>JAOTON010001898.1:1425000-1537500 GCA_034440635.1 Lepas anatifera | reverse complement strand
CTGTTCCTTATATTTAGTTCCATCTGGCTAGCTGATTCACATAAGGTTTTGAGCGGCGAGTGTTTGCTTTCATACAGAGTAGCAGGCTTTGAAACATACGCTCTTCATTTAGAATTGGAAAAGCCCCTCTACTCCGACAGAACCGAATGTCTGTGATATCAGTCACGTGTATTTGACGGCATAGGCGTAGGAGCCGTGGACAGAAGGCGGAGCGCTGGTCCACGTTTGTGTGGTGGCCCCCGCAACGGATATAGAAATATCAGCAACTAAAATATGAAACAAGAAATCCAAACAGGCCCATTAGTTTGTCTGGGAAACCCCTTGAGCTGATCCCGGCCCCAGAGCTGACCTAAGGTCCTATGGGTCGATCTGGGGCTCCTAAGCTGTTCAGGAGCCCCTGAACTGCCCTATAATGCCCTATGGGTATCCTGGGGCCCCTAGCTGAGCTGATGGCCCCTGAGCTGGTTTGAGCCGCCTGACCTGTTCCAGGGTCCCTCAGCTGAGCTGGGAGCCGTGAGCTTGAATAAACCCCTTGAGCTGGTCTACGACCCTTTATCAGCCAACTTGGGGGCCCCTGAGCTGAGGTGACCCCCAAAGCTAATCTAGCCCCTGAGCTAGCCCGGAGTCCCTATGCTGAACTGGTGCCCCGTGCACAGTTATAGGGCCCTGAGCTGAGCCGGGCTCCTAACATGTTCTGGCCATCTGAGCTAATCAGGGCCCCTGTGTTGAACTGGGGCCCTTAAGATGGTCTGGGACCCCTGGAAGGTTTTTTTGCCAATAAGCTGAATTGGTGGCCGGCAGCTTAAATGGGCCCATTGGGCTGTTCTGAAACCCTGTATAAGCCGACCTGGCCTGGAACCCCTCTAAAGTGAGCTGGGTCCCTAAGATAGTCTGGCACCCTGAGCTAGTCTGGGTGCCTCCTGTGCTTAACCAGGGTATCTGAGCTGGTCTGGGGCCCTGAACGTTTCTAGGGTCCCTGAGCTGAGCTGGGAGCCGTGAGCTTGAATGCGTCCTTCAAGCTGGTTTGGAAGCCTATATCACCGACCTGGGGGCTCCTGAGCTGAGCTGGGACCCTGTACTGGACAGGGGCCCTGAGCTGGTCTAGGGTCTTCTGAACTGTTCTAGGTCAGTGAGCTGAGCTAGCATCCCTGAGCTTGGACGGGCCCCTTGAGCTGATCTGAGACCCTGTTCTAAGTCGATCTGGGGCCCCCTAAATTGAGCAGGGTCCCTAAGCTATTCTGGCCCCCTGAGCTAGTCCGAGGCTGAGCTGAGCTTCCAGGAGCCCTGTGCTTATGAAATTAAGGGTTCCTTAATACGCTGGTCTCAGGGCCCAGGAGCTGGTCCGGGTTCCCCTGACCTGACTGATTTGGATGCATAAAATCTCCGTCCGTCGTATGTCATAGCACTCTTAAGTAACTTGAGCCAAAGCAGCAGAAGCTACGAGCTGGAAAGTTTGTACTCACGCGGTCTCATCATCACATTATATTTTGGCGACGGTGGAGTGCACGGCTTGCACGGTTATAAGGGTACCATTCTCTACCAGTGCAAGCATAAAACGAGTCAAAAACTTTTTGCCAGCAAATGAGAAAATGTTCAGATTTCGACGATGGAATATGTTCGTAAAATATAGGTTTAACCGCAGAATATGAAATACTGGACGATTTTACTTTCGGTGCTGACGCTTGCACATCAGGTTTTGCTACACGGGGGGTGCCAATGTGGGTGTGCTCGTGATGTGCGACCGCCTGAGACCGCGTTCTGCGGAACAGGGGAGTGGTGAGAATGTTTGATTATAGGGGAAACTAGATCTTGCATCGACAGAAAATACTTCACTGTTGAATGGAGAGCTCTATTCAGCCGTTGGACAATATATTTTTTAAGGAATTTATGAGTTATGCTAACACATAATATAATAATAATCTTTGGGACTTACCGACGCACCAACTGCCAGGGTCATATGGCGTCGCCAACTTCTTTCCGCGTTGGAAGGGTTTCTCGGGAGCCAGTTTGCTCCTTATTCAGGGAATCTGCCGGGCCTTGAACCCGGGTCAGCGGCGCGGAAAGCGAGCGTGCTAACCACTCCGCCGCCGCGCCCTCAATATATTTTAGAATATAATTTCAAGGAATATATAATATGTCATCAGGGTAAAATCATTCTTCGACATAAAGCTCTGACAAAGTTAATACGCGCAGTGGAGGGGGTCCTAAAGCGCCCCCACCTAATTTTCAAGTGTGGCCAGAGAACCGTTCACCACCAGAAAACGATACTTGGCTACTGTTGAGAAGATAAACGAACACGTCGATTGGTGAATAAATATTGCGAATCGGTCAGTAATTTTTTCTTATAAGCTTTCAAAATTCGAGCTATATATTGAGACCGTCGCAATGGTGCGGTGGCACCAGTTCGGCTGCACTGTAGACTGAACGCTGACGCTATAACGTCATATTATCAGGTTATACGTCCGGATCAACCCACTTTAAAGTCAAATTCAAGGTCAAAGGTCACAGGTCAAGGTCATTGAACCCAGTACTCCGGTCAGATGGCATTCAGTATGAAGTATGTTGTGCTATGACTTCATAGATTAGGCTGTTCAAGGTCATGGTCAAGGGCAAAGGTCAAGGTCAAAGGTATATTTCGAGGTCAAATCCTCAATTTCCGCCCAAAGGGTGCTATAGTGCCAGTTAAACTGCACATTATTGGGAAGATGCCATATTATTCATAGGTCATAGGTTATCCCGTTCATAGGTCATTGGCCTTGAACGGGCGTTTTTCTAACCCTCTTGGTTTCTGAGATATTAGGGGGGCACTTTAGGACCCCCTTCTCTGCACGTTGACGCCAGACCCCTCTCCCAGACGTGCAGAAAGTATGCTGGCTGTCACAAACTCGATGCGACGTATGCCTCCTCTGTCACACAGAGCTGGAAATTATAATTGTATACTTGAATATTATTTCCAATATACTGAACGTCCTCTACCTGTCTCTTACTTTTTGCAGCAGACAAGGTTCAAGCACGAAACCATTATAGCATGAAAGTAGTAGACTGTGTTTTCATTTTTAGATCATGTTTTTATTTTTGGAAGGAAAATTTCCAATTATGGATCATTGTTTCCAGTATTGGGATCATAACTATTATTGGCAACTCTGACCGCAGTTTCCCTCAATGACATGCGTTTCCCTTTTTTAAGAAGTTTCCATTTTTGGAAGGAGTGTTTCCAATTATGGTACATTTCACCATGATTAAATGTAGCAATTATGATGAAAATAATTATTATTGGGAACATATCTATTAATGGGAATGTACACACAATTGGGAAACCTAGGGCTTGTTCCAGCGCCTTCTTCAATCTCCTCCAAACTGCTCCAGAAGAGGTAAAAGTCTCTACTAAACTCTACCATCCAATAGAAAACTAGATCAGGGTATTCTACTCTTCTGGGAGGAGGTTGGAGGAAGTTAGAGGAGGCGCTGGAACACACCCCTAATCAGAGCTTCCCTCCACTAAACTTCTATCTCACATATCAACAAAAGGGACAAAAATGTCAATATTAACATAGGATTTGGACCTACCTAAAAAAATTTGGTAAAGTGTACCTTAGGTACCATTTTTATTAACACGCGCATTGACGGGGGTCTGAGCCACCTTCGCATTGACGGGGGGCGGGTACCCGCCCCCCTAAGATCTCAAGAACCACGGTAGGTAGCGAAAAACGGTAAACGGTGTTGGGCTGCCCATCCACTTCTCCATCGAAAACATTTGAACCATTTTTTTGTCAGGTCACATTTAAGGTCACGAGAGGTCAAAACATGCCCGTCATGGGGATAACATGTAAAATTCAGTTTTCGGGCATTACATCTGAACAAGTAAAGATAAAGCAAAACTACTTGAACTATATGAATCCTCTTAGCAAGCCGAATCGAATGATATATAATTTGACCTTGCTAGGTCAAATCAAGGATTTGACCTGACCTGAGGTCAGGTCAGGGTCAAATTATATAAAATGCATATCATTAGAACCGCAAAGCCCAGGCGAGTCTAATGCAGCTAAAATAAATGCTCTATCACCATCTGTTACTGAGTTATTCCGTAAAAACCATTTTTCCCATGTATTTCCAATGGAGAGGTCATGCGTCGTACCTGACCTTAGGTCATCGATATCAAAAATACCGGAACATATTTTAGAGAACTCGGTGGGGCCATTATGAGATATGAGTTTCAATCGGATAAGTTCACCCTGCTCCGACTTATGCTATCTTAAACTTTTTTTGAGGTCGGGTCACTTGACCTGTACTGGTGACCTGACCTGAGATGACCTAACCTTAAAATTTTCACAGAAGTTGTAAAAATAATGAGGAAAAAGGTATACCAAGTACGGCGGCGCTGCGCGCCGCCGTTTTTCTTCTATCTCCGAAAAACCCGAGGGGGGCGGGTACCCGCCCCCGTCAATGCGCGTGTTAATATATCAAATGCTTAAAATTTGCCTCCAACCCACGATTATCACCTGCCTGGTCATTTTTTCTTGCAGTAAAAGCTTAAAGTAAAAGCAAGGTTCTAGCACCAAACCATTACAGCATGAAAGTAGTAAGTTTTCATTTATAGATCATGTTTTTGTTTTTGGAAGGAAAATTTCCAATTATGGGTAATTTTTCCAGTATTGGGGTCATAACTATTATTGGCAACTCTGACTGCAGTTTCCCCCAATGGCATGCATTTCCTTTTTGAAGAAGTTTCCATTTTTTGGAAGGAGTGTTTCCAATAATGGTACTTTTCCACATGATTACATGTAGCAATTATCATGAAAATAGTCATTATTGGGAACATACCTATTAATGGGAGCGTACATGTACACACAATTGGGAACCCTAACCACAGCTTCCCCCCCACTAAACTTCTATCTCACATATCAACAAAAGGGAAAAATGTCAATGTCAACATAGTATTTGAATCTACCTAAAATGTGTTGGTAAAGTGGACCTTAGGTACCATTTTTATAAACACATCAAATGCTTAAAATTTGCATCCCACTCACGATCATCACCTGCCTGGTCATTCCTTTTTGCAGTAAAAACTCTGAGGCAACTAGCCTGCATAGATGTAAAATTATGTCTATTGGTCTAATAGGTACAGAGGTATTGGAATTCACATACCAAAGAAAGATCCAGTGTAGTCAAAATCCTGCTTTAACTCCATGCAGTTCAGGTCCTGTGTGTTGCTTACTACCACTGGTAGTAAGCAACGCACCCTCAACCAGAGTTTTTTGAAGTCTCTTTCTTTCTGAGATTTGCTGTGATTTTCTGAGAAGAGAGGGAAGTCTACTAGGCCCCCCTCCAGTGCACGTTAGTGCCACTGCCAGGCCCCTCTCCAGTGTGGGTGTTAACACTTTGTGGAGGACTGCATTGGCACAAATTTCCTATCTGTACAATATTGATATAATAATTTGATCATGAAATCTCACCTGAATCCCTGTTGTTGCCAGCCTGTTGCTGACGCCAACTCTCCCAACTTCCTCCAGCTCCAAATCGATCTAACCAATCTAGGGCACAAATAAGCTAAGGCACAAGCAAGCCAAGGAATGAAAAACCAAGTTTGATATGTGAAAGTGCATCAGTCTAATAGTAGCCTACATTCATCTTGGATTAGCCATGGGCAGCAATATTTATTCTAGCTAGTTTTAGCCTGCACTTATCTCAGATACACCTAATAAATATGCCCTCAAAATAAGTGGCTTCCCACCTGTTTGAATTTTTTTGGCAGGCTCTACATCACATAAAAATTCCGAACTTGTCTTGTCGCCGTTGCGCAGTTTAAGTGGAATTGCTGCCCAGCTATGTTTATTTTTTCATTCATTTAGTACTTTTTTAGTAGCTTTTAGGCGTAATTAACACTAAATTCGAAGAAATAAGGGCCAATAAATCGAAGACACTCAAACCGTAAATATGATTTAACCTGAAAAAATGGACAGAGAAGTACGTGATAAGGTATCTGCGTTATCGTTAATGCCTTAAATATGCCCACAATCGTGTATTTCTCGAAAAAACTGACGTGTCACATTTCGGGTATCTAGGCGACAACTTTCTGCTAACTACTAACAGTCGGCACCATTGGGCTGCATGTTAACCCTCGCCCCACCGGGGGCCATCGATGGCCCCCTCCCCTAAGGTTTTTTCCGGGATAGCAGAAAAACGAAGAGGCACAGCACCGCGGTTGAGGGCTCTACCTCTCACTGCATCATTTTCCCGTCATCCCTGAAATTTTTTACCCCGGGTCACCCAAGGTCAGGTCACCAGACGAGGTCAACCAAGGTCACCTCACTTCAACTTTAGAGCTCTGTAAGAGCTACATTTTGAAGTCGATCGATTTGAAACTTCCTACACTTCATGGCCCCTCCAGGGTCTACAAGGTGTATATCCGAGATTTTTTCGATTTCGTGCCCTGAGGTCAGGTCACGAGGTGACCTCTCCCATTGAAAAAGCATGGGGAAAAGCTGTCTTATGATCTAAAAGTCACAAAAGCGATTGAAAATGCTCAGCTTCATCAGAAAATCGTTCTTGGGCACTCTTTCACGGATTCCAGGGGTCATATTTGCCCTTTGACCTCTCCAAGGTCATCCAAGGTCACCAGGGGTCAAAAACAGTATTTTGACAATAACTTTTGACCTAATTAAGCTAGAACGCTGAAACAAACACCATCGTGTTTGTCTTGTCACTGGCTTTCATTTGATATACGGCAAGGTCACTTTCTGACCTTTCGTGACCTCAGGTCATCTTAGGTCACGAGGTGACCTCTGGAGGTTAAACCACTGGCGGGAGGTCTATATAGCGGAAAAAGGACTGACAATTTCCTGTCAAATGTACTTTTCCAGACCTCAATAGCTCTAATGGCATAAGAGTTATGCCCAGTTTGCTTAAGCATTGCATATTTGAGTGAAAATAGCCGATTTTGACCTAATTTGACCTCTGGAGGTCAAACCATTGACCTGAGCACTAAAACATGCAAAATAATTTCTTACTGAATTCACGCGAGCTTTCTATTGCACTTTGCAGATTTGCGCTAACACCAATATTTTCGGAGTTAGAGGGGGGCCATCGATGGCCCCCGGTGGGGCGAAGGTGGCGCTGGACCCCCGGTGGGGCGCGGGTTAAAATCTGGCAACTGTGACAGCGGTTTGCGGGTTTTCTGCAGCGGGGTCCCTCGTTTTAGTAGAAACTGAAAACAGTACCAATATTGTGTCACTAATGGTACGCTGTGCAATTAAAAAACAGAGCTGCTAAATTAAAATATTTGCTAAACGCTTCTTCTGTATTTCGAAAATATGTGGTTTGATTTTGAACCATATAGTCAGGATCGCTATTTTGTCACAGTTATGCACCTTGATTTTCGTAAATGTGTCACAAACTCCAGTAGCCGAGTTGGTAAGTTTCTGCACCTCTGCCCTCTCCACTGCGCGTCTTTAAGACAGAGCTGCGGCCCGCCAAGCCCAAAGTGTGATCAGCGGCACAGTATAGCTACAGGATATGTAGTGCGGCACAGTTCTCATATGGGAAACGTAATACGGTGCAGCATAACTACAGGATATGTAGTGCGGCACAGTTCTCATATGGGAAACGTAATACGGTGCAGCATAACTACAGGATATGTAGTGCGGCACAGTTTCCATATGGGAAACGTAATACGGTGCAGCATAACTACAGGATATGTAGTGCGGCACAGTTTCCATATAGAAAACGCAATGCGGTGCAGCATAGCTACAGGAGAGTGCGTTGAAAAGAAACAAGCTTTGGAACAATTTTTAGAAATGCCCGACTCATGAGTAGGTGTTTTTCATAGGACAATTTCATACTTTAATGGTAAGATGTTTACATTCATTCTCCGAGCGCCTTCAATCAACAAAGCTGTCGGTAAAATTAGTTATTTGTGAATTGCACCAAAGTGAAACAGGGCATATCTCAGAGGCCACCGAGGGGTGTTGTTAAGCGCCCATGTTTGAATAGGCATTGGCTGCACATTGAATAATGACTCATAAATCAGTTGAAAATGGCATGAAGTGCTATTAACTGAAACCTTGCTATTTGTACTACACCAGTGGTAAGCTACATGCAGACAACGATGGATAACATCCGGTTATGAATTATGCCTTAGAGAAAAGGTGCAAACACTTTCAGATCATTGGAGGGGCGGGGGCAAGCTGTATTTTGAAGTCGTTTCTTTTCAGTCAAGGGCAAATGGTCATGGACCGCTGCACTTTGGAGGGGCCATGGACCACTGCCCTCCTTCTGTACGCCTATGGCCGAACCTTAGGGTGGAGAGGGGTGCGACATATGCATAATAGACTGTGCACAATCCCATTGGTATCGGGCAGGCAGCCCACAATAAAGCATGGCATATTTAAGATGAAACTCTGACCACCTCCATACCTGCTAAAGCTCCGAAAAACTATCCAGCATCCAAAGGTGCGACAGTTGTTTGTTCTTCCGGTTTAGGGCCGTGCCAGCCAGTGTGGGCCTACAGCGCCCAAAGGCTCCGACAGCACAGAGATTCGGCACAATTCCTTCACGCTATGGTGCTGTTTGGACAACAGCCGGCTGGTTGGCTCCGAAACGCTGTGAGCTGTGAAATGTTTACCAGGTTTGCACTCGGTAATGTTTTACATCAGTTGTGGTGACTGTTCCCAGATATTAGCACGTGCATTGACGGGGGTCTGATCCACCTTCGCTTTGACGGGGGTACCCCTAAGACCTTAAGAACCACGATAGATAGCGAAAAAGGGTAAACGGCGTTGGGTAGCCCATCCACGTCTCTAACAAATTATATGCATCATTTTTGTCGTCAAATCACATTTCAAAGTCACTAGAGGTCAATACTTTTGTTCCTTAGGCGCCGCTTCAAACTCATGACTTTAGGTTTTGAGGTCGGGTCGCTTTACCTTAGACAGCTCCTTGACCTGACATGAACTGACCTAAACAATTTGGTCAGAGCGCGTAAATTTGATCAGGGATAAGGTACTGTGAGTTTCGTTGTTCAACGTCTCTTCGTTTTTGCGTTATCTGGGGAAAACCAGGAGGGGGGGCGAATTTTGCCGCCCCAGCGGGGAGCGTGTTAACCAGCGCCCCACTGGCGGTCCGACGTCACCTCCGCCCCAGCGGGGAGCGTGTTAACCAGCGCCCCACCGGCGGTCCGACGTCACCTCAGCCCCAGCGGGGCGGGGCATCGATGGCCACACCTCTAACTCCGAAAATATGTGGGTTGGCACAAATCTGCAAAATGCGTTTGAAAGTTCGTGTGAATTCAGTATGGGTTTACGTCAACATGCTTTAACTCTCAGGTCAATGGTTTGACCTCCAGGGGTCACGTTGGGTCTTGACAGGCTATTTCCACTAAAATATACAATGCTTAACCCACGCAGTGGATGTGGGATCCTTAAGTGCCCCCCTCCCCACTTATTTTTATGAGGTGGCCGAAAAACGCTACTTGGCCACATTCGAGAGAATTTATAAACTTATCCACTGGTGAAAATTTGAACATCGGTCAATGCCTTTTTTACTTATAGGCTTTCAAAGTCAGACCTATGTTTTGAGACCGTCGCAATGGCCCGGTAGCACCAGTTCGCCTGCACTGTAACCAAGTGGTGAAGTCATGGCGTCATATAATCATGTTATCTGTCAAGGTGAACCCACATGAGGTTCAAGGTCACATGTCAAGGTTATTGACCCTACAATTCCGGTCCGATGGAATTATTCAGTATGATGTGTGGTTAAGGCTACTCAAGGTCAAGGTCAAGGTCACAGGTCAAGGTCAAGTGTCTTTTTCAAGATGAAACCCTCATTTCCCGACTAAAGGCTAAAGTGCCAGATATATGGTGCATTATGAACTTAGTTCACTGTTGTATTCCCGGCTTTTCCACATAATCATGGCATTTCCCAATAGGTCTCCAGCACGACCCAGATTTGAAATTTACGACCTCGTTTGGCCTTGAAGATATTGGCCTAGGTCGATGAAACTTTACCATAAGGTAAACCACTATCGTCCCCATACACTCCTCAACGGGCGTTTTTCTAATTCACTTGGTTTCCGAGATCTCAGGGGGAGGGGCACTTTAGGACTTCTCTCCACTACGGGTTGGCTTAGCTATCTTAGTATTATAATTATTGAGGTCTGGTAAAACAAATTGATAGAACAATTTCAGGGCTTCCCGCTGTGTGAAACATAATGAGCTCCCGTCAGTGGTTTGAACTCCAGGGGGCATCTCTTGACCTAACATGACCTGAGGTCACGGAAGGTCATAAAGGTCGCAAATCAAATTAAAGCCAGCAGTAAGACATACACGATGACGTTTCGTTCAGCGCCCCAGCTTGATGAGGTCAGTAGTTATCGTCAGAATGCTGTTTTTAACCCCGCAAAGGGAAAACGTCGCCCATGGAGTCCGTCAAAGGGTGGCGAAGAATACTTCTCTGAGAAATCCGAGTATTTGCGATAATTTTTGTGACTTTTAGATTATATGAGAGGTCTTCTCCATGCTTTTTATACGGCAGAGGATGGCTTGCGACCTGACCTCAAGCCACCAAATCTAAAAATCCTGGGTATAAATTTTGTAGACCCTGGAAGAGTGATCAAGTATAGAAGGTTTCAAATCGATTGGTCTATAAATGTGGCTATGGTAGAGCTCAAAATTTGAAGTGAGGTGACCTTGTTTAACCTAGCCTGGTGACCTGATCTAGTATGGCCCGGGGTAAAACATTTCAGGGATGGTGGAAACATGATGGGGTGAGAAGAAGACTCCTCAACCGCGGTGCTACGCCTTGGCGTTTTTCTGCTATTCGGAACAATCCTTAGGGGGCCATCGATGGCCCCCGGTGGGGCGAGGGCTAAACCCCTAGTCGTGAGGCCAGGGACGGGTTGGCCCCTCTGGTACGGGGTCTACTTCTCTCCTATTCCAGGACACCGTTGCAGCTTCCAGCCTACTGGTAGCTGGCGGGTGGTGCAGGGTGGCCCGTTACGGTGCAGACCGATCGTTGCCTTCGCTGAGTGTCTGAGCACAACTCAGCAGCTGCCCCCGTTCCCCAACTCCCTGAGCACGCCTCTGCACTTCCCTAGATTCGTGCCTTGTGCATCATAAGTGCTCTTTTCAACGCATTTACTTTTAAAACATAAGTAATGTCACATTTTACCCCCTTTTACTTCTTCATTCACACACTCAAACCGGAGCTCACACACTCATAACCCAATCACCCACGCACTCAATCGCGGTCTCGCTCAACCTCTCTGGGAGCATGCACCTGCCCACAAGGCCACGGAACAATGCTATTGAAACCAGTAGTCGTCCGATCTAAAGGAAGACGATAACACCAAGTCAAATCGACGGAGACTTTAACGCCAGGGGAACCGCTGCAGGCCTTAGAAATTGTCATTGTCCGGTCATAAAGTAGCAATGTTTGCACTTTGTCAGCACTCATTTGATTTCTTACATCTCATGACACAAAATGCCAGTGACTTGTTCAAAATGGAAAATCTGAAAATGTCGACATGGCCCCATTGTTTGATGGTACATTGCTGGAGTGCACTGGCACAAAGCCGTAATCGGGCGCAGATCTGGAGGAATGCCAGTCTGCTGGCTTCGTTAGCACGTGACTCCGGCCACTGGTCTGTGGTGCTGGATAATTCCCGCGCGAGACACCTTTGCAGGAGCGCACACAGGCTCCTTCCAGGGAGGGGTCAACTCTGCCACTGACCTCTTTAGTCCTGAGTGCCACAATTGTTTTTTTCATATGCGCCAAGTCTATTTTCTGGTGGGTTGAAGTCGGTCAGCAGCCGGTGGCAGTGACCCTGGCTCTGGGCCACTGAGCCGGCCGCGGCCTTGAGGTCGACTGGTCTCTCCGCGGCCTCCGCCGGCCTGCTCTCACTCTCGGCTACAATGGAGGCTCGTCTGGTGCTGCTGCTGCTGACCCCGCTGCTGGCCACATGTGAGTCATTCGGCCCCGGCCCCACCGTAACGGCTGCACAGCCCCAGTCACCTGGGCTACATCTCTCTTTGTGACTTGACCATCTCCCTTTGTGACTTGACCAGTGGCGTGATGTAACTTTTATGTTGCGATATATTGACTTTCTGTGTAGTTATAGTCAACGCAATCGTTTTCACTACAGGTAGAAGCCGTTCACAAGTAAATAAGTTGAGCTCTGGGTGGCGCTGTCGGTTAGCGCACGCACTCGGCTCGGCCTATGACATTCAGTATGTGCAGGGTGTCGTGGGTTCGAGCCCACCCAGAGGCAGAATTTGGCGACCTGCTCTAGCTCAAGCCTAGCTCATAACCCTTCCCCCTCCGACGTCATATGACGTTAGAGGTTTGTGCGTCGTTAAACCCCAAAGTTATTATTACGTAAACAAGTTATCAAGTAAACATCAACTGATATCGTGCAGTAACTATATTCTATCACTTCTATGCACTACGAATTTAACCAGTATGGTGTACCGAGTGCAACAGCTGGGCCACAGTTGCGTCAGGCTATCATTTGCTATGAAGGCAGTGTAGAGCAGTCAACCTTTGCCAAAATGACCGCATGTCAGCCCTGATTATCCCATGCAGAATAGCAGATCCAGTCTTGCATTTCGAGCCCCGATCCATGCCTTTACCCAAAACGTATTAGGTACTGTGTAATTACTATGGACAGTTGGGGAAAATATTGGAGCTTGTGCCCTCTATCCCCCGTGTATCCGCGACTTCCCATTCCCACTGGCACGACCGAAAAAATAACATGTTTCCCTTTCCAAAACAACCGGAAATGAACATAATAGCTCAAAGTCACGAATGCAATACCGTTTTCCACCTTCTGAAAGTACATAAAAGCCAGCATTTTCCGTCCCACGCGTTGCAGTTACCGTTACTTGCTTACTTAAGGCCCTTTTATAAGGTGTTCTGTGCAAGGCACCTTTGCCCGCCTCTTAAGTGTGTGGGAGACTGAGGCAGATATTGTCCACAGAACACTGCCAAACGTGCTCGGATAACTGTTATCAACATTGAGACATGCCTGAGCTGAGTCGCGGTAGCACAGTTCCAGCGGCCCAGGGAGCCCAGTGGCGGATCTAAACTGACGGTCGGGGGGGCAGCAAGGCCATCGTGATGGCGAGAGAAGCATCGTGATTCTTATAATAAAATAGGATAACCAGGAAATTTTGGGGAAAATTAATATTTTCCACCCTCTGGATACGCCGGAAGGAGAAGGGGTTTCATTGAGTTATGCTACTCCTTTGGACTGAGCGTCCTCTGCATATATTTATTGGCACCGAGCTGCCATCTGTATTACGATGTCACCCACCATTACAACTTACCGTGTACGCCAGTGCCCAGGGCCGGGCACCTGGCTAACCAAGGAGCCAAACAAGGTCCGGTGAACTTATTACCATGATCACTTCATGGAGCAAGGTGGCTGGCGATGGCCAATCGTATCCTGCCAGCGTACGTTTCAGCACCCTCTCAAAACACGAACTACAGGCAGATGGTGCGTTCCACTGCAGGCGATGCGCACCCGGATGGTTTCGCTTCAGAACACATTGGAGGTTCAGGGACGGTGTCCTTCGCCTTCTTCTTCTACCATAGCCTCGCGTGCCCACACACACGCAGCCTTAATGCGGCCAACCCGACTGAGAGACTCCTCCATTGAAAGGGCACCATCGCTCGAGATGAAGCCCATGGTGGTTACGGAATCTCCCCGCTGTTGGGCGCGGGTGGTAGCATATGCTGGAGATTCTGCCACGGGAGCTCAGTAGCGTCCACTTGTCCACGTTGCAGAGCCCGTGCCTCACAGTGACCCTTGGTGAGGCCACCCTGGTGGAACATGTTGCGTGTGAGGGCCGAATTTCTAATGTGCAACTGCGGCGCCATGCCGTCACGCCAGCGCAACAGGTCACTGTCACCAGGTGTATCGGCGGGCTGCGGTGTTGGAATGGGAAGCCGTGGTGCCCAGACATCCCCTTGCTTTCCGATGACAACGAATGCCGAGTGGAGGTGGAGCGGGTTGTCATTTCGCTGACCGGAGGCTACCTCATTTCCCGCCACGCCAGCATGACCAGGCGCCCACTGGTAGGTGAAGGAGGTGCCACGGGTCTCGAGAAGCTGGAGGCCTCCCAGTTTTCCAGGAAGGGTTTCAGTTTGGGGAGTAAGGACCGCTGTTCACGCGGCAGCGGGGCGCGTTTCCTGACAATGCTCCATTTGGGCTAGAGGCATCATCGTTCCTTGGATTTTAGGGTAAGCCGACTTCAAAGGTCAGTTTTTACCTAAAGCGACAGTGATAAAGTACGTTTATTATTTATTTATTATTGAGCATAATCAGCTACAACTATGTCACCTAGTGACACCTGAAGTCAGAAAGATAAAACATCAAGGATAAAACATCATGCCATATTTACAATGGCATACACGCATTGAAAATCAAGCCAGATGAATGATACTAAAAATGAGATTCGCAAGATATAAGAGGGTAAAAGTGAAAAATCTTAAAAATGAGCTGTAAAACACTTGGAATTTCAGCTCACGGAAACAATAAAATATACTGCCGCTGGATCATTCAAAACGTATGAATCCGTAATGCTTCCTGACACTCGATTTAAAACATACCAATGTTGAACTAAAAGGATTGGCTTCGGGATATCGGCTAACATGGCTGTTAAAACAAAGCACTGCCCGCGAAAACAATCCATGCCCAATCGTTTTTTTACGCGCACCACCGGAGCATGGGGCACTTGATCTCTCATAGCTCTGGTTTGTCGCTGAGTTACATATAAGGGAAGGCTCCGAGCAGGGGGGGGCAGAGTCAATTTTATAGGAAATAATTTAGAAAAATATACATTATACTGGGGCCTCTCCTGGAACAGACTGCTAATTTTGAAAACATGAGGAAAAAATTAGGAAACATGAGTATCGTGATCTAACAGCGAATTGGATGTCCGAGATGAGTGAATGTTTGAAGCCAGCCACATAAAGAATGGAAGTTCAGTTCTTTCAGTTACAGAAAAGGTCGTGTTTTCGGTACTCTTAAAATTGATAAGAACGCTCCTGCTCTAATCATTTAGAATAAGCGAATAGCATACTAGTGAACACTGGCGGATCAGGGGGCCAGGGGCCATGGCCCCCAAAGCCGAAAATAGTATCTTTTGGCCCCCAAAACGACCGACTTTTGGCCGTTTTTTTAAATCCTATGCTTTTGCGATTTTTCTCGATTTGGCCCCCAAAACGATGTTTTGGCCCCCTCAAAACTTTTCCTGGATCCGCCAATGCTAGTGAATACAAAATAGCATGCTGGTAAATGCTCTATTCTTTAAGCTACATTATATGCTACTTTTTATTCACCAGGTCCGGCTCTGGCGCGAGCTCGAAGAAAATAAAAATAAGACATCTTGTGAGCCACCTCAAGAAAAAAGCCTTTTGGGCGGAAATTTTGAAATATTTCAGGATGGCCAATTTTCGGAGGAAAAGCAAACAGAAAGTTTTGTGAAAGAAAGCATCTAGACTGGAGATTAGAAGAGAAAAAGACACAAGCAGTGAACAATACTGAAATATGAAATTCAACACTGTCATAGGCAAGGTCGAGCACAAGGAACGAAATTTATAACGTCGAAAATAGAATGAACGCGAAGCCGAAGAAACAATTTCACCCTTATATTATTTTCGTTTACACGTTCGAAGTGTGTGTATGTTCGATTGTGTGTGCTTTTATTCTCCCGGTAATTTTGTCCTTGCCCTTACTCTACCTGAGGGCTGTGAGTGCATGCGCCTGTGGCTGCACAGCGCCATGGGATTCGGATTCGGAATCCCAGGGACTCCTTCTAGTAGAATCCCACCTTATTTATCCTCACCTTTCCTCGTCCTTACCGTCTCATGCCATAGTTTTTAATCACTCCATGCACAGCACGACGGCACTTTAAAATCCACCTCAATCGTGCTGAAGTGTGAGTAATCTGAAGTTGTGTTCGAGTAGTAGTAATAGTAGTAATTAAGTGAGAAGTGTGCGTGTCTTGCGAGGGCGTGATAATCCGGGCTATGGCTATCCTGGCTGCAAATGGCATTAGCTGAGATTAATGTCACACAGCGCGTTGGCTAGTACAGCTTCACCAGCTTGATATCATACTCTTGAGAAATGGTCATCAGCTGACCTGGCTTGCTTTGCCTGCGTGTTTACGGACCCCGAATTATTGGCCTCATCAGGTGATTTAATGCCGCAGCCTTCGCAAAAGCACGAGTGTCATCACTACCGAGTCAGCTAGGTATGTACATTCAAAGATGCATTTATACAAGGTCTTATGTTTTCTAAAGCTCAAGGGTAGCTTAAAAACCAGTGCAGATTCTTTTTGTGAAACTTTTTAGGTGAAGATGAGCTGGTATGAACCAATTTCGAGACTTCTGGCAGCTCTAAATATAAGCTTCTGCCCTTATGCTCGAAAATATCCCCTCGTTAGGGCTTTACGAAACACCGACCGCTGAGGTCATATGGCATCACCTCGATCACGAACTTTTTGAAGAAGTTGAAAAGAGGTCGGGCTATTTCATGCTTACACTCTTTGATGATTGGCCTTATGTACTTCTAGATCGTCCAAAATGTCTCTAACTGTTCCTTCCGATATCCGGAATCAATTCAGAGGAGGTAACCCGTATTCAGCAACGTTAGGGTAGGGCAGAACTTCCGGAGGGGTGAATTTTGCTGCAAATGCATCGTTCAACAGGTTTGCCTTTACAGTGTCTTCATTTGCTTCACGGTGTCCATCTGATGAATTTGGAATTTTACTTTTGTTCCCCTCCCCGCTGTTAGGAAATAACCAAATCGTTACGGATTTTTGTTCCAAATCATACCCTCTAAATACTCCAAATACTTCTGGAGGGACAAACCTTTGAAAATTCGGTGTTTTTTCTGAGAAATTTCGGACTGTCACGGTATTCATGTCATGTTCCATTCGAGGCTCATTCTTTTCCCGCAGTGAGTACCTCGGCGTCGAGCCAGGGGGACAAGGGCGAGCTAACTTGACGGTCGGCACGTGGTCATTAATGGCGGCTTGCAGCACGGCATTGAGCATTTCCACGGCAGCGCCAATGCTCAGATCCAGCAAACCCTCCCATGGGACAAGCTGCAGGCTCCGTCTCAAGCCTTCAAAGTCTGCCCTACAGTAATTAAAGGCAGTCGACCTATTTACCAAACTAGCCTGGCTAGTTGCTGGTATTAACTCATTGACTTCTAAATGATCTGAGGGAGACACACTGCTCCGCGCATTTGGAAACAATGAACTTAGAAAGCTATTATTACTTGTAGGCTCTTCTACGCTTTGACTTACGCTAGACATGCCACATTTAGCCATCAACAAAATCGCACATTTCCATACACTGCTGTAGACGAGGAAGCCCCAATTCAGGGTCCCTGTGCCACTTCACATCTGGTACAAGTCATCTAAGCATACAAATGGTCTATTCGGACTCCGGGTCTCTATGTTACAGATCATAAACACTTTCATATTACCTGGAGGACAATACGTCACGCAAATGAGCAGCCTTGGAGTTGTACTTACTTCAATGACGAGAGACTCCGTTTCGTCGGCTTCTAAGTCTGCTCGTCTCTTGGATGGAATGCATGTTCTAACTGCGCAAGCCACTCCTCCAGCGTGTGTGGGTCGGTCCCTCCGGTATCACAAAGGATTGGAGTTCACCGGTGTCTACGGATTTATTCAGTGCCGTCTCCGTCCAAGAGATCTCGTCGTGCTTCTGCAGTTATTGTGAGCATGCTCGGAGCATACCCAGTTTGCTCCTAATACTCCGAACATTCTGGAAAAAGGTGATCTGTCTACTTGGGATGGTCCAGGATTTATTTTGATGGCCCCAGATTTTAGGAGATATAAAATGTTAAATGTAGAAGCTGGTTAACACGCGCAGTGTAGGGGGTCCTAAAGTGCCCCCACGTATTTTTCCAAGATGGCCGGAGAACCATTTGTCACTGAAAAACGCTACTGGGTCACATTTGAGCAAATTTATGAGCGCTTAGATCGGTGAGAGAAATTCTAAAATCGGTCAATAGTATTATTACTTTTATATAGGCTTTCAAAATTATATCTATATTTTGAGACCGTCGGGATAGCGTGGTCACACCACTTCGCCTACACTTTAGACTGAGTGATGACGTGATAACGTTATATAATCGGTTATATGTCAAGGTCAGCAAGTGAATACCTTGACCAGATGAAGATCAAGATCGAGGTCAAATGTCACATGTCAAGGTCATCAACCTCAGTATTTCGGTCAAGTTGCATTATTCAGTATGAAGTATGTAATGCTATGACTTCATAGTTAAGGTTCCTCAATTCCAAGGTCAAAGTTTCAGGTCAAGATCAAAGGTCCTTTTCAAGATCAAATGCCCATTTCCCGCCCAAAGGCTGATAAAGTGCCAGCTGTATTGTACGCTATTGCATATATCTCAGATTGTTAAGCCATAGGTCATTGACCTTGAATAACCTTGACTTCAAATATTTTAGAGAACATTATGCGGGACCTGCCTTCTATGGCCTTCATTCGCTTTTGGTCTATTTCCGGTTTCTTGCCGCATAACTACGTCACTTCCTAATAGGTCTCCAGTACGGCCTTGATTCGACCTTTACAACCCCGTTTGGCCTAGAAGATATTGACCTAGGTCAGTGAAACTTCGTAATAGTGTAGATTATCATCGCCCCCACACGCCTCTCGGCGGGTGTTTTCTAACACTCTTGGTTTACGAGATCTTAGGAGGGGTACTTTATGACCCCCTCACTGCACGTTGAGGCCAAACCCCCTCCACTGCGTGTGACAAGCGTCATGTCGCACGGCAGCGTCAAAACGTCCCTCCTGGGATTTGTACGGTCAACGGTGTGCAGGACGGGAGAGCGCGGCCATCGAACTCAAAAACCATTCTACAGAAATGGTACGTATGCGACAGTGGCTTCCGTCTGAATGTTATAGGTTCCGTTATCGACTGCGTCCAATATCCAGCACACTTTTTGTGCGCGATGTGTGCTCCGAGCCAGGGGTTACGGCCTAGCTAGGTGGAGCATACGTGGTCTGCGGCATATTTACGTCTACACCGTACACAGGTGCCACGAACAGCTTCTACACCGTACACAGGTGCCACGAACAGCTTCTACACCGTACACAGGTGTCGTGAACTGGGTCTACACCGTACACAGGTGCCACGAACAGCTTCTACACCGTACACAGGTGTCGTGAACTGGGTCTACACCGTACACAGGTGCCATGAACAGCTTCTACACCGTACACAGGTGTCGTGAGCTGGGTCTACACCGTACATAGGTGTTATGAACTGAGTCTACACCGTACACAGTTGCCATGAACAGCTTCTACACCGTGCATAGGTGCCGTGAACTGGGTCTACACCGTACACAGGTGTTATTAACTGGGTCTACACCGTACACAGGTGCCATGAACAGCTTCTACACCGTGCATAGGTGCCGTGAACTGGGTCTACACCGTACACAGGTGTTATTAACTGGGTCTACACCGTACACAGGTGCCATGAACTGGGTCTGCACCGTACACAGTTGCCGTAAATTGGGTCTACACCGTACACAGGTGCCGTGAACTGGGTCTAAACCGTACACAGGTGCCATGAACTTGGTTTACACCGTACAAAGGTGTCGTAAACTGGGTCTATACCGTACACAGGTGCCATGAATAGCTTCTACACCGTACACAGGTGTCGTGAGCTGGGTCTACACCGTACATAGGTGTTATTAACTGAGTCTACACCGTACACAGTTGCCATGAACAGCTTCTACACCGTGCATAGGTGCCGTGAACTGGGTCTACACCGTACACAGGTGTTATTAACTGGGTCTACACCGTACACAGGTGCCATGAACTGGGTCTGCACCGTACACAGTTGCCGTAAATTGGGTCTACACCGTACACAGGTGCCGTGAACTGGGTCTAAACCGTACACAGGTGCCATCAACTTGGTTTACACCGTACAAAGGTGTCGTAAACTGGGTCTATACCGTACACAGGTGTCGTGAACTGGGTCTACATCGTACAGAAGTGTCGTGAATTGGGTCTACACCGTACACAGGTGCCATGAACCAGGTCTACACCGTACACAGGTGTCGTGAACTGGGTCTACACCGTACACAGGTGCCGTGAACTGGGTCTACACCGTACAAAGGTGCCGTGAACTAGGTCTACACCGTACACAGGTGCCATGAACTGGGTCTACACCGTACACAGGTACCATGAACTGGGTCTACACCGTACACAGGTGTCGTAAACTGGGTCTACACCGTACACAGGTGCCATGAACTGGGTCTACACCGTACACAGGTGCACTGAACTGGGTCTACACCGTGCACAGGTACCATGAACTGGGTCTACACCGTACACAGGTGTCGTAAACTGGGTCTACACCGTACACACGTGCCATGAACTGGGTCTACACCGCACACAGGTACCATGAACTGGGTCTACACCGTACACAGGTGTCGTGAACTGGGTCTACACCGTACACAGGTACCATGAACTGGGTCTACACCGTACACAGGTGTCGTAAACTGGGTCTACACCGTACACAGGTGCCATGAACTGGGTCTACACCGTAGACAGTTGCCGTGAACTGGGTCTACACCGTACACAGGTGTTATTAACTGGGTCTACACCGTAAACAGGTGTCGTAAACTGGGTCTACACCGTACACAGGTGCCATGAACTGGGTCTACACCGTACACAGGTACCATGAACTGGGTCTACACCGTACAGAGGTGCCATGAACTGTGTCTACACCGTACACAGGTGTCGTAAACTGGGTCTACACCGTACACAGGTGCCATGAACTGGGTCTACACCGCACACAGGTACCATGAACTGGGTCCACACCGTACACAGGTGTCGTGAACTGGGTCTACACCGTACACAGGTACCATGAACTGGGTCTACACCGTGCACAGGTGTCGTAAACTGGGTCACACCGTACACAGGTGCCATGAACTGGGTCTACACCGTAGACAGTTGCCGTGAACTGGGTCTACACCGTACACAGGTGTTATTAACTGGGTCTACACCGTAAACAGGTGTCGTAAACTGGGTCTACACCGTACACAGGTGCCATGAACTGGGTCTACACCGTACACAGGTACCATGAACTGGGTCTACACCGTACACAGGTGTCGTAAACTGGGTCTACACCGTACACAGGTGCCATGAACTGGGTCTACACCGCACACAGGTACCATGAACTGGGTCTACACCGTACACAGGTGTCGTGAACTGGGTCTACACCGTACACAGGTACCATGAACTGGGTCTACACCGTACACAGGTGTCGTAAACTGGGTCTACAACGTACACAGGTGCCATGAACTGGGTCTACACCGTAGACAGTTGCCGTGGACAGAGCTGAAGTATCAGTGATGCGCTCTTATCGATGGATGTCAATACAGAAGCTGAATCCTCCTTTTGCAGTTCCACTGCAACATGAGTCGTCGGTCCGGGCCAAAAGACATCAGGTTCTGGCTTGGCAGCGATGGTTGGCGGAGCTCCTAGCCTCTCATCCGGCAGGTCGGGTCGTCGTGTCGTGACAGGAGGGTCTGGATGAAACCGAACTGTTTCCCCGAACTACGCCCCTCACATCGGCCACCTCATTGAATTATCCAGAGGACTATCAGAGCAGGATCTCTCCATCGCTCGATGCGTTCACGAGTGAAATGAGAGAGGAGGATCGCAAGAGGGTGAGGATGGTACCTACCCAGGCACCTGATCCACCCTGCCACACCCAAGAAGTAGACGGTGGGTGGCAGACCCCGCTCTCGTCTCTGCTGGACACGAAGCCTACCATAGGTTTACCGGATCACGGTACACCTGTTGGCAGTGTCCGCCGACCGTCCAGCAGAGGATGGCCTCTGAAATGGGCATCGTCTTGGTGACGTGGCAGGAATCATGCACCTCTGAGCTGCCTGCCGACTGCTGAAAATGACCTGACGTAAGTGGGCGCATGCAAGTTTAGATAAACCATCAAACAAGCGCAACAAATTCCACAGACATGACAGCCTGGAGCTAGGGTTCTGTTGTAAACTGAAACGCGTTGAAACATCAACGCCAATACTGACTGCTAGGAATACAAACAACGAGAAATAGGACGTGAAAGATGATTTTTAACTGCGTTTTCTCACATCTCGCAAAACCATAATTGACCGTCACACCCTGTCCAGACGTTATGGCCTATAAGGGAACCGTCCTGAACCAGCGTCTGTTCAGCCCAGCCTACTTACCATGTATTTACCAGAACTCAGCATAGAATCAGCATCAGCAAGTATTTCCTCGAACCACCGTACGTTTTACCATTGCCTGGGCTTTGATGCAGAAAAAATTTCATATAAGTTTCGGTGGAAACCCTCTCTACTCACTACAATTTTTCTTCCAGCTCACGGCCAGATTACCAGCTGTGAATACGAGGAGGGACTTCAGACCTACCCCGACCCCAGCAGCTGCGACAGGGTGAGTACCGCACACGTACCCCAGCAGCTGCGACAGGGTGAGTACCGCACACGTACCCCAGCAGCTGCGACAGGGTGAGTACCGCACACGTACCCCAGCAGATGCCACAGGGTGAGTACCGCACACGTACCCCAGCAGCTGCGACAGGGTGAGTACCGCACACGTACCCCAGCAGCAGCGACAGGGTGAGTACCGCACACGTACCCCAGCAGCGGACAGGGTGAGTACCGCACACGTACCCCAGCAGCTGCGACAGGGTGAGTACCGCACACTTACCCCAGCAGATGCGACAGGGTGAGTACCGCACACGTACCCCAGCAGCTGCGACAGGGTGAGTACCGCACACGTACCCCAGCAGCAGTGACAGGGTGAGTACCGCACACGTACCCCAGCAGCTGCGACAGGGTGAGTACCGCACACGTACCCCAGCAGCTGCGACAGGGTGAGTACCGCACACGTACCCCAGCAGATGCGACAGGGTGAGTACCGCACACGTACCCCAGCAGCTGCGACAGGGTGAGTACCGCACACGTACCCCAGCAGCTGCGACAGGGTGAGTACCGCACACGTACCCCAGCAGCTGCGACAGGGTGAGTACCGCACACGTACCCCAGCAGCTGCGACAGGGTGAGTACCGCACACGTACCCCAGCAGCTGCGACAGGGTGAGTACCGCACACGTACCCCAGCAGCTGCGACAGGGTGAGTACCGCACACGTACCCCAGCAGCTGCGACAGGGTGAGTACCGCACACGTACCCCAGCAGCAGCGACAGGGTGAGTACCGCACACGTACCCCAGCAGCTGCGACAGGGTGAGTACCGCACACGTACCCCAGCAGCTGCGACAGGGTGAGTACCGCACACGTACCCCAGCAGCTGCGACAGGGTGAGTACCGCACACGTACCCCAGCAGCTGCGACAGGGTGAGTACCGCACACGTACCCCAGCAGCTGTGACAGGGTGAGTACCGCACACGTACCCCAGCAGCTGCGACAGGGTGAGTACCGCACACGTACCCCAGCAGCTGCGACAGGGTGAGTACCGCACACGTACCCCAGCAGCTGCGACAGGGTGAGTACCGCACACGTACCCCAGCAGCTGCGACAGGGTGAGTACCGCACACGTACCCCAGCAGCTGCGACAGGGTGAGTACCGCACACGTACCCCAGCAGCTGCGACAGGGTGAGTACCGCACACGTACCCCAGCAGCTGCGACAGGGTGAGTACCGCACACGTACCCCAGCAGCTGCGACAGGGTGAGTACCGCACACGTACCCCAGCAGCTGCGACAGGGTGAGTACCGCACACGTACCCCAGCAGCTGCGACAGGGTGAGTACCGCACACGTACCCCAGCAGATGCGACAGGGTGAGTACCGCACACGTACCCCAGCAGCTGCGACAGGGTGAGTACCGCACACGTACCCCAGCAGCTGCGACAGGGTGAGTACCGCACACGTACCCCAGCAGCTGCGACAGGGTGAGTACCGCACACGTACCCCAGCAGCTGCGACAGGGTGAGTACCGCACACGTACCCCAGCAGCTGCGACAGGGTGAGTACCGCACACGTACCCCAGCAGCTGCGACAGGGTGAGTACCGCACACGTACCCCAGCAGCTGCGACAGGGTGAGTACCGCACACGTACCCCAGCAGCTGCGACAGGGTGAGTACCGCACACGTACCCCAGCAGCTGCGACACCGTGAGTACCGCACACGTACCCCAGCAGCTGCGACAGGGTGAGTACCGCACACGTACCCCAGCAGCTGCGACAGGGTGAGTACCGCACACGTACCCCAGCAGATGCGACAGGGTGAGTACCGCACACGTACCCCAGCAGCTGCGACAGGGTGAGTACCGCACACGTACCCCAGCAGCTGCGACAGGGTGAGTACCGCACACGTACCCCAGCAGCTGCGACAGGGTGAGTACCGCACACGTACCCCAGCAGCTGCGACAGGGTGAGTACCGCACACGTACCCCAGCAGATGCGACAGGGTGAGTACCGCACACGTACCCCAGCAGCTGCGACAGGGTGAGTACCGCACACGTACCCCAGCAGCTGCGACAGGGTGAGTACCGCACACGTACCCCAGCAGCTGCGACAGGGTGAGTACCGCACACGTACCCCAGCAGCTGCGACAGGGTGAGTACCGCACACGTACCCCAGCAGCTGCGACAGGGTGAGTACCGCACATGTACCCCAGCAGCTGCGACAGGGTGAGTACCGCACACGTACCCCAGCAGCTCCGATACCGTGAGTACCGCAGACGTACCCCAGCAGCTGCGACAGGGTGAGTACCGCACACGTACCCCAGCAGCTGCGACAGGGTGAGTACCGCACACGTACCTCAGCAGCAGTGACAGGGTGAGTACCGCACACGTACCGCAGCAGCTGCGACAGGGTGAGTACCGCACACGTACCCCAGCAGCTGCGACAGGGTGAGTACCGCACACGTACCTCAGCAGCAGTGACAGGGTGAGTACCGCACACGTACCGCAGCAGCAGTGACAGGGTGAGTACCGCACACGTACCCCAGCAGATGCGACAGGGTGAGTACCGCACACGTACCCCAGCAGCTGCGACAGGGTGAGTACCGCACACGTACCGCAGCAGCAGTGACAGGGTGGGTACCGCACACGTACCGCAGCAGCTGCGACAGGGTGAGTACCGCACACGTACCCCAGCAGCTGCGACAGGGTGAGTACCGCACACGTACCCCAGCAGCTCCGATACCGTGAGTACCGCACACGTACCCCAGCAGCTGCGACAGGGTGAGTACCGCACACGTACCTCAGCAGCTGCGACAGGGTGAGTACCGCACACGTACCCCAGCAGCTGCGACAGGGTGAGTACCGCACATGTACCCCAGCAGCTGCGACAGGGTGAGTACCGCACACGTACCTCAGCAGCTGCGACAGGGTGAGTACCGCACACGTACCCCAGCAGCTGCGACAGGGTGAGTACCGCACACGTACCCCAGCAGATGCGACAGGGTGAGTACCGCACACGTACCCCAGCAGCAGTGACAGGGTGAGTACCGCATAGCAGTCTGACTTCGATTTGACCCAGCATAGGATAGAAAGCTTCTCCGCGCCTGTCTGCCGATACAATTTTCAGAAAATTACCAATATGGGTTTCGATAGATGCGGAACTAAATAGGCTGGACATCTGGGGGACTGATTTTGGATTCAAATTTTTAATTGGAAAAATACACTCTGCAAGAAGGTATCATTTTGGGGTAGAAATAGAAGATTTCCTGTTGACATTTATTTACTTCTTCATTGGGATATTATGATCTCACACAATCGTCTCGGGCTATACATATATCACGGACAATCTAGGTGCACAAGTAATAACACACTGATAATCACTTATATTCTAGGTCATTACTTTAACGACTCATTTTGAGTCGTTAAAGTAATTCGATTAACCCTATTTCCGTCAGGCTCCCGGCTACCCCTATTTCCGGCAGGGGGGCAATATCGGCCCCCCTAAGATCTCGTAATCTAACCGGCCGATTTTGAAAACTCAAAGTGCCATAGATTCCTCTGCTGCTAAACTTTATTTTGAAAAAAAAACAAATTTCAAAATTTTCATTTTTTAGGAGAAGGTCGTGCAAAATATACAATTTTTGTGTATTTTTTAGATTTTCCATAACCCTTGTCTCTGTTGTATGATTTTCACAAAACTAGTTCAGATTTACAAATAATTTACCCGAAATTTTCATATACTCGAGTTACGCAAAAATTCGAAATTCAATGGCAGTTCCAGGACCAGGACTATGAGGGGAAATATATACAACCTAAAAAGTTTTTGTTACGCGGATTAGAAGCCGTCATATACTGCTTGGCATCTTTGACACATAAATAAATGAGAAAAAAGTGAAAAACTCATCAGGGGCGGATGCAGTAAGGTAAAACAGTGGGGTAAAATGCATACCAACAATATGCGAATGGTATGCATGAGTATATTAGTCCCTTGACTAGTTGAAATTTAATTTCTGATAATTTTTACCCTCCCATGGCAGCTCTGGGAAAGGGGGTGACATAGGCGGATCAAGGACTCGTCGTGGGGGGTGGGGGTGATTGGAAACACATTTTCAATATACAACGATATTGAGTCGCGGCGGTGATACTGGCTGGGAATATACATTTTGAAAATGTGTAGTGACTGGACACGCCTCTGGTAATCTAGAATTGGGTTATAACTATTTTGAATTTTCATATACCCAATTGTATTCGCCCTGGCACGGCTGTAAGCAGTCTTCTCACTTACTAACGTTTAGTCCTTCTTGATAACATTCCCCCCATTTTGAACTGCTGTAACCGCCCCTGATGAATACAAATAGTGACAATTGTGAATGCACTATCATCTCACATAAAAAATGATATAATAAAACCATATAACTGGTATCAGGATCAGCAGAGACGGCTTCCTTTTACAAAAAACCCATCGCATACGATAATACTTGGTTTGTGGATAGAACCTCCCCAAAAACCCAGCCATAGCTCCGCCCCTGGTAAATATATAATCTTGAAAATTTCAGAAAACCTGCCTGTACTAGTTTTAGGAAAAGTCAGGAAGTTTCAAAGTTCTATCGCAAGCCGTTTCGGAGATATTCTCGAAAAACCTGAAGGGGGGCAATATTAGCCCCCCTGCCGGAAATAGGGTTAATCAGTAATCTGAGGCAATCAATTTGATTACTGAGTTATATGGGACAGGAGAATCTGTCAACTTAAAGTAGAACCAGCACGACTTTTAACCCGTGGTCTCCAAATTGCAGTTTCAGATGCAAACAGAGTATTTTGTACGGTGAAAATGCCACAAGACCTACAACACCATTGCATCGAACTATTATACATCGTTATAACACCATTATGGTCCCTTTAGTCATTTGAGCTTTGCCTCTTCTGAGGGATGCGAGTGGCTTTAACACGCGCATTGACGGGGGGGCGGGTACCCGCCCCCTCGGGTTTTTCGGAGACAGCAGAAAAACTGCGGCGCGTAGCGCTGCCGTACTTGGCATACCATTTTCCTCGTCGTTTTTACAACTTCTGTGAAAATTTTAAGGTTAGGTCATCTCAGGTCAGGTCACCAGCACAGGTCAAGTGACCCGACCTCAAAAAAGTTTAAGATAGCATAATTCGGAGCAGGGTGAACTTATCCGATTGAAACTCATATCACATAATGGCCCCACTAAGTTCTCTAAAATATGTTCCGGTATTTTTATATCGATGACCTAAGGTCAGGTACGAGGCATGACCTCCCCATCGGAAATACATGGGAAAAATTGTTTTTACAAAATAACTCAGTAACGAATGTTGATAGAGCATTTATTTTAGCTGCATTAGACTCGCCTGGGCTTTGCAGTTCTAATGATATGCATTTTATATAATTTGACCCTGACCTGACCTCAGGTCAGGTCAAATCCTTGATTTGACCTAGCAAGGTCAAATTATATATCATTCGATTTGGCTTGCTGAGAGGATTCATATGGTTCCAGTCGTTTTTCTCTATCTTTACTTGTTCAGATGTAATGGCCGAAAACCTTCATTTGCATGTTATCCCTATGACGGCATGTTTTGACCTCTCGTGACCTTAAATGTGACCTGAGAAAAAAATGGTTCCAATGTTTTCGATGGAGAAGTGGATGGGCAACCCAATGCCGTTTACCGTTTTTCGCTACCTACTGTGGTTCTCAGATCTTAGGGGGGCGTGTACCCACCCCCCCCGTCAAAGCGAAGGTGGCTCAGACCCCCGTCAATGCGCGTGTTAAGGCTTTTAAACCGGCGAAAGCCTTAAAGATGGTGGTATTTTGACAAGCTCTTTTTGGGTGATTTTCGCTCTGTGCTCGGTCTTACAGTGTAGAACAGGTCTACTGGTTTGTAGGTGGATCGTGAGTCTTCGGGACAGGGATGTGGTGGTATAATCAATGTAACAGGCTGTGGTCTGGAGCTTACCGTCTCCTCTCTTACATCTGTAGTGGTAGACCACATTCGTTTGCTGCATCCATCTTCTTTCCCTGAATTCTTCCTCATGATTCTGTAGCGACATTTTTTTCGATGTAGTGCATTTTTTTGCCTCGCTCACTCTTTCTGTGTATATATGCTGATGTAATGTGCTGTGCCCATGCAGTCCTAAGTTTCTATTTTAGCTGCGTAGACGCCATCTGTTCCATTGGCTCGGTGAGGGAGGTAAACAGCACCCCCCTTGCCCAGGGTAGCAGTTGCTGCTCGCTGGAGGTGACAAATTGGTTCCCTCTGTTCCCAGTTCCAGCCGAGGCACCGTACTCGGCCCCCTTTTTTTTGAGTGCTCACATGATGTTGATGCAGCACTGAGTCCTAGGCCTCAGCTAAGATGGTGCCCCCCGGAGCAACCGACTTTTTGGCCTCCGCCCGTGGGTTGGAGCATCTGGGATGCCATGGTTCACATGGTTCTGGCCGCTGAAGGCGGCGGTAAATGGGTCACAAGATAGTGATGACCAGAGCAGAGACCCGCACCCCTGCTCGGGGACAGCAGGCGCGGGGAGGAGAGCCAATGAGGGCTCGTGAGGGAGGTGTCTGGATCCCAGAGGGGTAGGAGAAGAGAGACTGGAACTCGTGGTGCGGAGGCCGTAGAGGAAGGAGGCTTGGCTCCAGGGGACACACGCCGGAGGGCAGGCTGGGAGGACGCGCGAGCGCTGACACAGCAGCCATGTGAGTACAAGAAACGATGAGCCGTTTCTTCAAAATTCAAAATTTATTTCCTCTCTTCCACCGAGCCAAAGGACATGCATTGTTTAACCCTATTTCCGTCAGGCTCCCGGCTACCCCCTATTTCCGGCAGGGGGGCAATATTGGCCCCCTAAGATCTCGTAATCTAACCGGCCGATTTTGAAAATTCAAAGTGCTATAGATTCCCCTGACGCTAAACTTTATTTTGAAAAAAGAAAATTTCAAAATTTTGATTTTTAAGGAGAAAGTCGTGCAAAATATACAATTTTTGTGTATTTTTTAGATTTTCCATAACCCTTGTCTCTGTTGTACGATTTTCACAAAACTAGTTCAGATTTACAAATAATTGACCCAAAATTGTCATATACTCGAGTTACGCAAAAATTCGAAATTCAATGGCAGTTCCAGGACCAGGACTATGAGGGGAAATATATACAACCTAAAAAGTTTTTGTTACGCGGATTAGAAGCCGTGATATACTGCTTGGCATCTTTGACACATAAATAAATGAAAAAAGTGAAAAACTCATCAGGGGCGGATGCAGTAAGGTAAAACAGTGGGGTAAAATACATCCCAACAATATGCGAGTGGTATGCATGAGTATATTAGTCCCTCGACTAGTTGAAATTTATTTCTGATAATTTTTACCCTCCCATGGCAGCTCTGGGAAAGGGGGTGACATAGGCGGATCAAGGACTCTCGTCGTGGGGGGGGGCGGGTGGGGGTGATTGGAAACACATTTTTAATATACAACGATATTGAGTCGCGGCGGTGATACTGGCTGGGAATATGCATTTTGAAAATGTGTAGTGACTGGACACGCCTCTGGTAATCTAGAATTTGGTTATAACTATTTTGAATTTTCATATACCCAATTGTATTCGCCCTGGCACGGCTGTAAGCAGTCTTCTCACTTACTAACGTTTAGTCCTTCTTGATAACATTCCCCCCATTTTGAACTGCTGTAACCGCCCCTGATGAATACAAATAGTGACAATTGTGAATGCACTATCATCTCACATAAAAAATGATATAATAAAACCATATAACTGGTATCAGGATCAGCAGAGACGGCTTCCTTTTATAAAGAACCCATCGCATACGATAATACTTGGTTTGTGGATAGAACCTCCCCAAAAACCCAGCCATAGCTCCGCCCCTGGTAAATATATAATATTGACAATTTCAAAAAACCTGCCTGTACTAGTTTTAGGAAAAGTCAGGAAGTTTCAAAGTTCTATCGCAAGCCGTTTCGGAGATATTCTTGAAAAACCTTAGGGGGGGCAATATTAGCCCCCCTGCCGGAAATAGGGTTAAATTGTTAACATTGGGAAATCAGGGCAGGGGAGGACATTATGTGAGTGTATGCCGCGGCAGGCATCTGTGAACCGGTAAGATTAGTTAGGAATGTGCCAAATTATGGAGTTGCTTGAGAATGAAGGAACAGTGGCGCCAAAATACTGATAACTCGACTCAAATTTTCTCCTTTGCTAGTGTACTAAATGATTCCGATATCATGTGTGACTTGCCCGAGAAAGGTGTACAAATATAGGCTATGGAAAGTCTGTCCAGATTGTCTACTGATTCGCAGATACCGCTGAAAGTTTGGGACAAGGGACGAAATGAAATATAACGAGCTGAGTGGAATATGGTCTAACGGAGGGTAATTTGTTGTATATAGATTTATAGAATGCCTGGACAGAGTTCTATGGTTCTTCCACAGAATAGCAATTACTGCTTCCCATATGTTTTAATAAATCTATTGGAATCTTAAAAGTTCATAGCTGAGGACAGAATTTCCAACGTCATGCAACTTTTTTTCATTCACGGCCAGCGTATTCATATGTAAGGTAAATTTTGCTGACGTGTACAACGGATGAAATCCTCAATGCTTTGATTAGTTGAATACAATATCACATATTGGGTACATCGTTTCTCCTTACGAATTTTTGCGATGGTTGTCAAAAATGCAGGCCAATCGCACAATTCAGACAACGTTTGCGGGGGAGGTTGACTGCGATAATTTGTTTGTGTGTGTGTTGAAATCCCCTCAACTTAAGTTTATCGGGCGACTTTTACAGTAATTCCCATAATGTATTTACCGAACGTCGGTCTACTCACCTAATTCTTGTTTTGGAACAGAGTCTCTTGGAATTATCACATTGTGTGCATTAGTATTTGCAACCGCGCCGGGATAATTCATGCCAGGATTAAATCGGAAGTTCAGACAAAAAGGGGCAATATAAATTAGCATCGAATTAGTATGAGTTATACGGATTTGAGCAGGTGACAAGATGGCGCCTGTTACTAGAACCAGCTCTACGCGGCAACGCTGGACAGTGCCTCCGTTCGTATCGTACCAATTTCTGGTTTTAACGTTGTGAGGTTCGGACGTTATAGTATAAATAGAAGGTGATTAAAGGAAACATGTTCGTACACGCTTCTAAACTTTCTTAGGCCGAGGGTGTAATTTATTCCAGATTGTACTATGGCTATAAGTGACAAATTATGTGAACCAACTATTTTCGTACGATTACGTTTCTCCTCTTGATTAATTTTTAGAGATGAACTTCAAGTTTAGCCGAAATTCTGGAAGGTTGATTAGTTTCTTCTCCATACCGGTGCACCGCAAAAACCGGAAAACTCGGTATGAAGCAGGGACGGCTCTGCGCTCCACACGTCCGCCAGTCGTCCAGTCGCGAGAAAAGCGGGTCACCCTCGTTTCTGTTGTAGATCGCCGCCGCTCTAAATAGCTGTTTGCGCATATTTGTGCGTCTCTCCCCCCCTTTCACGCGGGCACGGTCGTCGCAGAAGGGGAGCGGCCGAACTCGGTCGCTTCTGTTGTGACGCTTGTGTCCACGGGGCGGCGGCGCAGGTGGCGACAATAATTGTGGGATGAACGTAGGCATTCTTTCTGTATCTGCAGAGTAAGGATGAGCCACTTACTGGCATAGTTTAAAGGGGTGTTTCATAACCATGAATAATTTTGGCCAAAAAAAGGAATTGTGAAGATGTTGTTGAGAAATCGTTTCCAGCCTAATTTGTCTCGCTCAAAGCCTCCTGGATCAAATGTCCGCACGACTATTAGTTTGAAAGTGAGTGCACAGGTCGGACCACCCTTCACATCCTGAAGGAGTCCTGCGAAACCACCCCATTTCGGCAATACAACAAATTCTATGTTTTTGATTCAGAACCCCGAACATGCAATAAAAATTACAACTTGGCGAAGGGAATAAAGCGCCGCTTTCAGATCCGGCCGACTGACCGCGTCTTGGCGCCGGCCGCGTGACCGTCTCGCGCCTGCCAGATACCGTCGCCCGGCGCTCCGGGAAGGGTGTTTGTGCCCTTGGGCGCCGTGCTCGCCATCCGCCCAGGCGGCTGGACAGAGCGGGTTCGCAGGGTGGCCTGTTTTGATCGAGTACACTGTCGGAGGAATGGAGACGGGGCGGCGGCGCAGGGTACGCGATTGGGGTAATTAGGCCTCGAATCGAGAGCGCAAGTTATCAACTTTAGAATCATATATTTTTCGGGTATGATTTCGACCTTAACGGATGTATTAGTGCCCGTGCGGTCACGCCACCAGTCCGTCGCGTGGGTCATCGGCAATTAGCGGAGTGCTCAGTCAGTCCACTTCGGGGGAGGATTAAACAAAGATGACAGCTGTGTCCAGGGTTAAGAATTTCGCGCTTATCCAGCATTTTCATTCATACAATATCGTACAATGCCTGAACCACAGATTGGTTCCCTGGATAATGGGAAGGGATAGGATATATGCGTGTAGGAATACCATCCAGAGAACGTCCAATTCAAATTTGCAACAAAAAAAAAAACATGCGAACGGGGAGTCTGGCTGTCTAGGTCCAAACTTTGCCCGCCACAGTTTTTTTTTTGCTTGAGTAAGTTTTGAGGGAAACATTATTTTCGGTGACTGCATTTTAGGTAACCTTACAAGAAAATCAACCAGACATCTTCCACAGCCTGTAGGCACATTCGGTGATCACATCTGACGGGCTGGATTCGGAAACCTGATCGTTATTTTAGACGGTGATTTCTGTACGGTGCAATTATTTCCATACACTGATGAGCGAAACGTTCGAGCGAAACGTCAGCTGTTAATTCGAAATTGTAACTTAACGGAAATTATCTGTGTGTCCCACCCGAATGCTACTAAATTACCGAACTGTTAGGTGGATGCATAATCACTGGCGTGCACTGCAGTGGAAAATGCATGCGTAAACTTGACACCATCTTTTGAAGGGATCGGATAAAATTTTAATGACTTGTCCAGGCCTGGGCACATTAGACGTGAGGCCACTAAGATAGGATTTTAGTGAAGGCTGTCGCGAGCAGATAACGATGCTAGGACTAGATGAGAGGTATCAGCATTGAAGTTGCATAGCATGGACCAGGGCCGGGGTGGAAAGGATTTTTTTTAAACAATTAACGGCGTATCCAATCACCTAATGATGTGAGCATGGCACCCAAATCTCCACGTCTAAGGTGACTTTTCGGCGGTCTCACCACGTCTCGAAAAAGGGGAGGTGGGGCTCTTCCGCCTCTGATCCAATACGAGCGCCAAAAAGGGGAATATATTTAATGGAGAGGCCGAACTTTCAACGCTTTCCGGCCTCAACAAGATTACGAAATTCTGCGGAGGGCGAAGCTCCCGGAAAGGTAGCTGTTTTTTTCAGAGTGTCCCACGAGGAGCATCCCCCACCGAAGGGTACGGGAGGGAAAAATTTACTAGCAACATTGTTGTGGGGCTGGCCATTAGGATGGGGAATGGATGAATGGTGATTGAAGGAGTGTGCGTGTTTGTTCGAATGGAGACACGGATGTGCTAGTTTAAGGCCGGTGGGCACCTTGGCCAGAGGTGCGTGGTGCTCTGCGGTAATTCATTTCAAAAGGGGGATAAACCCAGTGAACCCATGAAATACGACCCCGAAACGTCATCGAAGGGGCCATGCCATATTAGAGGTGGGTGGAGAGTCGAACAAAAACTAGTTAGAGCCCCTGAACAGACTGGCCGTCCCACTCTGTTCAGACATCAATTAAGGTCCAGGAGGTGACGACCGGACCGGGCGAAAAGCGCACCGTGCGCGAGGAAGAAGAGCTTAGAAGATTCCAGGAGCAGTGACGACTCTCGCTGATGGGCTGAAGACGGGCGACGGCACCTTCAGTCGGCGTCAAGCACATCGGACGGGGAGGCCCCTACGGCGCTGCCGAGCCGGGGAGCCTCTCGATGTGACGACTGCCACAAAGAAGACGAAGAAGATAAGTCCGGAGGCCGGTGGGATGGCGTTCCCCACCGGACCGGTATGGGCTCCGGCCCATACTGGCGTAGCCGTCAGGCTATTCCGGTGAAGATGATGATAAGTCCGGAGGCCGGTGGGATGGTGATTCCCACCGGACCGGTATGGGCTCCGGCCCATACTGGCGTAGCCGTCAGGCTATTCCGGTGAAGATGATGATAAGTCCGGAGGCCGGTGGGATGGTGATTCCCACCGGACCGGTATGGGCTCCGGCCCGTACTGGCGTAGCCGTCAGGCTATTCCGGTGAAGATGATGATAAGTCCGGAGGCCGGTGGGATGGTGATTCCCACCGGACCGGTATGAGCTCCGGCCCGTACTGGCGTAGCCGTCAGGCTATTCCGGTGAAGATGAAGATAAGTCCGGAGGCCGGTGGGATGGTGTTCCCCACCGGACCGGTACGGGTGGCAGCTCGTACTGACGTAGCCGTCAGGCTATTCCGGTGAAGATGAATGAGGTGGAGGCCGGGGGAGTGACGACTACTCCCGGACCGGTATGGGTGGCGACCCATATTGGCGCAATCGACCGAGATTGTTCCCTCAACAAAGACGAGTCGTAATGACGATTACACTCGATTGTTACGCATTTTATATTTTATAAGGGGGAAACACGGTCGGTCGCGTCGACGGAGATCGGCCGTGCAGCGGTAGGGCTCGACCGCAAAAATCATGTTTCCCTTTGGATACCACGTCGAGGTTGGGGCGGCCCTGGATCCCATCGCTATGCACACTGTATCGATATACGTTTTAACGATGATTAGACATCTGTGCCCATGCAATTTACCTTGGGGGTACGTAGTAGCGGAGGGGATATTTTGATATCGGGGACCCCCGATTGCCATCAGTGCGGGCCTTTGCGATTGGGGAGAGCCTACGGAGGTGGGGAGCTCCCTATGTACGATCGACGAGGCGTGCCCCTCAGGCTTAGGGGTGGAAACTTGGGTTGATGGTTATTTCGGCAGGGAGGAAGTTACATGTCAGGCGTGAATTGAGGAGACGTAGTCGGTCCCTGACACCGCTCCTATGCGGGTTAGTTGGGAAGGAGCGCTCCGGGGCCGGCGGCACTAAGATGTTAATTTACGCAGATATTTACTTGGCCTAACGCGAATATTCTAAAATCACCAAAAAGGGGGGAGGTATACGCATGTTGGCTCATACATTGGGAGCTTATTTGGCTAGGTGCATGAAATGGCTCATTGTTTGTTGTACCTGCGTGTCTTATGTGTCTCGCTAACGGTCCTGGAGGCGCGCCCAGCTCCGGACCGCATCGCCATGTCTCCCTAAATATTCCGTAACGGGTGGTGGAGGAAATGGCCGCACAGAACAACACCGGTGCCAGGCCCCCAAGGAGCGAAAAACATCCGTTTCCCGAGAAACCCCCGTTACAATTCCAGCAGGGACGCTTTGGGTGGTTTACTGTAGACGATCCCAGTTTTGCAGTTCGGTTTTATCCCGCTTTACCAGTGGATGTTTTTGTTTTCCGGTTGGCGATTCAGCGGATTATGATTGCAGTCAGACATTTGCCATAGTCAGGGACAACACGCGTCAGTGTCGGTTCAGCCATAGACTTGTCAAAAACCCTGGTGGCGGTTTAACAGGAATCTGCCGCCACTAACCTCCACTTCCGTTTCAGTATTACAAATGTGCAAACGGCACTCTCAGCCAGGAGCGGTGCGAGAACGGTCTGGCGTTCTCCGGACTGGGCGCCGTCCACGACAACTGTGACTACTTCTGGAGGGTCGAGTGCGGCGACCGGCCCGTGGACCGTGAGTACCGCCTGAGAGAGAGCGAGAGCGAGACAGAGAGAGAGAGAGAGAGGGGGGGAGAGGGAGAGGGAGAGAGAGAGCAGTTCGAAGACAGGGTCAGTTTATTGTAACGGGTTCTATCCTTTTCTGGGACGAACACGCAATAGCCTTACGGGTGAAAAATTGCAGCAAATTTCGCACATTGTACTTCACTGCGTCATATGCGAATATCCCCTCATCATGATGAGGGATATTCGCATATGACGCCTGTAACCAAATATGCGGAGGGGTCTGACATTGTCTTTTTCCTGGCGAAGGGGAAAGGGGTCTGGCTTTTCAGAACTTTTCTGACGAGGGCGGAGGTGGAAATCTTGCGCTGTCTTGGATTTTTTATTGAGCGAGAACTGTGCAATCCCAGGGCAGTTGACGAGTAGGTATTTGGAAGTTTCGGAACCAAATCTAATAAAATAGTATAGTAGTACAGTATTAGGATATTATAATAGCATAGTATGGTACCAGTTTTAGCTTAAGATATGTAGTCAAAAAGTAAGTTCCGGACAACCATTGCTTAAAACACACGAGGTAAGTGCACGTCTTTATTTTATTAATGTCTTAGGCTGGTATTTTATACTCCGATACATATCTCATCATCACTTGCAGGCCTTTCACTCCGCTCACAATTGAGACCTTCTCAGGGGCATTTTTAGAGATTGGCCTTAAAGGTCCGAACCTACCAGGATCGAGCAACGCTCTATCGTGATATTGTTGACGCTCTGTCTGACGCTGGGTGGCCTCTGTATGTTGAGATCACCAGCAAAATGTACTCTCTGGAGAGCGTTGGCTTTAATTTCATTTAGTCCTCTTCGTAGCCGTTTAGGTTTCTTTTATGAGATATCTTCACCTGCCTGCGGGAGCGCGGCTTAAGCCCTGATTACTGTTTTAGACACACCTGTTATTTTATGTACATACCTTGTTTCCCCCTACAGATGAGCACGGATCCATGACTTTACAATATTTCCATCCTTTTACCTTAGAATGTTCCATGCTTTTACTTTTATATTTTTCTTTAGTATTGTTATGGGCGCAAAATAGCCTCCGCAATTGTCGCGGCCTAAAAACCAAAGATGATGATATGGAGAGATGATATGAGATGAAGAGATATGAGAGATGAAGAGATGATATGATGATGATAATGGAAGAGAGAGGTCATTGTGGCTCTTCTCAACACTGTTTGTGAAAATTCCCCATTTCAGTCAAACTGGGGAATAGCTTGGAGGTACGAAGCAGCCAGAATCCGAGAAGTATTGGGTTCTAGAAGTGAGCTTTCCTTGACAGCAGGAGTTTGGAAATCACTTGGCCCCTCACGTTTTACCTGGTGGCGACGGTCATGTATAACATGAACCCTTTGGCCTTCTTGCTCTATTTTAGGTCTATATTTTGGTCACCAAGTATATATTTTTGGGCTGTGGCCTGGCCAGACAACTTTAGCTGTTGATAGGACGATATATCAGGAAGCAGCAGTTCCAACCGCCTGGCACTGAATTTAGCAGGATATTCATCTCAACATTTAAACATTTTCTTCAACCCAGTCTTATGGAAGACGAACAAAACCAAACATAAGCTGCAGCAGCGGGATCGGAAAAGCAATTACGAAACACTGGCGCTTAAAACGCTTGCTGTCGGCACTGAGAGCGAGGACGCTCGGTTGCTGTGAGGTGGAGGCGGTGGACGAGGATCATTGGCGGACGCAGGGGGGGCATTCCGGCCATCGCCCCTCCAAAGCGCTGGAGGGGGGCTAAACTATCTTTTGACCCCCAAACGCCGGACATTTTTTCGAAAAAAGGTGTTTACATTATGTCTGTAGAGCAAAAAAATCTCCGCTCCCACCCCCCCCTTGGAGAGCGATCAGGTACTTGGAGAGGTAGCTTATACTAGGTCTGTCGAGCACTGAAAAAGGTGTTTACACTAGGTCTGTAGAGCAAAAAAATCTCCGCTCCCCCCGGAAGAGAGGCAGACTTGGGTTTGGCCCCCCAAAACGCGGGTCTGCGTCCGCCCCTGCCGAGAATCGTAGCGCTAAACCTCTAGAAATGATGTTTAGGAATTCAAACATAGCCTGAAAAACCTCCCTCATGAATCTGAAAATTGATTAGGTAAAGTTCGTCTTCACCGGATCTCCCTTGTAAGGACACTGGATCCGACAGAGGAGCCTGAACCACCCTAAAAGGCATCATATACTTTTAAGGCACACTGAAAAACTGCAATATTTTGCAACAACGCTGTTTTATAACTGTTTTGGAGACTAAATACGAACCTAGGAGTTCCCTGATTCCATCAATTTTTCTATGAGTCGCTGCTTCGGAAGAGCTGTAAAAAGACGATCTTGAAAAAAACAGATTCTGATAATCAAGTTTAAAAACTCGAGAATGCCTTGGCATTTTCCTTGTCGAACTCCCCGGGTGTTGACGTGGCTCTGATGCGTGACTTCCTTGCCAAAAACATTTTAAGCTAGTTCGTAAACCTTCGGGAGCAAAACTCGTCTGATGTTGATGAACATTGGTGCACTTGCACCTAGTAAGAGACGATCAGTGAGATATTTTTATGCATGTCTAGGCTATAAGCAAGGCCGTGCGTGCAGAGAATGCAAAATGTTTCAGGGACAATTTTTGTTTTCACACGTGAGTTATCAGATTTTGGACATCGATATAAGTTTCATTAATTTTTCATGTTTTTTACCAATGTAATTGATCAAAGGCTTGTGTCTAGACATACGTGTCCCGTTGTCACTGTAGGGGGCGCAAAAATACAGATATGAATGCATTTTCGGACTGCCTCTTATTCACCGAAGCCAAATTTGTCCCCTATTTTTTCTGTCGACATGCGCATGTAATGAGAATTCCAACCGCACACGGGGTGGGGTGTCTTTTTCCCATCTACGACGATTTTAAACAAAGGAAGCCAAAATGTTGCAAATCTCATTCTGCTCAACACCTTTTGTCAGATAATGCCTGTCACTAACAATCGGTGACTAAGCATTATCTCTGGATGGTAAATGTATTCAGATTTTTTCAAAACCGATGTAGGTGAATTTCAGAACATCTCGTATTTTCGACCGTTCAATAAATCGGTGATGGGCTCGGTCAAATTAACCGTTAAACGATCCTCCCGAGATATTCCTGCTGATGAGATTGACCCCAATGAAGGCGCCCTCCCCCTTGGACGCAAAAATTCCACCACCACTGAACATTTAGTTATTATTATTCCAAAACATTTAGTTTTAGTTTTGCTTTTTATTTCTCAGTGCTGCCCGAAGAAATCACTACCATCAAAATCTGAGACAAAGACTAAAAAAATACTTTGTAAGCACATCAAGACCAGAAACATCCACCCAGCTGGTGCTAGACACATACTCGGACATTCCAAATCTCAATGGTAGCCATGTCGGTGAATGACCGCACTGGTCGCCCCAACATCGCAGAGGTGACACAATACATACAGCTGAAGGCAAGCCATGTTGGATAAGCGAGCCATAGGCAGATCCGGGGGTAAGGGGGCACTCTCCTGATGACTGACCCTCGGCGCCCCCTGAAAGGTCCATGGCACCCCCGCCCCGCCCCTGAACTGTCACTTCTCTTCCCGGAATGCGCGTATCGGTGCCCCCCACGGTAGGTTTTGCCACCCAAAAATGGCGCTTCCTAGTCCGGATGGCTCCTCGATCGGAGAATCTGAAGCCGCCTATGCAATGAACGTGGTTCCCTTGTACCAACATGCTCGGGAGCATAACGCCAATCCATCGGCAGTCCATTACAGCAGAAAGAGTTACAGTAAAGCACTTTCGTTAATAACTCGAGTCCACTTTTTGGAGGAAAAGGAAGAGGCGATCTCTCCGTCGTCACGAACATAGCGAAAAGGGTTGCAAAGCAGTTGTCTAAAGTTAGCGAACAGGAGAGCCGAATGTGCAGTTGCATATACCCTCAATATGGTACATAAACGTATATAAGGAAAATGCGATAACCTTTTACACTTTCAAAGGTATAGGCTTTTGAAGAGTCACCACAGTCATAAGCGTCACCACCGGCAAAGAAGTGGCTGGTAAAGGTTAGTCCTCTGTATCCGGCTGACAAGAACCTTTCCTTTCTAAAACCTCATCTCATCGGGTTTGGTCTCACTGTGGTCTTCCACGTTGTGTACAAAGTTATCCCATATCTTCCGAATTTGAATTAAACAAAATTTATTTCGATGAAAGGTAGGGGGACTAGGCCCACCTAGTTCGACATGTTCGACCATATCTGAGACAGGCCCGGCCACATCGAGGTCCCGGCTTTTCAACAATTATCAAGAGAACCCTCTGCGCCTGCTCGATAACTAGAAAGTCTCCTCTTTATCGCGTCGTATATCTCCTTGTAATTTGCACCGCGAGAACTTCCACTGCCAGCAATGGCACAGCAATTGCTGTCCCAGGGCAATAGACAAGGAACAGCAGTTTCACACTGCCAAGGCCGGGCTCTGAAGACTCAACAGCAGCACCGTAGACAAGGAACAGCAGTTTCACACTGCCAAGGCCGGGCTCTGAAGACTCAACAGCCACACCGGAGCGACAAAACACCCTACTGCTGTCTTCTGGGCCCCACCGCACCTTCTCATGGCTAATTATTCAAGTTTCCAGCACGTGCAACAGAGCGCGGTCGACCCGTGCGCGATAGGGGAAATTCGGCCCCACCGTGAAGGAGATTGGAACAGAAAGCGTGCCAACTGGCCACATGCAACCAAGACAATGGCCAAAAGTCGGCGCCCGAAAAAAAACTACTCGAGTACCTTTCATAAGCACGTTGATTGGTGGATGAATTTTGAAAATCGGCCAATAGTGTTTTTTTCACTCACAGGCTTTCAAAGTCAGGCCTATACTTTGAGACCGTCGCAATCGCGCGTTTGCACCAGTTCGCCTGCGCTGCAGGGGTGACATATATATATATCTACTTCTTTCAGTGTAACTCACCACAGAAAAATCCCAATGGAAAGTTCCCACCTTTTGAATTTGTACGGTGCTTGCATGCCATGAGAACGATTCCAAAGACTTTCTCTTCCTTTCGTCTTTGTTTATACTAACACGCTTGCCTCGTCCCGGTCTGGGGGTCTGTGGCAGCGTTCAGCGTGTGTTAGTATTGCGCTAGCCTCCCGATGGTGTGCTAGATCCCTTTTGTGCCCTTCTATTCTGGTGCGAATCTTCTTCTATATTCGCGTCACGTCGCGCCCCCTCCCCCACGGACCGGATCCAGCGCTGGCTCGGTGCGGCCCACTCGTCGAAGGAAATATTCTATTGAACGGGCGTCATCGGCCAAGTAGTCCATTGTAGTTATGGGAACCCCCAGTGGCGGATACAAGGGGGGCTAGGGGGGCCCTCAAGCCCCCTCAAAATGTCAGAGTGCCTAAAGTCAATGCATAGCCGAAGTCTGTTGCGAGGCAATGGCGGGGAGGGTCGAGCCCCTCAGCCCCGCCCCCGAAATGTTGCTATATGACCCTGGCAGTTGGTGCGTCGATAAGCCCCCCCCCGAAATGTTGTCCTGGATCCGCCGCTGGACCTGCCCACAGTTGGGCCCGGGTGGCAGCCTTGCTGAGCACTACCAGCAGGTGCTCGGCAGTGTGGAGTTCTCCACATTGCAGGCAGTTGTGGTCCTTTGTGCGGCCAATCTGGCAGGTGTCACGTGTAGGGTAGGCAGTAGCCGGCTGAAGGGTCGGCTGCGGGTATCTCTCTGGGGGATGACTTGCTCACTAGAACAGCAGACAAAACATGTTCCTAGTACAGAAGTTCAAAACGTCATCAAAATATGAGAATATGGGAAAAATAGAGTCCTAGCAATGGCAGACACGATAATTTATTTCGAGGGGCGGGGGGGGGTAAGGGGCTCGAGCCTCCCCAGACATTGCCTCGGATCATACCCCGCCCACGCATTTTCTACTAGCACTCGAGAGGAGAGAGGGAAATAATTATGTGGAATGAAGTAAAATATATACCCGTTGCATGATAACGATGTCACATTGCCTTTCCACCAGCTCTGACCTCGGCTCCCCCGACAGCTTCCCCAGCTCTGACCGCGACTCACCTCCGGCAGCTTCCCCAGCTCTGACCGCAGGCTCCTCCGGCAGCTTCCCCAGCTCTGACCGCGACTCACCTCCGACAGCTTCCCCAGCTCTGACCGCGGGATCCTCCGACAGCTTCCCCAGCTCTGACCGCGGGCACCTCCGGCAGCTTCCCCAGCTCTGACCGCGGGCTCCTCCGACAGCTTCTCCAGCTCTGACCGCAGACTCCTCCGACAGCTTCTCCAGCTCTGACTGCGGGCTCCTCCGACAGCTTCTCCAGCTCTGACCGCGGGCTCCTCCGACAGCTTCTCCAGCTCGGGCCGGCGCATGTCCGTACAGCTTCGGTATCTTCCCGGCTGACGAAGGCTGCTCCGACTACTTCGTGAAGTGCATAGCGGGAGAGCCGCAGCCTCAGCTCTGCACCGAGGGCCTGGCTTACGACGAGGCGAGTCACAGCTGCAACTGGCCCGACCTGCTCCCCGTCTGCTCCATTGGCGATGCTGAACGTAAGTGGCGCTAGTGTTCCATTATAGGTGGCGGTTTTCAAACGGACCTAGTGTTGCGAGGCGTGGTAACAGAAGGGGAGCGAGAAGCATGACAGGGGTGATGAGCATGGACGGATCCAGGACTTTTTAACGAGGGAGGGGAATGGTGGGACGGAATGAGGTGCTGTTTAGATCCTGAGGGATTATTTAAACGTACCTATTAGGTGGTGCGGAGGGGAAGGGTGCGGGGATGCGGGGAGGGGAGAGTTCGATTTCCACGCCGCATCGGGGTTCAACCCCAGACGGATACCCCACAGTCTATCCGATCCCCAACCCCCTCCTCCAAAAGAGAGTTAGCACACCAAACCACAGTTGGTGAACGCGCCTCTAAATCAGGTGGAGGTCGCGTTCGGACGCGGCGGATTTCATGGAGCCTAAAAACCAATCAGAAGGGGCGCCGGTGCCCTCAAATAGTGGTGCTCCCCTATCAAAAAATAGTGTCCCCCAGAATGCTACAAGGACCTAGGCCTAAGACATTAACCAGTGCCCTTGTTACGCTGTCTGCATCAAGCTACTCAGGACTATAGGTGCAGGAGCCGTGGGGGCAGTGGGGGCGATTCCCCTAAACTTTTTGGCTGAGGGGACGGTGCTTCCCCCTGCCCTCTCACTTCAGAGCCGATGCCGGAAATTTTTCTGTATCAAATTATGCAGTAGGTAGTATTCTTAGAGAACAAAGTGAGAATCACTCAAGATTGTGAGGTGACAAATGCAATTAGTCAACTCATACTGTAGAAACAGCCATGTGATAGAGCGTGTCGAGAAACCATTTTATCGGCATTTCATTTGTCCCAGAACTTACCGTTCGCGAAGAAGGTGAACATTCACCCCCTACCGACCCGCCATCCCCGGCCATGTTAAAGTATTGTGAGGCATATATTTTTTGGCCTGTGTCTTAAAATGCAATATGAACCGAAACCGGTAATTTTTTCCACCCAGCGTTATAATAGAGATGCTAGAATAACCAGCTGCTTTGCTAGGCGATCCCAGCTAATCTTCTTTGGAAATCAAGGATCCTGATCCGTGGATCGAGCGTGCACCTCCATCCCAAGCTTTCACGCTGTGAAAACGGCAATTTTGTTTCTCTCAGAACTCATTTTTTAGAAGCCTCACTTTTTGAACCTACTGATTTCACGCCTTCCCCATCACATATGAGCCGTTGGACCGCGCGACGCGTCGGCGGTGGTGGCCGTAGCCGGCGCGTGGCTAGGGGGTCGGGATCCGCTCATTCAAATCCTATTTCTCCGCAAATGAATTCTAGAACAAACGAAATTCGAAACAATAAGTTTACGGCATATTCTACCTCCCAGCTATCTCAGTTTAAATCCCATTTTAAAGGTGCCACATTCCCTTTAAGGAGGCACCTCGATGGTCCATCCAAGGAGGTAGGGCACAATACCCCCGTGCTTCCCCTCCCCCGTTGCGCCGCCTACGCCTATGAGGACGTCAGAAGCGGGCTCCATCGACGCGGCTCAGAGTCGGCACACACCCTGCTGAGTGTATCATACGAGAACACTTCACGGCCTTTAGCGGGGTAGGATCCTGGACCCAGCTCCCGAGAACTGATGAATACAACGCCACATTCTTGGTATCCTGAAGTCACCAGAACGATATTCACTGCCGTTCACTTGTGACCTCTGCTGACCTGACCCGACTCTGTGTCACCTCGGGCAGAGCTGGTGGGGTACTCGTGCCCGCAAGAGATCCCGGTGGGGTCGGCTTCGCTTCGCTTCGGGGCGTTCCCTCGCTTCGCCACCGGCGAGTGCGACCGCCTGGTGACCTGTATCAACTACTACCCCCGGCTCACCAAGTGCGAGAGGGGCAAGAGCGTGGACGAGAACGCCCTGACCTGCGTCGACTCGGAGCTGGTTCCGGGCTGCTGGTGAGACCACTAACAGAGCGGGCTACCTGCCCCCTGACGCCACGGAAAGGCACCCCGGGCAGCTGTTGTTGGACTCTCCAGTACAGCTGTCATTTCAGATAGACATCCTCCACGTTTCCGAACTATTTCAGCCAAGAAATGCATTTCAGTCAGCTTGCTAACTCTTTAACCGCCCACCGGGGTCCGGCGCCACCTTCGCCCCACCGGGGGCCATCGATGGCTCCCCCTCTAACTCCAAAATATGGGCGTTAGCGCAAATCTGCAAAGTGCAAAGAAAGCTCGCGTGAATTCAGTAAGAAATTACTTCGCATGTTTTAGTGCTCAGGTCAATGGTTTGACCTCCAGAGGTCAAATTAGGTCAAGATTGGCTATTTTCACTCAAATATGCAATGATTAAGCAAACTGGGCATAACTCTTATGTCATTAGAGCTATTGAGGCCTGGTAAAGTACATTTGATAGCAAATTGCCTGTACTTTTCCGCTATGTGGAACGTAAAGACCTTCCGCCAGTGGTTTGACCGCCAGAGGTCACCTCGTGACCTAATATGACCTGAGGTCACGAAAGGTAAAAGTGACCTTGCCGTATATCAAATGAAAGCCAGTGACAAGACAAACACGATGGTGTTTGTTTCACTGCTCTAGCTCAATTAGGTCAAAAGTTATTGTCAAAATACTGTTTTTGACCTACGGTGACCTTGGATGACCTTGGAAAATTCAAAGGGCAAATATGACCCCTGGGATCCGTGAAAGGGTGTCCAAAAACGTTGTTCTGAGCAATCTGAGTATTTGCAATCATTTTTGTGGCTTTTATATCATGAAATAGCTTTTCCCCATGCTTTTCCAATGGGAGAGGTCGCCTCGTGACCTGACCTCAGGCACGAAATCGAAAAATCCCGGATATACACCTTGCAGACCCTGGAGGGGTCATGAAGTGTAGGAAGTTTCAAATCGATCGACTTTGAAATGTAGCTCTTACAGAGCTCTAAAGTGAAGTGAGGTGACCTTGGTTGACCTCGTCTGGTGACCTGACCTTGGGTGACCCGGGGTAAAAATTTCAGGGATGATGGGAAAATGATGCAGTGAGAGGTAGAGCCCTCAACCGCGGTGCTGCGCCTCGTCGTTTTTCTGCTATCCCGAAAAACCTTAGGGGGCCATCGATGGCCCCCCGGTGGGCGAGGGTTAAAGAATCCTGCTCAGGCCTTGCATTTTCGCCTTACGTTTAGGCTGTTTAGTGAGGTGATACAGACCCGGCTAGGCCACTCTGGGTCAGACACTGACTTTATGGCGACCTCGACGACTTCTGCAATAATGGCGTCAAGTTGTTATCTGCCTTGAGTAGCCGAGTCTCGGTGCCACACTTCCTCCCAAGCCTCCTCGCTTGGCTGGCATCCAAACACAGGTTGAATAAGAGGAAGAGCCATAACTATTTGACCTTTTCAAGTGTGTAAATTGTTCCTCAGGAGTGTGACCACCATTAGTGATGCTGGTGCTCCAGCACTAGTAACTTTTTGGAGGTAAAATGTGGGCCCCTGGGAGAAGCCAACCCCATTCCTGTCTGGGCGGGGCGGGTTTTTCCCACCCTTCGTGTCGGGGGCAATGCCAGGATTTCGCTCAAGGGGGTTGGGACGGTACCGAAAGGGGCTCCTGCGATAGCACCGAAAATACCTCTCTGAAACCCAAAAATATCGGAGAGCAAAAGAAAAAAACGTTGAGCGGCGGATGTGGCTAATGTCGAGAGAAACCTAGTTCGCTAATTTTTTTCAAATACATTTATCCCCAAAAATTGCTTTAAGCCAAAGCGGCCCTGAAATATCTCCACTGCGCCATGACAAGACATTTGTGTTCCTACCATATTACTTTAAAGACTTTTGAGGGCCCGAAGTATTACTTCCTCTTCAGAAGAAACTTTTTTCAAAAATAGATCGATTTCGGAGTGCTGCACTGAGGAGCATGGTTGCTCGTAGAAAATTTGATAACTGGCCCATCTTCTCTAATCCTGGACGTACATCATAACAAAACACAGTGATTATATATTCGGACGAAGCCCTTTCTCAGAATCTTCATAAAGGCCACATTCATCAGATACATTCCGAGTCATGGTGTGAGCCGAGACCTCGAATTCTAAAATTCGAGGTCTCGGCTCACACTATGGCCAAGAATTTCTCTGATCAATTGCGTTCATGAAGTTCTAAGGAAAGGCTGTCCCCGAATATATAATCACTATGTGTTGGCTATATTGTGCGTCCAGGTTTCGAGTAGATAGCCCAATCAACAACTTCCGTAGGAATTTTGAGTCACTTTCAAAGGAATTCCTTCCGAACAAACAAAAACTCTCAAAAATTTATTTTCTGGCGGACAGAGAGAGAGCTCACTCAGCTCCATCGAGGGCCCAGTTGGTTAGGGAAGGCCCTGATCGCTCCGGTTGCAGGACAGGGAGTCGATGCCAAAAGCATCGGCGCGTCGGATGTTCTGTGTGAAAAAGTCGGCACTTTGAGGGCGGAGTCGACGCAGCAGTGCAGTAATCCTCCTGCTAAAGCAGGTGTAAGCGGCATACAAACGGCTCGGCGGTATACTACAACCACACCGACTTGATAGCATCGCCTCAGAAACTCACAAACAGTGCACTTTTCTGAACCTGCCCTCCATAAACACATTGGGCATTTTTAGAGCCATTAAGACTATATCTTAGACATCACGTGTATGGGTATTTTAGAGCTGAATCCCAGCCAAAATGTTTTTAGCTTTTGATATAATTATGTCACTAGGAATCAGAAATCCAAACAGCCAGACACTGAACTGATCAGCAGGGCTTTGTGATGGAAAACCAATGAAGAGGGAGGGCAATGAGCAGTGGAGGCGGGGAGGGACAGCAATAACGGGACCAATGACGTGGCTGCATTTGTACTTCCCGCCTTAGCGTCATTACTGTAGCAATTATAGCCTGCAATAGTAGGTACATCATATCGCTAAAGCAATCGCGCCTGTTACTGACATACAGAATGCTGTGTGTGATGTAACGGAGATAGGGTAGCCTGGACTTGCGCCCAGAGGACCCTGCTGGACAGCGTTACAGATAATTTCTGGACGCAGAGGGTCACCAGGATGCTCCAAATCTGCTTACGAAAAAGGGCCCTTTCTAGCCCAGCTGACTAGAAAGGGTCCTTTTGTTTAGAGTGGGGCCTACGGTCAATTGTGTGTCCAACTGGCTTCAGAGTCCTAAGACTTCTTGTAATAGTCAAATTAGGCCCTGCTGGCTACAAAGGGCCCTACTATCCACGGTGGCCTTGTCCCTTAAATGGAGGGCCCAGCTAGACAAAAAATATTCTGCTGAGTGTAAAAGGCCCTATGGTTTACAATGAACCTTGCTGGCTATAGTTTATAGGTGTTATTGTTATAGTGGGTCTTAATAGTCATAAAGGCCTTACGGCTCACAAAATTGTCTACATGTTTCAAAAGACCCTAAGAGCTACAGAGACCTTTGGTAGGTTTCGAGGGCCAACAGGGCCCTTAGTCTCGCCTTTAGAGGGCCCAGGTGACTAGGGAGGGCCTGCTGACGATGTAGAGCCATACGAAGAACGGTCCGTCCTACTGGTTCAAAGGTGCCTCTGTTAACGAGGGACCTGATAGTCATAGCGCAGGCTAAAATCGTCGTGCCTGCCACAATGACCTTCTCACTTAACACGTGCAGTGGATAGGGGCCCTAAAGTGCCCCCATCTATTTTCCAAGGTTACGGTAGAACTGTTCGCCGCCGGAAGACGCGACTTGGCCACATTTGAAAGAATTTATGAGCGCGTCGCTTGGTGAATGCTATGAGTTCATAGTTAAGGCTACTCAAGGTCAGCGTCAGTGTCACAGGTCACGGTCAAAGGCTTTTCAAGGTAAATCCTTCATTTCCCGCCTAAAGGGTGCCATAGTGCCAGATGTATTGTAGATTATTGGGAATATATCACATTTTCACATCATAGGTCATTGACCTTGAATGACCCTGACCTAAAAATTTCAGCGGGCATTGTGTAGGACCATCGCGCTATGGCCTTAGACCACTTTAGGCGCATTCCCCGCTTTTTCCGCATAATCACGTCATTTCCCAATAGGTCTCCAGCATGCCCTGGATGTGATATTGACGACCTCGTTTGACATTTGAGATATTAGCCTAGGTCAATAAAACATTGCCATAAGGTAGAGGACCATCGCCCTCACCTCCCCCAGAGGGCGTTTTCTAACCCTCTTGGTTTTTTTAGATCTCACGGGGCACTTTGGGACTCCCCTCCACTGCGCGTTGACGCCAGACCCCTCTTCACTGCGCGCGTTAACACGCGCACCGGAGGGGGGGCTCGAAGGCTCCCTATTTTTCGGAGGTGGCCGGAGACTGATCGTAGTCTAAAAACTATACTTGGCCACATTGAACAGAATTCAACGGCGGGTCGATTAGTGAAATAATTTTGAAAATCAGTCCAATTTTTTTACTTATAGACTTTCAAAGTCAGACCTACATTTTGAGATCGCCACAATCGCGCGGTCGGACCAGTTCGCTTGCATTCGAGACCAAGTTATAACGTCATAACTCCATATAACCGGGAAGATATGTCAGGATAACGTTAAATGAAGGTCAAGGTCAACTGTCAGCGGTCAATGTCATAACAGCACTTGCAGTCTTTGGCCCCAGTGCTTCCGGTCAAATGACGTTACATAGTCTGACGTATATTATGCTATGATGTCATATGTAAGGTAACTCATTGTCAAGGTCAAGGTCAAAGGCCATAGGTAAAGGTCAATCCTCATTTCCCGTTTAACGGTTACAATAGCGATAGTTATAGTGTACATTATAGGGTTTATACCATATTGTGACGCCATAGGTCAATGACCTTGAATGACCTAGTGCCCAGCATTTTAGGAAATATTGTTTGCGACCTCCTCTCTATAACCCTGGTCCGCCTTTCGCATTTTCCCGACGTTTTCCCGGATAATTACGGTATTTCCCAATAGGTACCGACCACGGCCAAGATCTGACCTCTATGACCTCGTTTGATCTTACAAAAATATTGAGCTAACTCAGTGAAAATTGGCTGATGTAGATCACCATAGCCTCACCCACCCCTATCCGGCGTTTTTCTACGCATCTTAGTTTCCGAGATCTCAGGGAGTGGGGAGGGGGGCTACCAGGACCCTCCACAGCGCGTTAGTACCAGACCCCTCTCCAGTGCGGGTGTTAAAGAGGGCACAGCTGGTCAGACTAGGCACTGCTGGCTATGGTGGCTTTATCGGTTAAGTGGGCCCAGCTGACCAGATAGGGTGCTATTGTCGACAGAGGATCCTGGGTGTCACGGCGGTTCAGAGGACCTGCACACTTCAAGTACTAGAAATAATACATTTTGACTGGCCATGTGCGTGGGCCCCTCCCAGAGGAGTTTGGGGGAACGTGGTACCTTAGTGCAATTTCAGACTTTGGTGGTTTTAGAGGAAAATGGCCAATAAGCATATATTTTGTTTTATTTAATTTTCCTCTGTTAGCAGTAAAAGTCTCCAAATTAGCGTGACGTCGAATCAGCGCATGAATTGGAAATACTTTGCGTCAGATTGAACCTGCTCGATTTAAGCCAAAAATGAATACGAATACAAATGAACCTGTGAGGTCTCCCATCACTCAGCGTTAGAGAAACACTGCTGATCAACCGCTGAGCCGCAAGGGCAGGCACCCTCACCCGAGGGTGTGTCCTTGGCCGGGCGTCACTGGGCAGAGGCGCGCCCAGCGACCAACTCTCACATCACAAACCGTTTTTTAGCTAAGACAGGCTGCTATCAGGAACCAAAGTAACATTCATCAATTTCCGCTATTTCTCGTGATATACTAACCCGCCACCGCCTGGGCTCTTTTCATACACACCACTGCCCCGGGGTCCGATCACACCCCCCCCACGATCTCGGGAACCGGAACAGATACGGAAGAATTGAAACAGCGCAGGAATCTCCTTATCGCCTTCTACTCTGGAGCCAAGTTTGAACCACACCCGTTGAATCGGAACGTTACAGTGAGCCAAAATTGATCAAATCGAGATATATTTAGAAAATGCCTTGTTAGCGCCGAATATATTTAAACTTCCCCGAACATTATCTTTATTCCTTTTCTTGCTTTCCAGTCGCCGGCTATATATTGCAACACGACTTTTACACTCTACACCCTTAATTACTGGTTTTGCACCCGAGCGCAAACCAGTTTTGGACGGACGGAGGGACGGACGGAGGCCACCATTGACAAGTGGCGGAACAACAACGACGGACAGTCTGCAACCACTGAGCACGGCACACTGCTGCCTCACCACCTCCACAGCGGCACACTGCTGCCTCACCACCTCCACAGAACACACTGCTGCCTCACCACCTCCACAGCGGCACACTGCTGCCTCACCACCTCCACAGCGGCACACTGCTGCCTCACCACCTCCACAGAACACACTGCTGCCTCACCACCTCCACAGCGGCACACTGCTGCCTCACCACCTCCACAGAACACACTGCTGCCTCACCACGGCACGCGGCTGCCTCACCACCTCCACAGCGGCACACTGCTGCCTCACCACCTCCACAGAACACACTGCTGCCTCACCACCTCCACAGCGGCACACTGCTGCCTCACCACCTCCACAGAACACACTGCTGCCTCACCACCTCCACAGCGGCACACTGCTGCCTCACCACCTCCACAGAACACACTGCTGCCTCACCACCTCCACAGCGGCACACTGCTGCCTCACCACCTCCACAGCGGTACACTGCTGCCTCACCACCTCCACAGAACACACTGCTGCCTCACCACCTCCACAGCGGCACACTGCTGCCTCACCACCTCCACAGAACACACTGCTGCCTCACCACGGCACGCGGCTGCCTCACCACCTCCACAGCGGCACACTGCTGCCTCACCACCTCCACAGAACACACTGCTGCCTCACCACCTCCACAGCGGCACACTGCTGCCTCACCACCTCCACAGAACACACTGCTGCCTCACCACCTCCACAGCGGCACACTGCTGCCTCACCACCTCCACAGAACACACTGCTGCCTCACCACCTCCACAGCGGCACACTGCTGCCTCACCACCTCCACAGCGGCACACTGCTGCCTCACCACCTCCACACTGCTCCTCACCACCTCCATAGCGGCACACTGCTGCCTCACCACCTCCACACTGCTGCCTCACCACCTCCACAGCGGTACACTGCTGCCTCACCACCTCCACACTGCTCCTCACCACCTCCATAGCGGCACACTGCTGCCTCACCACCTCCACATTGCTCCTCACCACCTCCACAGCGGCACACTGCTGCCTCACCACCTCCACAGAACACACTGCTGCCTCACCACCTCCACACCGGCACACTGCTGCCTCACCACCTCCACAGAACACACTGCTGCCTCACCACCTCCACAGCGGTACACTGCTGCCTCACCACCTCCACACTGCTCCTCACCACCTCCACAGAACACACTGCTGCCTCACCACCTCCACACCGGCACACTGCTCCTCACCACCTCTACAGCGGTACACTGCTGCCTCACCACCTCCACACTGCTGCCTCACCACCTCCACACTGCTCCCTCACCACCTCCACAGAACACATTGCTGTCTCACCACCTCCACACCGGCACACTGCTGCCTGACCAGTCTACAGCGGCACACGGTTCTCCTTGGCCCAACCCTTCATTACACCGATGATAGGCTCCACCTGAGGGTTGGCTGTATTCCTCAGGAGTGCCAGGATATCGCCAAGACTCTCCTTGGGCTCCAGGTTGGCAATGATCAGCTGGAACAGACCGATACAGGCGCCTCGCTTGCCCTCCCAGTACTCCGGGTTGGGGTCCAGCCTTTCTAGCACGTCAAACGCCTTGGCTGAGTAGAAGAACTGCCCCATCTTGTAGCAGTCGTTGGCGATGACCTGTAGCAGAGAGAAGGACTCAGCCGACGTCTCCATCTTCAGGTAGAGTTCCCACGCCAGCCGGCCTTTGCGGTTCATGATGTAGCAGCGCGCCAGCCAGGAGAGAAACACGTAGTCGCTGCGTATCTTCTCACTCTGGATCTGCATGAACACCTCCTCGGCCTCGGCGTAGGCACCCGTCGCCGCCTTCGCCTGCGCGTAGTTGAAGTTGAACGCGTCGTCGTTGGGAAAGTAAGTCTTGACAGAGCTGAGGTAGAGCAACACGTCCTCAAACTGCTTCATCAAGAAGAATGTGGACGCCATGCACTGCCGGCCTGGGATGGTGTCACACTCAGAGGCGGAGCCGCCAACCAGCTGGAAATACTGCTGCGCCACCTTCAGGTAATCACGCGAACCTGTCTCCTGGCCCATGGCGGCGTTGACGACTCCCTTGAGGATGTACTCCTGCGGCACGGTCGGCTCCAGGTCCTTGATGAGGTTGTAAGACTCCTGCAGCTCGTCCTGCCGCAGGTGGTAGATGACCAGGTTGAGGCGCGCCTCGGGGATGACGTCGACCAGGTCAGGCAGGACGGACAGGGCGCCCTCGCCGGCGCGGAACACCACCAGGTTGTGGCGGATCAGGTCCTGGCCGAAGGTGAAGCCGGCCGACGCCTGCTCCTGCAGCGACTTCAGCTCCTGCTCCGCCGCCTTGCCGTTGTACAGTCGGAAGTGGTTGCAGGAGCGGAGATTGATGGCGATGGCCGAGTCGGGGAAGTGCTGCAGATAGACGGCCAGGACCTCTTGCGAGACGTCGTAGTAGTCCAGCTTGTAGTAGCACATGGCCACGTACACGTTCAGCGCCAAGTGCTCCCTGTTGTCCAGCAGGATGCGTTTGTAGATGTCGATGGCCTCCTGGTAGTGGCTGCGCAGGTAGTGGATGGAGGCCAGGCACAGCTGGTCCTCAATCACGTCCTTCAGCTGCTGGTGGAATGTCATCAGCTCTTTCTCATCGTTGAACTTCTGCGCCAAGTGGAACTGCAGCCGAGATTTGAGGTTGGACTGTTTGGGACCCTTCTCCGCCATCGCTTTAGACTCGTCGTACATGCCGAGGTAGAAGTAGCAGACGGCCAGGTTGAGCCATACCTCCGGTTTGGCCTTCTTGTCCTTCTTGGTGATGGTCTCGTACTCGGTGGCTGCGCGCCTGTAGTCGCCGTTGTGGAAGGCGCAGTAGGCGATCCACTGGTCCACATCGCTGCCACCCTGGCCAGAGTTGCGGTGGAATTCGAGAAGAGTGGTGGCGCCTGTGTAGTCTCGATTGGACAAAAACTCTTCAAGCTTCGGCAGCTGTTTCTTTTTCCTTTCCTCTTCCTCTTTCTTTTTCTTCCCAGCCGGTTTCAGCCGAGACAAAATCATGCTTACAAGATGAGAATGTCCAGCACGTTACCTGCAGAAGTATCGGCAATAGTAAGGTGAGTGTGGGAAGATGTTTTACCAGACCGATAAGACGATGATAGTAGACAAAAAAACCAGGTTACCAGTGATGGTAACCCAAGTATCAACCCCTAGTAAAGTGTACTATCGCCGCGGAATTTTCGCCATAAATTTTGAAACGCACCCATGTGAAACGAAGATGATGCATTGACGGTATATGCGGTTTCTATGGACAGAAACAAAGGTGAGTCAAACATAAACAAAATTACATAACACCGGTAATATAAATTCCGTAACAAAACAAAAACATTGAGTGTTAGAACTTAAATTAATAATATTACGAACGTATTGACCAGGAAAAATTAATTTATGTTTTTTTAGCTGTATTACAAAACCCGAAAAGTTTCGGCTCCCGCCATCTTCTAGGAGAAGCGAAAATGATCTTCTTGACTCCAAGAAGATGGCGGAAGTCGAAACTTGTCGGGTTTTGTAATAAAACTAAAAATGTATAAATTCATTTTTTCCTGGTCAATACGTTCATAATATTATTAATTTAAGTTCTAACTCTCAATTAAAAACCAGGAAATAAAGCGATTTTCCATTACATTAACAAAGCAAAAACAAACCATTAACGCATCACAAAAAAACAAAATAACAGATCAAAAGTAAGAGAATCAGCATGCTATAAAACTCACCAAGGATGTGAGGCTCGCCTCTTCGGTCACTACTTGTCACTCACCCAGAAAAAGAACTGCTATGGAACAAATTCTAACCATAAAGTGACTGAAAACTCAAGAACATTACACTCTTGGATGGACCACGACCTTGCACTTGAAAACCCCACGTGCTCTCCCTCCCAGGGGCACCACAAGTGCAAGGTCCTGTGGAACAAACTTAGGTCACCGCTGCACCTTCTGACAAAGCAAAGAAAAATTCTGGGCAAGTTCCGATATATACGGCGCTCAATATATAATAGGTTCCAATATATACTGACTCGAGAACCATTAGACATAGAACACAACAAGACAACAAAGTGGTCGCCTTGACCAAAAAATTCGAATGATATGCAGCATGACCTTGTAATGTCAAATTGTGATATTGATTCTAGGTCAAGGTCAAATGATGGAATTTAAAAGTTATGTTGCATATAATTTGAATCCTTGGGCCATGTTCATTACTATGATGCCAAATTTAACACCCTCCGGGCCTCCGGGCCACCATCGTCCTGGTTGGGCTGTTCAAACACCTCCTCCCTCTAACTCGGTTCCTATGCGGGATAGCGAAAAAACACGAACGGTGCCGGATAGCTCATAAAAATTCACGAAGAAACTACATCGGTCCCTTTTCGGCTCAGGTCAATATGGACGTCATGACAGACCAGGGTTGGACTTTTACCATGGCAGAACTAGGTTTTAACATGACAACTGTTAAAACTATGTTATAACAGGGTTATAACAGGGTAAAACCCTGTTATGACAGTCAAAAACAAAGCGAATTGCCGGACAATGTCTGGTAATTTACCAAGAACTTACCAGTGCTGAACTGAGAACGCCTCTATGAGCATCTACATTCTTTCGCGACGCATGAAAGGGATCGGTTCCCACTAAATCAATTGCCTTTCAAACTTCCCAGTGACTTGCTGGAATGCTGGAATTTTTCCATAGCGCTACCGCAATATCGCAACGCTTATATCGCATATATAGCGCTACCGCAAAATTCAACGCTCAGATATTAGCCTACCATTCCCGGGTTCAAGACCCATCATGGCCTCTGAATAAGTTAATCTGACTTTGCATTCCCTTACACGCCTTCCAACAGGTGGATAGTTGTTGACACCGTGTAACATTGGCTGTCGCTACGTTGTTAACCCTTAACAAGCATTATTCTTCGTCAGGTTTGCATTCAACGACGAATGCAAGCAAATTTTATCTTAAAATGAGCGGTGCGCATGGGCTAGAAAACTATTTATTTGGATGACTTAAGTAGTGTGTTAGGTTTAAATTTGATTTCGATGCTCCAGGTAGTGCCGTACAGAGATGGCCTACGCTACGGTACGTTACCGAATTACGCTTCGTTACAAATGGATATGGGCCAAAACTACGCTACAGAATTACGCTACGTTATATTTCATCGACTACGGAATTACGGTATTTTAGCTACGGTAAAATATATTGTACAACGATATTAACATTTTTCACCCAGTCAAAGCAAATAGAAGCTGTACTCATAGTACAGCTTCTATTTGCTTTGACTAGAGGTTTATTTGAATTAGAGAATTAGCTTCTATTTGAATAAGAGGTTTATTTTCTTGCAAACCGAATACCCTGCACCGAAAGTGCCCCACGTGCACATTCAGACAGATACAGTGCGTGGGCACTTAATTGTCCGGTCGCCGGTTTCACACGCTTCCTTATCAGTTGCATTTTGATGAATAAAGTTCATTTGAAGTGACTGATCTGTGTCTTCAATCGTCGAGAATTCTTGTCACCAGTTCAAAAGACAAATTTATAAATCGAAATCAACCGACTTCTAGCTTGCACAGACCCAATAATGTGTCCGTGATTTACACTACCCACCAAGGGTGTGGATTTATATCTCTTTGGGGGTGCCCGGCCACCCCCAATGAAACGTTTAATTAGTATTGAAAATTCCTTCAAATTTAATTCTTTATCATTTTCGGGACTTTATGCTAGTTTTATTTGCTTCAGCAGACCTGTGCGAGGACCAAATCAAAGCTAATCTTTTTATCTATTTTTGCGTGATGGTTATTGTCATTCTTTCCGATTTGGGCATTCCCAATGATTTTCTGAAATCCATGCCCCTGCTACCCACCAAACATTCCCGATGTTAGCTGACAGATTTGATGCATTTTTCGCAAAATTGTTTAAAATTTGTAATGTTTAAAAAATGGTTTGGTAGCTAATTTTTCAAATATTTTCGCTTCTATTTCAAATTCCAAATTAAAGCAGATCGCTACCAATAATCCTCAGTACTGCAATCGAGATCACGAGAAGTTATAGACGTATATGCCGTGATTTTTTTCGTAGTACGCTAGGATACGTTAAATTTTGGCGTAGCACAGTACGGAATTTGCCCAGTTACGCTACGTTTCACTTCCAGAGCTACAGCTACGGAAGAATAATTTCGTAACCTAGCGTAGGCCATCTCTGGTGCCGTACCTCTTAGTAGTGACGATTAATTGAAGGGTGGACCATCAAAACCAGAGACAAGTAGTACGAACGCTTCATGAGCACAAGACAGTAATGTCCCAATTTATCGATTGTTCCTGAATGGTAACTTAACTGCGTCTGTGATTATAAATGAGTTTTATTGCTGCTTTCCTGAGAAAAAGTAACACGGCGGCGGTCCCACAGCCCGGTGGCGTGGTGTTGGACGGCCACATATATATATAGCCGTCCAACACCAGCATCTACCATATATGCTCCCATGTGGAGGTTGGGCAGCGGTCATAACTTTAAAACAAAAGTCCGCGATCATGTTTTTTTCCATACGCAGGTGGCTAAAACTGTCAGAAAAGAGATTTAACAGGCGGGTGTTAAAACTATGTTAAAATTAGTTTAACATGACAGTTATAACAGGCTTTTATAACATGTTATAACAGGGAGGGTGGTAAAACTTGCCAGCCCTGTGAGAGACGAAAGAGGGAGGCATGTTAGAGAAGAGTTTCCGGGCTCCAGGGTCTGCCAGAGTGGAGTTAGAATAATTTTTAGGCACCATTCGCTTCCTCTCGTTACGGCGAATCTAATGATGCATAATTGACTACACTAGGTCAAAACATAAAAATGACCTGACCTAATGTCAGGTCAACGTCACTTTGCAGCCTGGCATAGTCAATATGCATATCGACCGACTGCCAATCACTATCCAGACGTAGTGATGCTCTCGGTGGTGGTCTGTCCTATTTTCCTTAGGTGAGTCTGCATTTGATCATTTTTAAGTCATCTGTCTATTTCACCGGGGGCTAATTTCTGGGCACTGGAGGGGGGGCATTTCGGCCGACTGGGGGAGGCAAATGGCCCCGGTTAACATGTTAAAAAATGGCCTGCTTTAACTTCTTCAACTTTTGCACTTTGGCAATTCTGCCCAGGAGCGGATCGAAAGGGGTGCGGTGGGGCGCCACTCTCCCCCTTGAGCTGAGCTTAACACGCACAGTGGAGGGGGTCATAAGTGCCCCCCCACCTTATTTTTCCAAGGTGGCAGGAGAACCGCTCGCCGCCGGAAAACGCTACTTGGCCACATTTTAGAGGATTTATGAGTACGTCGATTGGCGGAGGAGTTTTGAGAATCGGTGAATATTGTTTTTGACTTATAGCCTTTGCAAGTCAGACCTATATTTTGAGACCGTAGCAGTCGGGCGGTCGCACCAGTTCGCATGAACTCTAGACCGAGTGGTGACATAACGTCATATTATTAGGGTATATGTCAAGGTCAAGGTCACGGGTCACGGTCATTGACCCAGTATTCCTGTCAGATGGCAGTATTTAGTATGATGTATGCTATGCCATGACTTCATGGTTAAGGTTACTCAAAGTCAAGGTCAAGGTCAAAGGTTAATATCAAAGGTCTTTTTCAACGTCAAAGCCTCATTTCCCGCCCAAAGTCTACCATAGTGTCAGTTATATTGTACATTATTGGAAATCTGCCACATTGTTACGTCTTAGGTCACGGACCTTGAATGGGCAAAAGTTGCCTAATTTATCACCCTACAGGCTTGCAAAGCAACATCTCATTTGAACAGGGTGTGCCATTTGCGGCATTAGCGGGGACGACGCGCAGCGGCGCTGAGGACGCCCCGTCATAGGGAAAACGGTCGATTTTTGGGGAAAGATCATCATGATGAGAAAATGACAAAATTTCGGGTATATCCAGCTAGCATGTTATAAGAAACAGTTCATCGTTATTTAGAAAGATCCCGTTTTATTATGTTATGTTAGAGTTTATTATGTATGTTATTATGTGAGTCAGATCGGAATAATTCGCAAAAAAACCGGGGGAGGGCAGATCGGACTACCTATCCTCCAGGCGATGAAGGGCTAGGCCCGCCCCGGTGGGCCTCCGAGCCACCTTCGCCCTAGTGGGGGGGGGGTTAAACACCCCCTCAAACTTGGCTCCTACGCGGAATAGCAAAAAAAACGCCAAGGCTGTTCGATGGCACATACAAATTCATGAAGAAACTGCATCGGTCACTTTTTGGCTCAGGTCAATATTGAGGTCATGAAGGTCAAAGAAGGTTGCATGTTAGGGTAGCGTTTTTGGGCTCTAGTGTCTTACAACGTTAAGTTAGGACCATTTTTAGGCACCATTCTCTTCCTTTCATCACGGCGAATCGAATGATGTATAAAATGACTATGCTAGGTCAAAACACAAAAATTACCTGACCTTAGGCCAGGTCAAGGTCACTTTTCAGCCTAGCATAGTCAATATGCATATCAATTGGCTCGCAATAGCCATCCAAACGTAATGGTATCAAAATTTAAGCTGTATCATCCTTTCCTGCAAAGTTATTGACCTAAATCTGAAAACTGCTTAAATAGCCCGATGACCTCTCAGAGGTCACAGGTAAAACATTGCAAAACCAGGAAAGGACCCAGGATACTACGATTTGGAGAATACGAAGGTATTCTCAGCTACATCTACACAAATACAGCCCATTTCCTGTTTTACCCATATATTTCCAATGAAGAGGTCATGGTCCATACCTGACCCTAGGTCATCGATATGAAAAATCCCAGAATATATGTTGTAGCACTCGGTGGGCCCATTATGTGCTATAGGTTTCAATTCGATAGACTCAGCCATTTCTTACTTATGCCACCTTAAACATTTTTGGAGGTGAGCTCACTTAATCTGCACTAGTGACCTGACCTGAGATGACCCAACCTGAAAATTTTGGGGAGAGTTGCGGAATTGATCAAGGATAAGGTGGGCCAAGTACAGCGGCGCGACGCGCCGCCGTTTTTTCGTGCCGCTGGAAAAACCTGAGGCGGTGTTCAAACACCCCTCACCGGGGCGAGGGTTAACAGTTCCATTGAAATATATTCTGATAAAGGAAACATAGGTTTTCATTTGTCGAAAGAGTTTGTTTCAGAACTGGAAGAATCCAGTTGAATCGAAAATTCACCTGAATAAATAAAAATCCAAATTGTGCAGAATTCTTCCCAACTATCTAAGAAACACCAGAGGAGTATGGAACGTACGTAAGTCTGACTTTTTCAGATATATCCCCGCTATCCGTATGCGTTTTGATGAGGGCTGAGTTGCCTGTTCTGTGTCATGAGTGCAAACATTTTGTGTGTGCTTGTATAGAAATTTCATGTATTTTCTGTTTTCATTGACTTTTTTAATACCTTCTGTTTCAGATGTCCCGAGAGGAAGCTATTCATGCCATCCCCGGCAATTCAACCACTTCTTTAGTTTCTTCGGCGATGAAAAACTGCTCCCTGGCGATATCGCGGGAGCACTGAAAAGGGCTAGTGAAATACATATATTAGTATGAGGTACTCAAGAAACTAATCCAAAATAACGGATTGGTTTACATCCAAACAGTGCAAATATTTTTTAATAAATTAATTGTCATGCAGTACATGCAGTGAATGCAATTTGGCTGTGATGGTGGGTCTCTGCTCTGAACACCAAGGTCACACGGCGTACTGTCCCCGTCACACGGCGTACTGTCCCCGTCACACGGCGCACTGTCACGGTCACACGGCGTACTGTCCCCGTCACACGGTGCACTGTCACGGTCACATGGCGAACTGTCCCCGTCACACGGCGCACTGTCACGGTCACACGGCGAACTGTCACGGTCACACGGCGCACTGTCACGGTCACACGGCGTACTGTCACGGTCACACGGTGCACTGTCACGGTCACACGGCGTACTGTCACGGTCACACGGCGCACTGTCACGGTCACACGGCGAACTGTCCCCGTCACACGGTGCGCTGTCACGGTCACACGGTGCACTGTCACGGTCACACGGCGTACTGTCACGGTCACACGGCGCACTGTCACGGTCACACGGCGTACTGTCACGGTCACACGGTGCACTGTCCCCGTCACACGGCGAACTGTCCCCGTCACACGGCGAACTGTCCCCGTCACACGGCGTACTGTCACGGTCACACGGCGAACTGTCCCCGTCACACGGCGTACTGTCCCCGTCACACGGCGCACTGTCACGGTCACACGGCGTACTGTCACGGTCACACGGTGCACTGTCACGGTCACACGGCGTACTGTCACGGTCACACGGCGTACTGTCACGGTCACACGGCGCACTGTCCCCGTCACACGGCGAACTGTCCCCGTCACACGGCGTACTGTCACGGTCACACGGCGAACTGTCCCCGTCACACGGCGTACTGTCCCCGTCACACGGCGTACTGTCCCCGTCACACGGCGCACTGTCACGGTCACACGGCGTACTGTCCCCGTCACACGGTGCACTGTCACGGTCACACGGCGTACTGTCACGGTCACACGGCGTACTGTCACGGTCACACGGCGTACTGTCACGGTCACACGGCGTACTGTCCCCGTCACACGGCGTACTGTCCCCGTCACACGGCGCACTGTCACGGTCACACGGCGTACTGTCCCCGTCACACGGTGCACTGTCACGGTCACACGGCGTACTGTCACGGTCACACGGCGCACTGTCACGGTCACACGGCGAACTGTCCCCGTCACACGGCGTACTGTCCCCGTCACACGGCGTACTGTCCCCGTCACACGGCGCACTGTCACGGTCACACGGCGTACTGTCCCCGTCACACGGTGCACTGTCACGGTCACACGGCGTACTGTCACGGTCACACGGCGTACTGTCCCCGTCACACGGCGTACTGTCACGGTCACACGGCGAACTGTCCCCGTCACACGGCGTACTGTCACGGTCACACGGCGAACTGTCCCCGTCACACGGCGTACTGTCCCCGTCACACGGCGTACTGTCACGGTCACACGGTGCACTGTCACGGTCACACGGCGAACTGTCACGGTCACACGGTGCACTGTCACGGTCACACGGCGTACTGTCACGGTCACACGGCGTACTGTCCCCGTCACACGGCGCACTGTCACGGTCACACGGCGTACTGTCCCCGTCACACGGTGCACTGTCACGGTCACACGGCGTACTGTCACGGTCACACGGCGTACTGTCCCCGTCACACGGCGTACTGTCACGGTCACACGGCGAACTGTCCCCGTCACACGGTGCACTGTCACGGTCACACGGCGTACTGTCACGGTCACACGGTGCACTGTCACGGTCACACGGCGTACTGTCACGGTCACACGGCGTACTGTCCCCGTCACACGGCGTACTGTCACGGTCACACGGCGTACTGTCCCCGTCACACGGCGTATTGTCACGGTCACACGGCGTACTGTCCCCGTCACACGACGTACTGTCACGGTCACACGGCGTACTGTCCCCGTCACACGGTGCACTGTCACGGTCACACGGCGTACTGTCACGGTCACACGGCGTACTGTCCCCGTCACACGGCGCACTGTCACGGTCACACGGCGTACTGTCCCCGTCACACGGTGCACTGTCACGGTCACACGGCGTACTGTCACGGTCACACGGCGTACTGTCCCCGTCACACGGCGTACTGTCACGGTCACACGGCGAACTGTCCCCGTCACACGGCGTACTGTCACGGTCACACGGCGAACTGTCCCCGTCACACGGCGTACTGTCCCCGTCACACGGCGTACTGTCACGGTCACACGGTGCACTGTCACGGTCACACGGCGAACTGTCACGGTCACACGGTGCACTGTCACGGTCACACGGCGTACTGTCACGGTCACACGGCGTACTGTCCCCGTCACACGGCGCACTGTCACGGTCACACGGCGTACTGTCCCCGTCACACGGTGCACTGTCACGGTCACACGGCGTACTGTCACGGTCACACGGCGTACTGTCCCCGTCACACGGCGTACTGTCACGGTCACACGGCGAACTGTCCCCGTCACACGGTGCACTGTCACGGTCACACGGCGTACTGTCACGGTCACACGGTGCACTGTCACGGTCACACGGCGTACTGTCACGGTCACACGGCGTACTGTCCCCGTCACACGGCGTACTGTCACGGTCACACGGCGTACTGTCCCCGTCACACGGCGTACTGTCACGGTCACACGGCGTACTGTCCCCGTCACACGGCGTACTGTCACGGTCACACGGCGTACTGTCCCCGTCACACGGCGCACTGTCACGGTCACACGGCGTACTGTCCCCGTCACACGGTGCACTGTCACGGTCACACGGCGTACTGTCACGGTCACACGGCGTACTGTCCCCGTCACACGGCGTACTGTCACGGTCACACGGCGCACTGTCACGGTCACACGGCGTACTGTCCCCGTCACACGGTGCACTGTCACGGTCACACGGCGTACTGTCACGGTCACACGGCGTACTGTCCCCGTCACACGGCGTACTGTCACGGTCACACGGCGAACTGTCCCCGTCACACGGCGTACTGTCACGGTCACACGGCGAACTGTCCCCGTCACACGGCGTACTGTCCCCGTCACACGGCGTACTGTCACGGTCACACGGCGCACTGTCACGGTCACACGGCGAACTGTCACGGTCACACGGCGAACTGTCCCCGTCACACGGCGTACTGTCCCCGTCACACGGCGTACTGTCCCCGTCACACGGCGCACTGTCACGGTCACACGGCGTACTGTCCCCGTCACACGGCGCACTGTCACGGTCACACGGCGTACTGTCCCCGTCACACGGTGCACTGTCACGGTCACACGGCGTACTGTCACGGTCACACGGCGTACTGTCCCCGTCACACGGCGTACTGTCACGGTCACACGGCGAACTGTCCCCGTCACACGGCGCACTGTCACGGTCACACGGCGTACTGTCCCCGTCACACGGTGCACTGTCACGGTCACACGGCGTACTGTCACGGTCACACGGCGTACTGTCCCCGTCACACGGCGTACTGTCACGGTCACACGGCGAACTGTCCCCGTCACACGGCGTACTGTCACGGTCACACGGCGAACTGTCCCCGTCACACGGCGTACTGTCCCCGTCACACGGCGCACTGTCACGGTCACACGGCGTACTGTCCCCGTCACACGGTGCACTGTCACGGTCACACGGTGCACTGTCACGGTCACACGGCGCACTGTCACGGTCACACGGCGAACTGTCCCCGTCACACGGCGTACTGTCACGGTCACACGGCGAACTGTCCCCGTCACACGGCGTACTGTCCCCGTCACACGGCGTACTGTCACGGTCACACGGCGAACTGTCCCCGTCACACGGCGTACTGTCACGGTCACACGGCGAACTGTCCCCGTCACACGGCGTACTGTCCCCGTCACACGGCGTACTGTCACGGTCACACGGTGCACTGTCACGGTCACACGGTGCACTGTCACGGTCATACGGCGTACTGTCACGGTCACACGGCGCACTGTCACGGTCACACGGTGCACTGTCCCCGTCACACGGCGTACTGTCACGGTCACACGGCGTACTGTCCCCGTCACACGGCGTACTGTCACGGTCACACGGCGCACTGTCACGGTCACACGGCGAACTGTCCCCGTCACACGGCGTACTGTCACGGTCACACGGCGAACTGTCCCCGTCACACGGCGTACTGTCCCCGTCACACGGCGCACTGTCACGGTCACACGGCGCACTGTCACGGTCACACGGCGCACTGTCCCCGTCACACGGCGTACTGTCACGGTCACACGGCGCACTGTCACGGTCAGACGGCGAACTGTCCCCGTCACACGGCGTACTGTCACGGTCACACGGCGAACTGTCCCCGTCACACGGCGTACTGTCCCCGTCACACGGCGCACTGTCACGGTCACACGGCGTACTGTCCCCGTCACACGGCGTACTGTCCCCGTCACACAGCGCACTGTCACGGTCACACGGCGTACTGTCCCCGTCACACGGCGTACTGTCCCCGTCACACGGCGCACTGTCACGGTCACACGGCGTACTGTCCCCGTCACACGGCGTACTGTCACGGTCACACGGCCAACTGTCCCCGTCACACGGCGTACTGTCCCCGTCACACGGCGCACTGTCACGGTCACACGGCGTACTGTCCCCGTCACACGGCGTACTGTCACGGTCACACGGCGCACTGTAACGGTCACACGGCGAACTGTCCCCGTCACACGGCGTACTGTCACGGTCACACGGCGAACTGTCCCCGTCACACGGCGTACTGTCCCCGTCACACGGCGCACTGTCACGGTCACACGGCGTACTGTCCCCGTCACACGGTGCACTGTCACGGTCACACGGCGTACTGTCACGGTCATACGGCGTACTGTCCCCGTCACACGGCGTACTGTCCCCGTCACACGGCGCACTGTCACGGTCACACGGCGTACTGTCCCCGTCACACGGCGCACTGTCACGGTCACACGGCGAACTGTCCCCGTCACACGGCGTACTGTCACGGTCACACGGCGTACTGTCCCCGTCACACGGCGTACTGTCACGGTCACACGGCGCACTGTCACGGTCACACGGCGAACTGTCACGGTCACACGGCGTACTGTCACGGTCACACGGCGCACTGTCACGGTCACACGGCGAACTGTCCCCGTCACACGGCGTACTGTCACGGTCACACGGCGAACTGTCCCCGTCACACGGTGCACTGTCACGGTCACACGGCGTACTGTCACGGTCACACGGCGCACTGTCACGGTCATACGGCGCACTGTCACGGTCACACGGCGTACTGTCACGGTCACACGGCGAACTGTCCCCGTCACACGGTGCACTGTCACGGTCACACGGCGTACTGTCACGGTCACACGGCGCACTGTCACGGTCACACGGCGAACTGTCACGGTCACACGGCGAACTGTCCCCGTCACACGGCGTACTGTCACGGTCACACGGCGCACTGTCACGGTCACACGGTGCACTGTCACGGTCACACGGCGCACTGTCACGGTCACACGGCGTACTGTCCCCGTCACACGGCGTACTGTCACGGTCACACGGCGCACTGTCCCCGTCACACGGCGTACTGTCACGGTCACACGGCGCACTGTCACGGTCACACGGCGAACTGTCCCCGTCACACGGCGTACTGTCACGGTCACACGGCGAACTGTCCCCGTCACACGGTGCACTGTCACGGTCATACGGCGTACTGTCACGGTCACACGGCGCACTGTCACGGTCATACGGCGTACTGTCACGGTCACACGGCGCACTGTCCCCGTCACACGGCGTACTGTCACGGTCACACGGCGCACTGTCACGGTCACACGGCGAACTGTCCCCGTCACACGGCGTACTGTCCCCGTCACACGGCGTACTGTCACGGTCACACGGCGAACTGTCCCCGTCACACGGTGCACTGTCACGGTCACACGGCGAACTGTCCCCGTCACACGGCGTACTGTCACGGTCACACGGCGCACTGTCACGGTCACACGGCGAACTGTCCCCGTCACACGGCGTACTGTCACGGTCACACGGCGAACTGTCCCCGTCACACGGTGCAATGTCACGGTCACACGGCGTACTGTCCCCGTCACACGGCGTACTGTCACGGTCACACGGCGCACTGTCACGGTCACACGGCGTACTGTCACGGTCACACGGCGAACTGTCACGGTCACACGGCGAACTGTCCCCGTCACACGGCGTACTGTCACGGTCACACGGTGCACTGTCACGGTCACACGGCGCACTGTCCCCGTCACACGGCGCACTGTCACGGTCACACGGCGTACTGTCCCCGTCACACGGCGTACTGTCACGGTCACACGGCGAACTGTCACGGTCACACGGCGAACTGTCCCCGTCACACGGCGTACTGTCACGGTCACACGGCGAACTGTCACGGTCACACGGCGAACTGTCCCCGTCACACGGCGTACTGTCACGGTCACACGGTGCACGTCACACTGTCACGGTCACACGGCCACTGTCCCCGTCACACGGCGCACTGTCACGGTCACACGGCGTACTGTCCCCGTCACACGGTGCACATGTCCCGGTCACACGGCGTACTGTCACGGTCATACGGCGTACTGTCCCCGTCACACGGCGCACTGTCACGGTCACACGGCGTACTGTCCCGGTCACACGGCGTACTGTCCCCGTCACACGGTGCACTGTCACGGTCACACGGCGTACTGTCACGGTCACACGGCGTACTGTCCCCGTCACACGGCGTACTGTCACGGTCACACGGCGAACTGTCCCCGTCACACGGCGTACTGTCACGGTCACACGGCGTACTGTCCCGTCACATGTCACGGTCACACGGCGTACTGTCCCGGTCACACGGTGCACTGTCACGGTCACACGGCGTACTGTCACGGTCACACGGCGTACTGTCCCCGTCACACGGCGTACTGTCACGGTCACACGGCGTACTGTCCCCGTCACACGGCGTACTGTCACGGTCACACGGCGTACTGTCCCCGTCACACGGCGTACTGTCACGGTCACACGGCGTACTGTCACGGTCACACGGCGTACTGTCCCCGTCACACGGCGTACTGTCACGGTCACACGGCGAACTGTCCCCGTCACACGGCGTACTGTCCCCGTCACACGGCGTACTGTCACGGTCACACGGCGTACTGTCCCCGTCACACGGCGCACTGTCACGGTCACACGGCGTACTGTCACGGTCACACGGCGTACTGTCCCCGTCACACGGCGTACTGTCCCCGTCACACGGCGCACTGTCACGGTCACACGGCGTACTGTCCCCGTCACACGGCGCACTGTCACGGTCACACGGCGAACTGTCCCCGTCACACGGCGTACTGTCCCCGTCACACGGCGTACTGTCACGGTCACACGGCGTACTGTCCCCGGTCACACGGCGTACTGTCACGGTCACACGGCGCACTGTCACGGTCACACGGCGTACTGTCCCGGTCACACGGCGTACTGTCACGGTCACACGGCGCACTGTCACGGTCACACGGCGTACTGTCCCCGTCACACGGCGTACTGTCACGGTCACACGGCGAACTGTCCCCGTCACACGGCGCACTGTCACGGTCACACGGCGTACTGTCACGGTCACACGGCGCACTGTCACGGTCACACGGCGCACTGTCACGGTCACACGGCGTACTGTCACGGTCACACGGCGTACTGTCCCCGTCACACGGCGCACTGTCACGGTCACACGGCGTACTGTCACGGTCACACGGCGTACTGTCCCGGTCACACGGCGTACTGTCACGGTCACACGGCGTACTGTCCCCGTCACACGGCGTACTGTCCCCGTCACACGGCGCACTGTCACGGTCACACGGCGTACTGTCCCCGTCACACGGCGTACTGTCACGGTCACACGGCGTACTGTCCCCGTCACACGGCGTACTGTCACGGTCACACGGCGTACTGTCCCCGTCACACGGCGTACTGTCACGGTCACACGGCGCACTGTCACGGTCACACGGCGAACTGTCCCCGTCACACGGCGTACTGTCACGGTCACACGGCGAACTGTCCCCGTCACACGGCGTACTGTCACGGTCACACGGCGAACTGTCCCCGTCACACGGCGTACTGTCCCCGTCACACGGCGTACTGTCACGGTCACACGGCGCACTGTCACGGTCACACGGCGAACTGTCACGGTCACACGGTGCACTGTCACGGTCATACGGCGTACTGTCACGGTCACACGGCGCACTGTCACGGTCACACGGTGCACTGTCCCCGTCACACGGCGTACTGTCACGGTCACACGGCGTACTGTCCCCGTCACACGGCGTACTGTCACGGTCACACGGCGCACTGTCACGGTCACACGGCGAACTGTCCCCGTCACACGGCGTACTGTCACGGTCACACGGCGACTGTCCCTCACACGGCACTGTCCCGTCACACGGCGTACTGTCACGGTCACGGCGACTGTCCCCGTCACACGGCGTACTGTCCCCGTCACACGGCGTACTGTCACGGTCACACGGCGCACTGTCACGTCACGTCACGGCGATGCTGTCACGGTCACACGGCGCACTGTCCCGGTCACACGGCGTACTGTCACGGTCACACGGCGCACTGTCACGGTCACACGGCGTACTGTCACGGTCACACGGCGTACTGTCACGGTCACACGGCGTACTGTCCCCGGTCACACGGCGTACTGTCACGGTCACACGGCGAACTGTCCCCGTCACACGGCGTACTGTCACGGTCACACGGCGAACTGTCCCCGTCACACGGCGTACTGTCCCGTCACACGGCGCACTGTCACGGTCACACGGCGCACTGTCACGGTCACACGGCGTACTGTCACGGTCACACGGCGCACTGTCACGGTCACACGGCGCACTGTCACGGTCACTGTCCCCGTCACACGGCGTACTGTCACGGTCACACGGCGTACTGTCCCCGTCACACGGCGTACTGTCACGGTCACACGGCGCACTGTCACGGTCACACGGCGAACTGTCCCCGTCACACGGCGTACTGTCACGGTTACACGGCGAACTGTCCCCGTCACACGGCGTACTGTCCCCGTCACAAGGCGCACTGTCACGGTCACACGGCGCACTGTCACGGTCACACGGCGCACTGTCCCCGTCACACGGCGTACTGTCACGGTCACACGGCGCACTGTAACGGTCACACGGCGAACTGTCCCCGTCACACGGCGTACTGTCACGGTCACACGGCGAACTGTCCCCGTCACACGGCGTACTGTCCCCGTCACACGGCGCACTGTCACGGTCACACGGCGTACTGTCCCCGTCACACGGTGCACTGTCACGGTCACACGGCGTACTGTCACGGTCATACGGCGTACTGTCCCCGTCACACGGCGTACTGTCCCCGTCACACGGCGCACTGTCACGGTCACACGGCGTACTGTCCCCGTCACACGGCGCACTGTCACGGTCACACGGCGAACTGTCCCCGTCACACGGCGTACTGTCACGGTCACACGGCGTACTGTCCCCGTCACACGGCGTACTGTCACGGTCACACGGCGCACTGTCACGGTCACACGGCGAACTGTCACGGTCACACGGCGTACTGTCACGGTCACACGGCGCACTGTCACGGTCACACGGCGAACTGTCCCCGTCACACGGCGTACTGTCACGGTCACACGGCGAACTGTCCCCGTCACACGGTGCACTGTCACGGTCACACGGCGTACTGTCACGGTCACACGGCGCACTGTCACGGTCATACGGCGCACTGTCACGGTCACACGGCGTACTGTCACGGTCACACGGCGAACTGTCCCCGTCACACGGTGCACTGTCACGGTCACACGGCGTACTGTCACGGTCACACGGCGCACTGTCACGGTCACACGGCGAACTGTCACGGTCACACGGCGAACTGTCCCCGTCACACGGCGTACTGTCACGGTCACACGGCGCACTGTCACGGTCACACGGTGCACTGTCACGGTCACACGGCCCACTGTCACGGTCACACGGCGTACTGTCCCCGTCACACGGCGTACTGTCACGGTCACACGGCGCACTGTCCCCGTCACACGGCGTACTGTCACGGTCACACGGCGCACTGTCACGGTCACACGGCGAACTGTGCCCGTCACACGGCGTACTGTCACGGTCACACGGCGAACTGTCCCCGTCACACGGTGCACTGTCACGGTCATACGGCGTACTGTCACGGTCACACGGCGCACTGTCACGGTCATACGGCGTACTGTCACGGTCACACGGCGCACTGTCCCCGTCACACGGCGTACTGTCACGGTCACACGGCGCACTGTCACGGTCACACGGCGAACTGTCCCCGTCACACGGCGTACTGTCCCCGTCACACGGCGAACTGTCCCCGTCACACGGCGTACTGTCACGGTCACACGGCGCACTGTCACTGTCACACGGCGAACTGTCCCCGTCACACGGCGTACTGTCACGGTCACACGGCGAACTGTCCCCGTCACACGGTGCAATGTCACGGTCACACGGCGTACTGTCCCCGTCACACGGCGTACTGTCACGGTCACACGGCGTACTGTCACGGTCACACGGCGTACTGTCACGGTCACACGGCGAACTGTCCCCGTCACACGGCGTACTGTCACGGTCACACGGTGCACTGTCACGGTCACACGGCGCACTGTCCCCGTCACACGGCGCACTGTCACGGTCACACGGCGTACTGTCCCCGTCACACGGCGTACTGTCACGGTCACACGGCGAACTGTCACGGTCACACGGCGAACTGTCCCCGTCACACGGCGTACTGTCACGGTCACACGGCGAACTGTCACGGTCACACGGCGAACTGTCCCCGTCACACGGCGTACTGTCACGGTCACACGGTGCACTGTCACGGTCACACGGCGCACTGTCCCCGTCACACGGCGCACTGTCACGGTCACACGGCGTACTGTCCCCGTCACACGGCGCACTGTCCCCGTCACACGGCGTACTGTCACGGTCACACGGCGAACTGTCACGGTCACACGGCGAACTGTCCCCGTCACACGGCGTACTGTCACGGTCACACGGTGCACTGTCACGGTCACACGGCGTACTGTCCCCGTCACACGGCGTACTGTCCCCGTCACACGGCGCACTGTCACGGCCACACGGCGTACTGTCACGGTCACACGGCGTACTGTCACGGTCACACAGTGCACTGTCACGGTCATACATTGGCAGATCCAGGAAAAAGTTTTGGAGGGGGCCAAAACATCGTTTTGGGGGCCAAATCGAGAAAAAAATCGAAAAAAGCATAGGATTTAAAAAAAACGGCCAAAAGTCGGTCGTTTTGGGGGCCAAAAGATACTATTTCGGGCTTTGGGGGGCCATGGCCCCCTGGGCCCCCCTGGATCCGCCAGTGCGGTCATACGGCGAACTGTCACGGCCACACGGCGTACTGTCACGGTCACACGGTGCACTGTCACGGTCATACGGCGAGCTGTCACGGTCACACGGCGTACTGTCACGGTCACACGGTGCACTGTCACGGTCATACGACGAAATGTCGATTGATTCATGTATGTTAGGTTAGTTGCTAAGATGTTCCCTGGCCTCTCCCTCGATTCTGAAATAAAAAACACTGAAGATTATATATTCGGGCACAGCCTTCATCAGAATCGTGGAGTAAATATCAATAATTTTCAGTCCAAGTATAGCCAGACCTTCGAGGTCTGGCTATACTTGGACTGAAAAATTATTGATATTTACTCCACGATTCTGATGAAGGGCTGTGCCTGAATATATAATCTTCAGTGTTTTTTACACTTCGGGATTCGAGGGGAGAGGCCAGGGAACATCTTAGCAACTCATCATCATGCTCCTCGCCGCAGCACTTCAAAACTTATCAACGTATGTTAGGTTAGGGTGTCCCAAAGTTAACAAAGTTTTAAAAGTTGGTGTTTACCTTTCTTTTTCCCGTGGAGTGTTACCTCAAGCGAAATTGTGCAAAATATCAGGCATTTAAATTAATATTTAACCCCAGCGCAAATCATTTGAAGTTTTACCCATACCGCTCCATGGAGACTGCAACGCTTGAACACGAACTATTTCGGTATTTCCATCGTAATGCGGGACTACAGCGTAGTGTGTCTTATGTTTTCTTCTCTGTTTGGCTATGTTTTGTAAGAATTATCTTTTACCTATTGTTTTCATCACATTTCGACTTATTTCCACTCCAATTACTTCACGTTCTTCGTTTTACATAGAACCATATTGTGTTATAAGGTACACAACCATTATCAGAATAACTGGTCGTTTTTTCTTGTATAGTCAGGCAAAATACTGCTTTATAAACATTATCTTTGATCCTCAGACTAGAAAGACACAGTGTCAAGACACATACACGTTATTCAATATGGAACAAAAGTCCATTGCTACATATAAACATCCTTCTGGAGGGTCCCTGGTCAATGGTAATGCTCTACAACTTGCAGTAGGTGCTGATGGCCAGTGGTGGATGGGGGGAAATACATTGCCCCCAAACAGAAAATCTAGGAGCAATACTATGGTTGCACCCTGCTCCCCAAAGCTGTCGACCTCGTTTTTGCCCGGACTCATTTTTAGTCTACAAGCAAGGTTTTGGTGCGTCAACTCTCAACTTCAAACACAGCCACTCAACTTCGGTGTAAAAATTGAGCCCTGGATAGCAGAACAAGCATATTGTGGCTACAGCTTTGACCCGGCAACGTTTTTGTATTCTGCTTATCGACTCTTCAGCTTACCCCCACAGCTTACCGTCTAGTTAAATTGTGGCATGCTATCACCACGTGACTTTTTCATCGACTTTGGCTTGCCCCCAAACCTACCGGCTAAATCCACTACTGCTGTCGGCTCTCCTTACTCTTAGTTAGGCAGCCGATATAGTCATTTATCAGCCTAACCCCTCTCTCCGCTGCGTTGTTCGCCAACTGCAGGTTTCGGATGAAGGCCTCCAGCCTATCGTTACCTGGGATACCGTCCCATGGCGGGATATCAGCCAGGAATGACGTGTCAACCGACAGGCTTTAAAGCATGAGACAGGCTTTAAAGCATGAGACAGGCTTTCAAACTGCGTGCCCACAAACTTATCCAGCGTCAGATCCTCCACGCTTTATACGGAATGTGGCACCTTCATAACGTGATTTTAACTGAGATAGCCAAGTTGTAAAGCAATTCGGAAAACCCGGTACTCAATATATCATTTGTCGTGAAACTCAAAATTTCCGTAGAGAAAAGCTAAAAACTACCGGAAATGTACCCCTCATGTACAATGTCCAGGTGATTTCCTTTGATATAACAGCGTCCAATACCGGGTGGCAGTACCGGGTTTTCTGACTTGCTTTACAACTTGGCTATCTCAACTAAAATCACGTTATGAAGGTGCCACATTCCCTTTAAAGCGTGGAGGATCAGACGCTGGACAAGTTCGTGTGCACGCAGTCCCATCTCATGTTTGAAAGCCTGTCGGTTGACACGTCATTTCTGGCTGAGTGCCCGCCATGGGACGGTATCCCAGGTTACGATAGGCTGGAGGCCTTCATCCGAAATCTGCAGTTGGCGAACAACGCAGCGGATAGAGGGGTTAGGCTGATAAATGACTATATCGGCTGCCTAACTAAGAGTGAGGAGAGCCGACAGCAGTGGCGGATTTAGCCGGTAGGTTTAAGGGCAAGCCAAAGTCGATGAAAAAAAGTCACGTGGTGATAGCATGCCAAAATTTAACTAGACGGTAAGCTGTGGGGGTAAGCTGAAGAGTCGATAAGAAGAATACAAAAACGTTGCCGGGTCAAAGCTGTAGCCACAATATGCTTGTTCTGCTATCCAGGGCTCAATTTTTACACCGAAGTTGAGTGGCTGTGTTTAAAGTTAAGAGTTGAAGCACCAAAACCTTGCTTGTAGACTAAAAATGAGTCCGGGCAAAAACGAGGTCGACAGCTTTGGGGAGGGAGGTGCAACCATAGTATTGCCCCTAGATTTTTCTGTTTGGGGGCAATGTATTTCCCCCCCCATCCACCACTGGCCATCAGCACCTACTGCAAGTTGTAGAGCATTACCACAAGCCGTTTCCCGACACTAGGAAATCAGTTCTGGCGTACATCTCTGGCCAGGGACCCTCCAGAAGGATGTTTATATGCAGCAATTGACTTTTGTTCCATATTGAATAACGTGTATGTGTCTTGACACTGTGTCTTTCTAGTCTGAGGATCAAAGATAATGTTTATAAAACAGTATTTTGTCTGACTACACAAGGAAAAACGACCAGTTATTCTGATAAGGGTTGTGTACCTTATAACACAATATGGTTCTTTGTAAAAAGAAGAACGTGAAATAATTGTAGTGGAAATAAGTCGGAATGCCATGTAAACAATAGATAAAAGATAATTCTTACAAACATAGCCAAACAGAGAAGAAAAACATAAGACACCCTACGCTGTAGTCCCGCATTACGATGGAAATACCGAAATAGTTCGTGTTCAAGCGTTGTAGTCTCCATTGGGAGCTATGGGTAAAACTTCAAGTGATTTGCGCTGGGGTCAAATATTAATTTAAAATGCCTGATTTTTTGCACCATTTCGTTTCAGGTCACACTCAACGGGAACAAGAAAGGTAAACACCAACTTTTAAAACTTTGTTAATTTTGGGACACCCTAATGTTAGGTCCATGGTTTTCTATGTGCTTTGAATCTTTGTAGGAATACATTTTTCTTCCTAACCAGCCGTCTTACTTTTGGTCAAACTGTTTGTGTTTCGTACCGACTTATGGTGAGTTTTCTCTTTGATTTCCGAAGACGTTATATTTTTTTGCGTTCCTGTTACTCGGGGCATCTTTGGTTAGTAGCCGGCATTCATACAACGCACACACGCTATGTATGTACAGAGCGGAAGTTTTACATTAGCCGGCACCCTCATGGGAACAGCGGCACCGCATGCTGCGGGCCATAGGCTGCTCCAGTCACCCCAAGCCGCAGCGTTCGGCAGAAGCCGAGTCCTCACGTGAGGGCCGCGGGCGGGAGACCAGACCGGTGGATCACTTTAAAGGCCGATCAGGTCCGTGCACCCACAAACAGGGACGCCGGCTGGCACGGCGCCGATTCCACTGCTGCGGCGCGCACTCCCCAATGTACCGCGTCTCCTGGGTAGGAGGCGGCCGCGGAAAAGGCTGCCATCAGATCCAGGGGCCTTCCACACCCAAGCATGGCGCCTTGGCCAACTGCGCCACGGGGATGGCCGAAGAGGTTAGACATTTCACCTCGGTTAATTTTGACATACTTGCTTGCTTATGTCATGAAAAACTGTTTACACTCAGGCCCCGAAACATCCCTCTCGCCCCTCCCCCCCTCGAAGTCTACTTCGCTACACATTGCTGTCTACTCCACGCCGCAGCAAGCCGGGATGCGGCCGGCCTGAATGAGAAGGCCGCCAGTAACGCTGGACAGGGATTAGCCACCCGAACGACAACTGAACCCGGCCAGCACCCATGTCCCGTCATTAGGACGACCCGGTCAGTGTTCAAAGGCGCCGCCACTGATAACAGCCGGCGCGGACCCGGCAGACCCGGCACCAGCGCCGACAGTGGACACCCAGCGCAGGCACGGCTGATCCGGTGCCCCCGCTGATGTTGTCTGAACCGCAGGAGGCAGCGGCGGCCGATGTCAGCCGCCGCCCACGCGCCGCGATTACTGCGGCGACGCAGCTGTGCCCAGTACGGACTTCCTCAGGGCAGCAACGGAACCGGGCAAGTGGCGAGACGCCGTCCCTATCGGACATCGTTCACGTCAGGGTCACCACCTGAATCCTACATGACGGGAGGCAGCTTCAGGCAAGAGCAGAGGATCTGCCTGAAGAGATGAGGAGGACCGTTGGACGGGAGTGGCGACGTGGAGAGTCTGACGTCGGTACATGAGTGAGCAAGAAGTGCGGAAAGAGTGTGAGCGGACAGTGAAGACGAATCCACCTTGTAACAGGACAGCGGCGGTCCGTGACTAAGGGCCGCTACATGAGCTCTTCACTTTCGGATCGGTGACGTCACAACGGGTAGATGGAGGCGGAGACAGCAACGGCACAAAGACGCTGGCCATGGACCGGCCGGAGGCTCAGCACTCCGTGTCGGCGGACGTCGACGGCATCACCGGCGTCACTCCGCTCCGACGAGTGGGCGACAGCAGGTGGCACTGGGACATTCCAGGACAAATCGTCCAGGCGGGTTCACTATCGCCCCTTTGATTTCCATCAAATTTTGTACCCAAGGACCTCTTTAATAAAATAAAAATTTGAGCCCATTTTTAGGTACCAAGGTCAAAGAGGTCACGAGATGGAGGTAATCATATTTTCGAGGTCAACGCAAACATCGACGGAAAAATAATTTTGTAACTTAAAAGTGGCTGATTGAAATAAATTAAAATGAATATCAATGTGAAGTAGACGGGCCATGGGCCAACGGGTCATGTAGGAAAATTACAAATTTTGACCTCAGGCCACATTTTGATCTCGTGACTTCGTGGCCTTTTCTTTAAATTGGCATTTCTTTTCAAAAATCCTATTTCAAATTTCAATTTTTACACTGGGGGGTAACCACGGTATAAGCTAACTAGTGGTGGGTGATTTTTTGTAACTCAGATTTAATAAGAGGTCCAGAGGTCAACGGTAGGGCAAAACGCTCACTGAAGGTATCATTCGTGCGGATACGCTACAACATGGCTGATATGGATGTCAAATGAAAGCTGGTCAATTACCTACTACAGATTTCGTAACAGAACTTTTGACATGGATCTAAAATTAGCTTTGCGACCTGAGTAAATGACCTAGCTTGACCTTAAATGACATTTAAAAGAAAAGTACGCATATACGTCGTTACCGATTTCATTTCAAGGCTTTGGAGGTTTATGGTGCTTCGGATATGTGGAGAGCATTAAGAAATCATACCGACCTCGTGTGACCTTAATTCTTAGCTTACCTACAGCCAAATCACGCAAAAATAGCACAGGTCAAATAAGGGGATACACAAGCATCACGCAAGATCGGCATGGCATCAAGCAATGCTCTCAACATATCCGAAACACCATGAGCCTATTTAGTCAACAAATCAAATCCGTAACGACTTATTTGCGTAATTTTCTTTTACCACCCGTCCCGGTGGGCCTCCGAGCCACCTTCGCCATCGTGGAGGGTGTTCGAATACCCCATCCCCTCGAACTCGGCACCTATGCGGGATAGCGAAAAAAAGCAAACGCTGGTGGATAGCTCATGCAAATTCACGAAGAGATTATGAGTCACTTTCTGGCTCAGGTCAATATTGAGGTCTTGACAGGTCAAAGAAGGTGACATGTCAGAGCAGTCTCTGGGCTCTAGCGTCTGATGTTGAGTAAGAATCAATTTGTAGACACCGCTCGCTTATTCTCGTCACGGGGAATCGAATGATGTATGATATGACTATACTGGTCAAGGTTACTTTCTGATCAAGCATAGTCAATATGCATATCGATCGACTCGCAATAACAATACAAACGTAATGGTATTAAAATAAAAGCTTTATCGTCATTTCCTGCAAAGTTATTGACCAAAGTCTGAAAATTGCTTAAGTAGCCCCAGATGACCTCTCAGAGATCACAGGTAAAAAATTGCGGCATGAACCTGGAAAGGGGCCTGGATACTACGATTTGGAGAATACGAAGGTACTCTCAGCTGTATCTACACAAATACAGCCCAATTTCTGTTATCCCCATGCATTGCCAATGGGGAGGTCATGGTCCGTGTCTGACCCTTGGTCATCGATATAAAAATAACGGAACATTTTTTGTAGCGCTCGGTGGGCCCATTATGCGATATTGGTTTCAATTGGACATATTAGCCCTGTTCCTACTTATGCTATCTTAACCATTTTTGTAGGTGAGGCCGCTTGACCTGCAGTGGTAACCCCACCTGAGATAACACAACCTTAAAATTTTGGGGAAAAGACGTAGAATTGATCAAGAATAAGATGCACCAAAACCGGCGGCGCTGTTTTTTGGTGCCGCCGGGAAACCCCGAGGGCGTGTTCAAGCACCCCCCCTCCACCGGGGCGAAACTAAGTCATTTCAGGTTACAAGAGTCGTTTTAGATTCGTGACACACACGGTGGAATGAAATCTGTGGCAGGTAAGTGATCAGCTTTCATTTGACATCCATTTCAGCCAAGTTGTAAAATGTGACATTTAAGGTAAAGCTAGGTCATTTAGTCAGATTACAAGGCTCGTTTCCGATCCAAGGCACAAATAATGGTACGAAATCTGTGGTAAATCATCAGCTTTCATTTGAAATCCATATTCATCATGTTGTAGCGTATCCGCACGAAAGGTACTTCCAATGAGCGTTTTGCCTTACGTGATGACCTCTGTGACCTGCTACTAAATCTGAGTTACAAAAAAATCACCCACCATTGGTTAGCTTATACACTGGGGACCATCCAGAGAAAAAAATGAAAATAGGACATAAAAACTTTAATTCAAAGAAAAAGGTCATAAGGCCACGAGGTCAAAACTTCACCTGAGGTCAATTCTTGTATTTTCCTCATGTGGCCTTCTATCAATTGATATTCGTTTTAATCAATTTCGATAAGCTACTTTTAAGACACAAAATTATTTCGCTTTAATGTTCACGTTGACCTCGAAACTTTGATAACATCTATCTGGTGACCTCTTTGACCTTGGGATCTGAAAATGGGTCCAAATTTGTTTTTGTATAAGGGACCTCAGGTAAAAATTTGGTGGAAATCTGAGGGGTCACGGTAAACTTTTTGGTGCCTACCTGGACGATTTACCCTGGAATGACCCATATAGCCCAACCACACACCCCCTAATTGATAGCCTTCTTACCCCCACCCCCTGTTTTGACCAATTCGCCTTCCCTGCGTGTAGGCAAGGCGATATTACCACAGGGGATGGTGGTAGCGCGCGGCCTTGTCGGTTTCTTTCCCGCTGGCCGTTTCGCATTTTCGGACGAATTGTTACAAAGCGTATGCATAGAATGTAAAATCAAGGTTGTCCTGAACTAATAGCGCATCATCTCCATAGTTTACTCGGTGATTAATTTTGATATCATCCTAAATACCAACGTATCCGCATACACCGTTATCGGTAGATCATTTATGAAGCAGGCGAACAATAGCCAGGACAAAATTCAGCCTTCCGATATGCCCGACAGAGCAGGTACCCATGATAAGCACTGGCCGTTCGAAACCACTCGCTGTTCCCTGCCCGACAGATATGACCTACATCTGGCTAAAGCCTTACCAGAAATATGGATAGAGTTTTTGAGCTTATGAATGGGGAAAGCTTGGGTTGAAATGGGTTGAAGCTTGGAAATCTAAACCGTAATCGGTGTAGAATAAATCTCGTTTTGAGAATATTTTTGACACAGTGGAGAAGAAAACGTGACCCTCATCAAGTGGGCCCATTCAGAAAACGGACTAGGGTTCTGCGGGTCCCATAGGAACACAGTTTTTGTTTAAAGCCAGAGAGGAGCAGAGAGAGACAGAGAGAGATAGTGAGAGAGAGAGAAAGAGAGAGAAACAGAGAGAGAGAGAGAGAAAGAGAGAGAAAGAGAGAGAAAGAGAGAGAAAGAGAGAGGGAGAGACAGACAGAGAGAGAGAGAGAGAAAGAGAAAGAGAGAAAGAGAGAGAGAGAGAGAGAGAGAGAGAGAGAGAGAGAGAGAGAGAGAGAGAGAGAAAGAGCCCGAATGAGAAAGTGTACCGAATTCGTTTCCGTGAGTAGACAGGTTGGGTTGAGGGGGACTATATGGTGCAAAAACATCGTGTCCAATCAAGCGCAAGGGCGTGGGAATATGGAGTCACCCCCCCCCCCAACTTCACAAGCGTGTTTGTCTACCCCGACCTGACCCCACTTTTGAACAAAGCTGTTTAATCGGGGACTAAAATTCCGCGATTGTACAACTGCTACGCCTCTTGCCTGCGCCCGATGCCTGAGGTGGCCAGCGGAGGGTGCGCTGGGTAGCGGAACAGTCGACTGGATGCCCCAGCCCTACGCAAGGGTGCAGGTATGTACATACATACAAGCTCTGCTAGTCAAAGTTTCGGATGGCGGACAAAGAATCACGGAATTGCTTAATGCCGTGTGTTTTTACTCGTTATTCAGGGTTTATACATTTGCTTTTCTCCGCGCTTCCACGTGGGGTTGGTTGTCCAGCCACCTGTTCTGTTCTGTTGTTGCCTGGCGCATCTTCTGTTGGCCGCCCGAGGGAGCAGGGCGCCGGCGGGCGGCATGGAAGACTGTGGGACCGCGGAATTCTAGTCAGAAGCCGGTGACGAACGAAGTGAGAAACGGCTTCTATTTGCGATTGGACAGCACTGTTTTTAAGCCATACAATGCCGCTTGATCACCGATGAAGTGTTTTTTTTTTGCTGTTTCACATTAGTAGTGAGGTTTTCGAGGCATTATATGTCCCCACAATGAAGAAGTGTTCTGTTTGTTCACTTTTTGCAGCGGTAAAGAGGTGGTTGGTGATGGCTCCACCCTGGGCAGTGGCGACGGAACGTTTTCTTCCAAGGAGGGTTCACCCTCCATGGGTCCATCTCGTCAGTGAGAGATGCACTAGAGGATCGTTTAATGGTTCATTCACATAAATCATCTCTACTGTATGGCGCACTGGAGCACACGAATTTTCCCCAACTCACCGACCTTGACTTTGATAAAAATAGGTACACAATTACCATATAGCGATAAGATATGTGATGATAATATCTGATGATAACAACTTACTCACCGATTGTCGGTAACAGGCAATTTGTAACAAAAAGGTCCTGAGCAGAATACAGATTTCTAACTTGTTGGCCCTTTTCTTTTAAAATCATTTTGGAGGTGCAAAAGACTGCGGACCGTGAAAGACCGTGTGCGGCAGGAACTTTGGTGCGTTCCGTCGTGTGCGACGGAAGTCCTTAGTACGCATGTCCACAGAAAATAACAAAATAATTTGAGGACAAATCTCGCTCCGGCGAATAACAAGCAACCCAAAAATACATTCATCTCGGTATTTTCATGTCCCTAAAGCGACAAGTCGATCCGCATATCTAGACTGAAACCTATTAAGCCGACACCGCCTGGACTCTTCGTACACATTGACTGGGGGTCCGATCGGACCCCCACCATCTCGGGAACCAGAAGTGATACGGAAAAAATTGAAACGGCGCAGGAAACGCCTGGGCGTCTTCTTCTCTGAAACCGAGTTTAAACCATATCCATTGACCCGTGACGTCACAGTGGGCCAGAATGGGTCAAATGTAGACCAATTTAGAAAATCCCTTAAAACTCGGGAACCAGGAGACCTAGAACAAAACAAAAGACATCAGCCTGTTCGTCTTGACACAAGGATTGTTTTCAAATACTATGTGGCACCTTCTAGGATCAAATTATGACCGTGACTTTGGTCAAATAATAACCTTTCAAGACCATGTTGCATACCATTGACTCACACAGCGGCTCCAAAGCAAGTAACTGTATTTTATAAAGTATACGTTTTTCATAGAAAATCAGATTGTCTGTACGATTTGGAAAGACATTGGTGATAAATTGCGTCGAGCTGATATTTTGTGTACATGAATACGACGACACTGCGTATGCAAATAAGCAAGAACACTGTGTATGTACCTAATGATGATGATGATGATGAGGTTGACATTAATGGTGAGGGCTTATGATACAATAATGATATGTGAATCAAATACAGGGCCTAGGCCGTCACCGGAAAAAAATGTTGCATATCATTTGAACCCTTGGCTCAATACAATGACACCAAATTGTATCTTGTCTCGTTCAAAAGTAATAGACACAAACAATTTAGGAAAACTGTGACCCTAGAAGGCCTCTGGTGACCTTCGCACTGATCTGACTTCAAAATGGATGGCAGCGTGCAGATTTGTCTTTCCAAGATTTCAAATGACGTTGAGAAATTTGATCTAGCTCTTCCAGAAGCCGGGTTACACCTTAGTCTTGTCAGCATCATTTTAGAAGATCACAATGACCTTACATGGCTTTAGAAATGGCATCATAACTCACTGACCTGACGTCAATTTGTTTATTACCCTAGGGGTGATAAACAAATTTATCACCCTAGGGCAAAACAACGCGCGTCTCATTTAACACTCACCCCACGGGGGCATCGATGCCCCCTACGGTTTTTTTCGGGATAACAGAAAAACGACGAGGCGCAGCACCGCGGTTGAGCGCTCTATCTCTCACCCTACCATTTTTCCACCATCCCTGAAATTTTTTACCCCGGGTCACCCAAGGTCAGGTCACCAGGCGAGGTCAACCAAGGTCACCTCACTTTAACTTCTGAGCTCTATAAGAGCTACATTTCTTAGTAAATCGATTTGAAACTTCCTACACTTCATGAACCCTCTAGGTTCTACAAGATACATATCCGGGATTTTTCCATTTCGTGACCTGAGGTCAGCTCACGAGGTGAACTCTCCCATTGAAAAAGCATGGGAAAAGTTGTCTTATGATCTAAAAGTCACAAAAACGATTGAAAATGCTCAGCTTGCTCAGAAAAGCATTCTTGGGACACCCTTTCACGAATCCCAGGGGCCATATTTGCCCTTTGACTTCTCCGAGCTCATCCAAGGTCACCAGGTGTCAAAATCAGTATTTTGACAATAACTTTTAAAATTATTAAGCAAGAGCGCTGAACCAACCATCATCGTGCATGTCCCGTCAATGGCCTTCATTTGATATACAGCAATGCCATTTTCTGACCTTTCGTGACCTCAGGTCATATTAGGTCACGAGGTGACCTCTGGAGGTCAAACCACTGGCGGGAGGTCAGTACGTTCCACACGGCGAAAAAAGGGCATGGAATTTTCCTATCAAATTTACTTAACCACATCTCAATAGCTCTAATTGCATAAGAGCTATGCCCAGTTTTCTTAAGCATTGCATATTTAGTGAAAATAGCCTATCGTGACCTAGCTTGACCTCTGGAGGTCAAACCATTGACCTGAGCGCTTAAACATGCGTAGTAATGTCTTACTGAATTCAAGCGAGCTTTCTAATGCACTTCGCAAATTTGCGTTAGCCCCCATATTTTCCGAGTTAGAGGGGGTCATCGATGGCCCCGGTGGGGCGAAGGTGGCGCCGGACCCCGGTGGGGCGCGGGTTAAATAGGCTCACAATCATCGTGAAAACCGAGGGGATGGGATAGTCCAATCAGACTCACTCCCAGGCGGTGATGGGTTAACCCTCGCCCCGGTGGGGGGTTGAATACCGCCTCGGGTTTTTGCAGTGTCAACAAAAAGCGACGGAGCGAAAGGCCGCCGTACTTCACACACCTTATTCTTGATCAATTCTGCAACTTTCCCCACAATTTAAGATCGGGTCATCACGGGTCAGATGACCGGTACAGGTCAAGTGACCTCACCTCCAAAAAAAATTAAGATAGCATAAGTAAGAACAGGTTTATCTATCCAATTGAATTTCATACCAAATAATAAGCTCACTGAGGGCTAAACAAATTAATCAGATACGGGCCATGGCCTCTCCATTGTAAATACATGAGGAAAACGAGAATTGGGCGAAAAATGACTATTTGTGCATATACAGCTTGGAATAATTTAATACTCTCCAAATCGTAGCATCCTAAGCCCTTTCCAGGCTCATGTTGTAATTTTGGACTTGTGACCTCTAACAGGTCATCTGGGGCTGCTGAAAGGGAGTGGACCACTTTGTGAAAATCCTAAAAAGAGCATTTTAAGAACAAGAGGTCTGAAAACCAGGAAACAGAATTTTTCCCCACTTTCATGCGATAAAAACAGAAATATATCCTCTTTTCTAAAAATATGTGACGTCATCAAAATAACACTGTTGGTAATCAGTGAAATCCCAAACGTTGATCATTGACTCGCAATAAGCTCCATTCAGAGCATTTCCGCACGGCGAAAATAGAATGCAGTACAAGAAGAAGCACTGGTGCAAGAGCTGCACGTCAGGTGTCACTACGGTAGCCGAGTTTATTCAGTGGTAGGAAGATTATGCATATGTCTGATGTAAGGAAACAATTTCAGAGTTGGATTTTGACAAAAACATTTAATTGTTGTTTGCACAAGTACGGGGGAGGGAAGATATGATGTGTATTACAGTTATTGACCTAATTTTGACCTAATAACGCCATGAACTGGACAACTTTTTGCCTAACATGCCGGTGGACAAGCAGTTGCATGCTGGTTCACTCGTTAACATGGTATTTTCAGCGTGTGGGCGAGACGTAGGGCTTACGACCAATCAGATTACTGCAACCATATTGAAGGTATTCCTTCAGGGTTTGAAATAAGCCAATAGGCCTCTTTACTTTGAACTTTAAAGCCGGTGGAAATTTTATACCGAGAGCTTTGGATGAAATTAAATATGCTGATAGTGGTTTCTCAACACGCTCTACAAAACTGCTATCTCAGTTCAAAACCCATTATAACAGTGGGACACTCCCTTTTAAGCAGGTTTTCAGACTTGGATCAATAACTTTGCACGAAATGATGACAAAGCTTTTACAGGTTTTGGAGTGCTGCGGGAAAGAGCATGATGATAAGTTGATAAGGTGTTCACTGGTCTGTCCCCTCGAATTCGAATGCGAGGTCTGGTTACACTATTACTGAGAATTTTTATATTAACTACATTATTCTGATGAAGTGTTGTGCCCGAATATACAATGTTCAGTGTTTTTACATCCGGATTCGAGGGTACAGGCCAGTGAGCACCTTATCAACAAAGCTTTTATTTTGATACCATTACGTTTGGATTACTTTTGCGAGCCCATTGATATGCACATCGATTATGCTTGGTCAGATGGTGACCTTAACCTGACCTTAGGTCAGGTCATTTTTATGTTTTGACCTAGTATAGTCATATTATATATCACCCGATTCGCCGTAGCGAGAGGAAGCGAAAGGTGCCTAAAAATGATTCTAACTCAACTCTGTCAGACACTAGAGCCCAGAAACTCTACTCTAACATCCCACTTTCTTTGACCTGTCATGACCTCAATATTGACCTGAGCCAAAAAGTGACCGATGTAGTTTCTTCATAAAATTTGTATGAGCTATCCACAGATTTCGCCTTTTTCACTATCCCGTATAGGAGCCGAGTTCGAGGGGGGGTATTTAAACACCTCCACCAGGGCAAGGTGGCTCGGAGGCCCACCATGGCGGGTGTTAAGAGTTAGTGAAACCGATGACGTATGTCAGAAATCTGATAAATTCACGCTATTACGGCCGTAAATTTCCTCATTCAAAGCCACTTCAGAGTACAGAGCTTCTGGTGTATTTGTGGGTAGTTGGTTGGTGGTCCCAGCATGCTGGAGTATTACCAGAATCCCGTTCACTACAAAAGAAACGATAAATTGTAGCACACCAAAGTGCAAAAACAAAACGAGTATATGAGGTGCAACCACACGAAAAACTGGCAAATAAGAAAGCAGAAATCTGGCGTAACAACTTAACAACAAAGCACACAAATACAAACTTAACAGAGCACGCAAATAAACTAATTCGAGCAAACTTGATAATATCTGGTATCTGATATGTGGTCGTTCCGACAGTGTCTCAAATTCTTCATCGGCCCATGTCTACAGATCATACAATCCAGCGTGGGCAGGAAACAAAAACACACCGGAGAAGAACAGCAACTGCCAACCAAAGCATTAAGTTAGGAATACAGAATCTCCGACCATCAGAGGCAACAAAAAGCTATGAACGCGCCATATTCGTCTAGCGCATATGCCGACGCGCTTACACCCTCGCCCTTTTGAAGACTGGGACCATGCAAACATACAATTACAAACATCTTTCGAAAAATATTCAAAAGCTGCATAAGACATGTACATAATGTGCGAACGTACGAGCACACACAGGCCAGCAAACCAGCATCAATAGGTATACGCAAACAAGGGGCATCAAATAAGGTCAGCATCAACCTGATGAGATCGACATAATCAATAATCTGCGTTAAGCAAGCAGCATCAAGCGTGAGCTATGTTGTGCGAGAGATCATAAGTGTGAGGGACCAGTGGTGAGAAATAATTATGTGAGATCCTGTTGCGAGAAATCACGAGTGCGTGATGCGTGTTCTGGAATTGTGCCTATTTACACCAGTCTCACCAGTTTTGACTGGACGGCGGAGAATACCAGCCTGTGTGCGAACCATCACAGAGCGCACATTCATATATTGGCTGTGCTTGGTACCGGTCACTCGACCGAGCTGCCATACGACCTTCTGACGGAGACCGCCTAGAACAGTGTGCATCAAGAACAGAGTGCATTTCCTTGCAGAATGTGCAATTATTTGGATGGGCATTCAAGGGCTTCAGATGTCTTGCCCATGCTTTGCTGGTTGCAGATCTTTACTTTTCTTCTACATTCTCCGTTTCTTTCCCTGGAATGTCACCATGTGCTTTCCAAAGCATGGGTTGGTGGCTATTCTAGTCTTCTTTTCCATGAACTCGGCAAAAATCATGACAGTCCCTTTTTGTCATGCTCTATGCTGTCTGCTAGTCTTCTCCACTTCTCTATCCTGTGCTATGCTGGCATCTCCACGCGCTGGGCGGGTGATCTAGCCCCAACTGCTTCCACACCATGCCACATATTTGCAAAGTATCAAAACACCTGCACAAGAAGATTCCAAATATGTCAATACCTTCCACATCATCTGATTTGATGGGAGGCTGCTGGGTCGTTTTGTACATCAATCCTCCAACAGTTGCTGTATCTTCTGTTCAGAAGTTCCACTGCCTCAGCATAGTCCTGTCCTGGTGGCAGATGGATGCATGTGCTCACTATATCGTGAGCCTTTCCACCTGCGAACTTCATGAGACACAACAGCTTCTCTTTGGCAATCAAGTCCTAAGGCGATGTTCATCTCAAATATCCTTATGAATGGCTGGAAACTTTCTACATTTCCACCAAATGTCCTCACACCCAACATGAGAAGGTGCACTTGCTTGACTGCATCAACAGTTTCTTTCATTCCAGGGTTTTGCATGTGTCCAAGATCCTGTTAATGTCTTAAGTCATGCCCATGTGTTAGATCTTGACCTTGTTTGGGTTCTTGCCTACACTTGGAATCATGTTTATGATTTTGATATTCTTGTCCATGCCTGTGCTCTTGTTAATGCTTGGCTTCTTGTTCATCTTTGTTTCTTGTTCATGCTTGTTTTTTTTTTGTTCCCATAAACTTGCTCCTCTTCTTGCACATATTTAGTATCATGCATTGCAAGAGCTTCTTCCTTTGCTTTACTCTCAGAAATCTCTGCTTCTAACACTTATCGCTCTCTTATCATCTCGAGCTTCAGCTCTTCAGCTTCAATGTCAAACATTTTCCTCGGGGTTGCTTCCCTAGCCTAAGTACAGCTTGTTGAGCTGCTTCTTGCCCTCTGTGTGAAGTAAGATGATTTAGTAGTGATGTTAACTTTCCTGACTGGGATCCAGGGGATGATGCTGTAGATTGTCTGGTCTGGACCACCATCCACCTCAGCTTTGAGTTAGCTTTGCTGGTTTTCTTCATTCAGAATTTCACTGAGACACTCTTTTAATACTTGATTGGCTCCTCTGGTGTCTCCACCTCTAAGTTCTCTTCAGACCCTGAACATGGAAACTTTCTAGATCTTGTTCCATCTCCACCACTCCAAGTTTCAATGAGGCGTGGTTCAGTGTGGGAATTGAAGACTAAACGTGAGCTTATGTGATGTGAGATAAGAGTTTCCCCATGCAGAGACAGCAGATATTTCAAAAATAAGCACAAATAAAATACACAGTTCCGAACAGAGAGTGCAGAACACCTGGTCAAATGCTGATGGCAAGTGGACAGTTGAGTGTTGATCACAACAGGCCATGAAGCTGTCTAGATATTAAGTGTAAGTTTGTTTCTTATTGTCATGTGATGTCACAGCATCCTCTAATTAAAGGGAATGTGGCACCTTGGTCGAATCCTGGACTTTAGTGAAATTAGGCGTACTTTTGGCCAAAAATAAGGAAACCACTCATGATTTCTCTGAAAAATGCTCAATAATCTCAATATTTTGTTTTTTAAAATACTCCTCTAAGAAAATAAATAAATATCTGCCTGTGGATGATGTCATGATCCAGTCTGCAGAACGTGGTAGGCGAGTCGACGAGGCGCTTGGGCAGCCAAAGCCTGCCCCAATTGGGGCAGAAATTTTGTTGCTAGGGCAGACTACTCCAAAGGGGGGGTAATTTTTTACCGATAAAAATTCCATGTACTCCATTTTAAACAAAGCACACAGAAATAAAATAAAACCGTGCATCAGACCGACGACGACGAGGTACTCACGCCCCTCCGCGTACTACAGCGGTAGAAACTCGCGTACAGGAGCTATTTTGTGCATTCATGAAGCATTATTTCCAAGATACCTTTATTCAAAGGTATAATTATGAGCGAAGTCTTTCCCCTAGTGATGTCATTTACCCATGGTTTCAAGCTGTATCAATAGATATTTAAAAATATATATAGCCCTGTTCCAGCTGTCAGCAGAGTTTTGTCAGCACCAATCAGCGGGCAGCGTTGCGCCGACGCCACAGGGCTGTAGCCTCTCCCGGGAACTGACTCTAGAGGTTTTACGGGCTGACGGCCTGCTGTTTGCGCTGATGAAAAATAGTAAGTGCACGAAGTGGCAGTCTAATATTTTTTAATGGTGTAAAGGTTTGAGTTCCCTTTATTTAGCACAAACAAGAGGCGATTATGGCGCTGATGTTATTTTCTGGAGGAGAGGGTAGAGGTCCTGCTGACAAAACTGTGCTCACAGCTGGAACAGGGCTTATATTTCCATTGACAACTATATTTCAATGTAATATTTTTTCCAAATCTAAAGCATTTTGTTCCCTTTTGTTTTCTCAAACTTGCAAGAAAGTTCACAAAATTTGGAATATTTTCACAGGACCCAATTGAAAAAAGATCCCCTACGCTCGTATGACGTCACATCACGGACCAGTATTCGCTCTTGGGAGGGGGGGCTGGTATGATTTGCCGGCCTTTGGCAATCAAAACAGCGGAGGAAATGCAAAGAAACTACATACTGGGAAATTTTATTTTGAGTTCTTAGATAGTTTTATGTGGCTAAAATTGAGATAAGATTAAAATTGTGAAAATAATTGCAAATTTAGCTTTTGAAAGGCGCCCATTGCCTAATTTCCTTATTCACTTCCAGACACTTTACGTCGCTGATAAATTTCCTTTGTCTGGTATCTTTTAAACTATATTTCGCTTGATGACAAATATGACGCTTTTGAGACAAATTGGCTTTTCCAGCGCAACTTTAACCAATGATTGTCATTTCTTTTAATTGTTTTTTTCTTCCCCCCGGTGATTACCCGGACTCACTGCTGCCCCAAGTGCTAGTTCCTGCCCCAAGCACCCTCCTCTGCCCCAAGCTTGACCAAAAGCTGCCCCAAATCGGTTGGTCTGCCCCGAGGCTGCCCCAACGAGATCTCGTCGAAATCTGCCACATTCTGCAGACTGGGTCATGATCTGGCAACCACTACCATACTTGAAACCCTTCAAGGGCTTTGATTGGCTGATGCTCATCATGACGTCAGCATATGTCGTCACACCAGCAGCTCACAACAATGGCGGCACAGCGGGGGCTGATGACGGGGTTGGTGTCAGGTAAGTTTTAGTTTTTTTCTACAGAAATATCTAGTTCCAAGACAAATGATATATGGAGTGCCGGGTTTTCCGACTTGCTTTACAACTTGGATATCTCATTAAAATCACGTTATGAAGGTGCCACATTCCCTTGAAGCAGCATTTAACAGGTCCTGCACCAGCTTTGCACCATGCTCACATCTACCTCTGTACATCTGGAATAAAGTCATGAAAAGATAGCAAACAAATAAGCAAGGCACAATGAAGCAAACAATATCACTCTGTCCTGCAGAATTAACCAGCCTTCATCCTGCTAGGTGGCGTGCCGAAACAATCAGCATGTTTGGCATAAGCCTGAAGCGAAAGTTTGCAGCATTTGGAAGCTTTAAGGACATTCACTTGGACAGAAGATCTAAGATCAAATCATTATTTCTTGTAATCACCCCTACCCATTATCTTGATGTTTTCTTTCCAAATTCTTCATGTAATTCATCCGGTTTCAAATACTATCTTGAAGTAGTATCAGTGAACTATTACAGCCATAAATTTCTTCATTCGAAACAACTTCAGAGTGCAAAGTTTCTTGTGCATTGGCAGGTACGCGGTCCGTGGTACCAGAATGCTTGAGTGCTACCAGAATCCCGTTCACTACAAAAAAAGATGAATTGTAACACACCAAAATGCAAAACAAAGAGTATGTGTGGTGTAGCCACACGAAAAATGGAAAATCAGAAAGCAGAAATCTGGCATAACAACTTAACAACAAAGCAGGTAAATAATATCGTTCGAGCACACTTGATAATACCTGATAATGTCGTCGTTCCGATAGTGAGTATCTCGAAATCCTCCTTCGTCGGTTCCCGCACGTCTTCTACAGTCCACGGTTCACACATTCCAGCGTCGCGGGGAAACAAAACAAACCGGTAGAGAACAACAACTGGCAGCCAACGCATTTAATTATGAAGACAAAACCTCTAAACTTTAGAGGTTAAAAAACTCTAATTGTGTTATATTCCTATATCGCATATGCCGGCGCACCTACACAGCCGCAGTGGCCTCCGCACGCCAATGGCCTCTGCGCTACCTTCGCCCTGGTGGGGGCAGTAGTGGATCCAGGGGGTGGGGCAAAAAAGGCATTTCCCCAAAACGGAAAAAATCGGTGCAAAACTATTTTTCCCCACCAAAGCGGTCGACCTCCTTTTTGCCCCGGCTCCTTTTTAGTTTATTAGCAAGATTTTCATAAGCGTCGCCATCGGCAAAAAAGCGAGGGGGCAGGGGCAGGGGTCGAAAACCTACAATTTTGTCATTCTAAATGACAGGCTAAGGTGGGCAAGGTGACAAAAACTAGCCCGCATATTTCCTCCAGCCAAATATAGGAAGAAATCTCCGAAATTGGCACCTGTAATTTGAGCTCGCTATGTTTTTCAACAGCAAGGATTGTCCACAAGTGTCTATTGGTCTCCTAATCACGCAAAACCTGCACATTTTGCACCTTAGTCTGGTGACAAATTCATAGCAGTTTGACATTTTCAATGGTGACACAGGGGCCAAAAAGTGTCCAGTGTGTCACCATTGAAAACGTCGAACCATAAATGTGTCACCAGCCCAGGCTGCAAAGTGTGGCACGTTTATCGTTAGTAAGATGCCAAAGGATACTCCTGGACCATTCTAGTTGTTGAAAAACATTGCGAGCTAAAATTACAATTGCCAATTTTGGTGGTTTGCTCTGTTGTTGGTCTGGAAGAAACATGTCTGGTAATTTTTGTCACCTTGTCCACCTTGGCCTGTCACCGTTTAGAATGCTAAAATGGTAGGTTTTTCGACCCCTTTGTGACACACTGAAGACTTTTTGGCCCCTGGGCAGGGGCTCCACCACAGGGGGACGGGAGGACACGTCCCCCAACTTTATGAAGGGGGACAGTCCCCTCAACTTTCAGCTGGAGGCCCCTCCCCCGAAAAACGGTAATTTCACAGTAAAACGCATAACGAAAGACAACTCGGCCTGTTAAAGGCCATGGTAGCTATAGAGGAGGCCCCATGGCAGTGATATAGGAGGCCCTATAGTGGCGATACATGAGGCCCTTTGGGCGATAGAGGAGCTCCTGTTGGGGATAGAGGAGGCCCCGTGCAACAAGATGTCATGATGACAGTAGAGGAGGCCCTATTGGCCAAATAAAAGGTCCCGGTGGCCATAGATGAGGCCCTGGTGGAGATCGAGGAGACCCTGGTAGCAGCAGAGAAGGCCCTTTATCATAAGATGAGGCCCTGCTAGCGATAGAGGAGGCCCTAAGGCTGATCCAGGAGGCCCTGAGAGCGATCAAGGAGGACCTTGATGGCGATTCAAGAGGCCCTGATATCGATAGAGGAGACCGATTTGGCTATACAGTCTCCCTGGTATCGATGTAGGAGGCCCTGTTGGTAACAGAGGAGGCCCCTTTATTGATAGGGGAGGCTCTTTTGTTGATAGAGGAGGGCCCTTTGTCGATAGGGAGGCCCATTAGTCAAAAGAGGAGGAACCTTCTCTATCTCCACCAGGGCCTTATCTATGGCTGCGGGACCTTTTCTTTGGCCAAGAGGGCCTCCTCTATTGCCATCAGTGCCTCTCGTTGCTGTCCGGTGATGCAGGCGTAAGTCCTTCCATCCTCGTGAATGAACGTGAATAGCTTTAACACCCGCATTGACGGGGGGCGGGCGGGTACCTACCCCCCTCGGGTTTTTCGCAGATAGCATAAAAACGGCGGCGCGTAGCGCCTCCGTACTTGGCATATCTTTTCCCTCATCATTTTTACAACTTCTGTGAAAATTTTAAGGTTAGGTCATCTCAGGTCAGGTCACCAGTACAGGTCAAGTGACCTGACCTAAAAACGTTTAAGATAGGATAAGTCGGAGCAGGGTGGACTTATCCAATTGAAACTCATATCACATAATGGGCCCACCGAGTTCTCTAAAATATGTTCTGGTATTTTTGATAACGGTGACCCAAGGTCAGGTACAAGGCATGACCTCTCCATTGGAAATACATGGGAAAAATGGTTTTTACTGTATAACTCAGTAACGAAGAGTGATAGAGCGTTTATTTTAGCTCCATTAGACTTGCCTTGGCTTTGCGGTTCTAATGATATGCTTTTATATAATTTGACCCTGACCTGACCTCAGGTCAGGTCAAATCATTGATTTGACCTAGCAATGTCAAATTATATATCACTCGATTCGACTTGCTGTGAGGATTCATATGGTTTAAGTCGTTTTGCTCTATCTTTATTTGTTCAGATGTAATGCCTGAGTAACTTAATTTACATGTTATCCCTATTACAGCATGTTTTGACCTCTGGTGACCTTAAATGTGACCTGAAAAACAAATGGTTCAAATATTTTCGATGGAGAAGTGGATGGGCAACCCAACGCCGTTTACCGTTTTTCGCTACCTACCGTGGTTCTCGAGATCTTAGGGGGGGCGGGTACCCGCCCCCCTCGTCAAAGCGAAGGTGGCTCAGACCCCCGTCAATGCGCATGTTAACCTTTGGCGATTGAGAAGGCCCTGGTGACGAAAGAGGAGGTTCTGGTACCCATAGAGGCGGCCCTGGTAGTACTAGAGGAGGATTCGGTGATAGAGGAGACGCTCTTGGCGCAAAAGGAGGTCCTGTTGTTGATCGAGGAAGTGCTGTTAAAAAAGGCTGGCTCTCAAAGTCCAACGAATATACACATCCATGCCCCTAATGTGGCACTGACATAGTGACATAATCATATATTATATATGCAGCGACAGGAGAAAAACACTGAATAATTATCTGGTCCCTACGCTATTAGTGCAAAACGAAAGCTATTACACCAGAATACCTCGCACCTATACGTTATTACGTTATCATTGAATCATCAATGTGGCTTCCAATGGCTCGTTCATGGGGCCAAGGGCCTATGCCCCCAAACCCAAAATAGTGTATCCCCTTTCAACGACCAGCAACATATAACTTGCTCGGCAGTTTTGTCTCGTGGAATATGTCTACCGCTTTGAAAGAGAAGAAATTGATTCTAGCTCCATCGTTCTAAAAACTTTTTTGCTATCAACTTTTGGGAAATTTCTTTGGTTCCCCAAAGCTGGATCTGCCATTGCTGCCTAGGAGGCCCCCTCGAAAAGGAGGCTCCTTCAGATGTAGGCCGCCATGAGCTTGTCCCTCCCAACTTGAAAGTCGTGGTGGAGCCCCTGTGAGGGGGCCAGCCAAACTTCAACCTGATGCTGACAAAAAACTTTCCACGTTAGAACAAAAAAGCTCCTAGAATTTGGGCTCCTCGTTGCCATCTGCACCGGCTGGTTGTAAAAATGTCTTCTTTTCTCCCATTTTGGCTGAAATCAGGAAATTTTTTGCCGAAAAAGTGGGCGGGGGCAGGTCCCCCTGCCCCACCTTTTCTGACGCTTATGAAGATTTTGGTGCTTTAACTCTCAACTTCAAACAAACTCAATGAAGTTCAGTGTAAATATTGGGCCTTGGATAGGAAAAAATATCTTGAGCCCATATCTTTCACCCCGTGACCTTTTTCGTTTTTGCTTTTCGCCTCAAATACCCCAAGTTCTATCGTCAAGTCATATTGTAGCCAGGGTTGTCAGCAGCCGGCAGAAAGTGGGGGGGGGTATTGACGGGGGGGCGGGTACCCGCTCCCCGCCCCTCGGGTTTTTTGGGGATAGCATAAAAACGGCGGCGCGTAGCGCCACCGTACTTCAAATACAATTTCTCTCATAATTTTTACAACTTTTGTAAAAATGTTAAAGTTAGGTCACCTCAGGTCAGGTCACTAGGACAGTTCAAGTGACCTGACCTAAAAAAGTTTAAGAATGCATAAGTCGGAACAGGGTTAACACGCGCCCCGCTGGGGGCAAAATTCGCCCCCCTCCTGGTTTTCCCCAGATAGCTCAAAAACGAAGAGACGCAGAACAACGAAATTTACAGTACCTTATCCCTGATCAATTTTACAAATCTGACCAGAATTTTTAGTTAAGGTCATGTCAGTTCAAGGAGCTATTTAAGGTCGAGTGACCCGACCTCAAAACCTAAAATCACGAGTTTGAAGCGGCGCCCAGGGAACATCAGCAAACCGATCAGTTTGCAACTTCCACAATATAATAAGGTCATTAGGGTCTACAAATCTGCTATCTCAGAATTTTGATATTATTGACCTAAGGTGGGGTCAATTTTTTGGTCACCCCATTACAAGTCTATAGTGAAAAATAGAATGGGCTCGTTTTCAGAAAATACTGGATAGATAAAGCTGAAAATTCTCAAACATTCTATTCTTACCACAATCTTGACCATAAAATCGAATTTTTGAGCATCTGATCTCTCAAAGATCATGCCAGGTCACGGGAGCGTAGAGTGATTGTTTTTCCAATAACTTCTCCCTGAGTTGAGATAAAGCTCCCATTTTGCTTGCATTGTGCTTATATTGTCACGGGGAGTCGATTGATATGCAACATGACCATGCCAGGTCACTATGTGACCCTGAACTAGCTCGAGGTCAGGTCATTTTCACTTTTTAATCTAGCAAGGTCATATTATACATAATTCGACTCACTGCGATGGGAGGAATCCAATGATGCATAAATATTTTCTCTAGCTCCCCTGCGCGCAGATCTAGGGAGGGAAACGTACACTGCTCTGTTGTAAGCCTATGGAACCTTCTTTGACCTATGCTTACCTCAATATTGACCTGACATAAAAATTCTTAGTATAAAATCTCTTCGTCTTGTCAAGAGTTTTCGAACGCCGCCCGTAATTTTCCTTTAGCTTTCGTGGGTAATGAGATACGGAGGGGGGGCGAAAAACGTCCCCCAGCGGGGCACGTCATGCCAGGGGGCGCGTGTTAACTTATTCGATTGAAGCTCATATCAGTTCTCTAAAACATATTCCGGTATTTTTGATATCGATGACCTACGGTCAGGTATGGGCCATGACCTCTCCGTTGGAAATACATGGGAAAATGGTTTTAACTGAATAACTTAGTACCGGATGGAATTAAGCGTTTATTTTCACTGCAATAGATTCTTCCTGTGTTTTCGGTTCTAATGATATGCATTTTATCTAATTTGACCTTGACCTGATTTCAGGTCAGATCAAATCCTTGATTTGGCCTAGCAAGGTCATGTTATATTATATATCAATCCATTTGGCTTGATGGCTTAAATTGTTTTGCTTTGTCTTTACTTGTTCAGATGTAGGTAATGACCGAAAACCTTCATGTACATGTTATCCCTATGGTGACATGCTTTGACCTCTAATGACCTTAAATGTGACCTGACTAAAAAATGGTTCAAATATTTTAGATGGAGAAGTGGATGGGCTACCCAACGCCGTTTGCTGTTTTTCGCTACCTAGCGTGGTTCTCGAGATCTTAAGGGGGGGCGGGTACTCACCCCCCGTCAAAGCGAAGGTGGCTCAGACCCCCGTCAATGCGCGTGTGAAACCACTGGCTTGAACTGGTTTATACCGGTTGGCATAAACCCCGGTGGCAAAAAGTAGCAACTAGACTAAGAAATGCTAAACATTAGGTGTTCTTCGCATTGGAGATGAATGGAAGGGCATCTTCTGGTGTGAAAAAGGTATCTGTGTATTGAGAAGCTTTAGCACTCTCTTCTTACAATTTATCACGCAACTTCTATCATTTGTTCAAATCAAATGGTTCCTATGGCTGGAACTAACCCATTGGCAGAGGGGGAAGGGTCAGTCCCGCAAAGCCCAAAATAGTAATTTTGCCCCTCCCCAACGGCCGCAGAAATAAATTTTAGAAGCAGTCTTATTCGTTGGTATATTTTTGCCCCTTCTGCATTAGTTAACTCTTACCCCGGAGGGGGTGTTTGAACACCCCCTTCAAGTTTTTCGGCGGCACGAAAAAACGGTGACGCAAAGCGCCACCGTACTTGGCACATCTTCTCGATGATCAATTCCGCAACATTCCCTAAAATTTTAAAGTTGGATCATCTCAGGTCAGATCATCAGTGCAGGCCAAGTGACCTCACTTCCAAAAATGTTTAAGGTGCCATAAGTAAGAAATGCGAGGATCTATCGGATTGAAACCTAAACCACATAATGGGCCCACTAAGTGTTACAAAATTTATGCCGGGATTTTTCATATCGATGGATGGATGAAGGTCAAGTACGGACCATGACTTCTCCTTGGAAATGCATGGGAAAACAGAAATTGGGGTGTATTTATGTACATACAACTAAGAATAACTTGGTATTCTCCAAATCGTAGTATCCTGGGCCCCTTTCCAGGGTCATGCTGCAATTTTTTTCTCTGTGACCTCTGAGAGGTCATCTAGGGCTACTTAAGCAGTTTTCAGACTTAGTTTTCTTTGACATGTCATGACCTCAATATTGACTTGAGCCAAAAAGTGACCGATGTAGTTTCCTCATGAATTTATATGAGCTATCTACCAGCGTTTGCGTTTTTTTCTTGCTATCCCGCATAGGGGCCGATTTCGAAGGGGGAGGTGTTCAAACACCCCCACCAGGGCAAATGTGGCTCGGAGGCCCATAGGGGTGCGGTTTAAATCTTACCGGCTTCCATTGAGACCGTGTAAAATTGTTTTACTCATCGACTTTTGCCGATCAGTTTGCCCCGCCCCCTAAACGGACCACTTGGATCCGCCAGTGATCTCACCTTTCTGATATGAAGGATTTTTACAACGAATGAGGTGCCGTTGCTTCTGTTGTTTGTTAGGAACAAGTACATATTTGATGCACCACAAGTGTGTTGGCTGGCAGGGCATCAGTAGCTATGTTATGTGGGGAGTGAGCTCTGAGTGGTCTTCAGAAGCGTTTTCTCGGCCCACGCAAAGCGAGTATCCATGATCGATATCAATTATTATCTCTGATCTAGGTATGTCAATATACAAATTTGTTCTCTAATCACAAGAAATCATATGCATGTTATTAAACAACAGTTTGGACCGTTCAACATTAACATATTTTTTATTCCAAGAGATAAATGTGTGGTGTAACCAGCCACTGGGAATAGAACCCACTAGGTTTCAGAGCTTATGATCAGCGGAGATAAACTAAGTAGTTCGAGGAGATAACATATTTGAAAAACGTAAATGCGTGAACCAGACCAGGTCAGTCAATGTTGGTTCTTCACTTGATAAATATAGGTACAAAAACGCTAAACCGAGTACGGCCTAACTTACAGAAGTTCAAAAGTACTGCTACAATGTCGTTTTCAGTTCCCATATATTCAGACTGAAATAATGTTCTTCGCCGAAAAATATGCAATAGGTACACCAGGTACTCAGAGGGGCTTGAGAATCCCCAGATTGTACCCTTTCTTATGTCCGCCTCTGTTCGGCATGGTGGAGCACTCAAAAGTGTCATCAAATAAGACAAACGTGAAATGATTACGGTATTGGCAGTAATATACAGTGCACCCAAAAGGCGCTTGCATAACACCGATAGAGAACTGCGTCGGAGACCGCAACGCATGGGCTGGATTCTCATAGAGCTCGATCAGCTTGACTTTCTTATTATGAAAATCGCCTTATTCCATCTAGACTACCACCAGACCCGGTCTGCGACCTGGGCTAACGCCCCACCGGCGCAGGATAGCCGCATGACGATGTGCTGAAATAGCCATATTTCCGTCTCAATGTATCTCTTCATAGCGTTAAGTCAGTTCAATCATTCTTTTCTTTGAAATAACTAATAAAGATCGTGCGGTCAACCCCGGATTTGAACCAGGCACCCCTAATCAATCGACAGGGCCTCTAACTACTAGACCACTCTGGCCGCACTCCGTTCCCTCCCACTAGCCCTACACCTGTGACCCGTCAGAAGGTACTGGGCGGCATCACTCAACCGATGATGCCGTGACGCTGGCGCCGGCTGCCGTGTTCGTACAGAAAAGGCGCGATATAAAGTTGCTTCTAGAAGACGAACCAAACATTATATTGACCTGAAATTACTTGTATCGGCGACCCAGGACCCTAAGGTAGCTTCATGCCAAATTTCATTCTCTTCCATTTATTTTAAGGACTTGAAACATTGTTGAGAAACAAAGATGGTCCGAGAAATTTAGCACCTTGGAATACATTTTTGGACTAATTACTCGAAAGCAGTTGGAGATAAGTGGGTAGTGTAAATGAGTGAAATGACTGCATTTAATTTTGCTATTCAGCCATGTCAATTCTGACCTTGTGAGTGATATGTGCTCGGAACCTAGAAGCTACAAATAAAATGTTTTCTACTAAGATTATATTTATACATATAAAACAATTAATTTCACGATATATATCACGATATCCATCACCAAACATTATCAGGCAGAAGCAATGTTCTTTCATTATCTGAAATGAAAATTCAAATCTGCGCATTATATCGCGAGATATTAAGATTTGAATGAAAAGAGCAAAAATGCAGCCCTCCGGCAGAATGGCAAAAACTAGGTCAGAATTTTACGTTTTTCACTGGAAACTATGCCTGAACAAAATAAAATTGACTTAGCTGCCTCCAGGTGCCTGTCTTTAAACTAACTGAAGCGTGCCTTCTGACATTTCGGGCTTATAAATCAGCCGTCAAATTTAAATAGCCTTTTTGCTTTATCAGAAATACTTCGTTTTGGCGTAATAGATATTGGCGGACCAGTTTGACATTTTTTTCTTAGGTGACCCCTGTTGCTTATTCAAAAGGAGCAAAATTTCAAGTTCGTCGCTTAAGAAACAAAAATGAGAAAAATTCAAAATTGAAAACATTTGTTCCATAATTTCTCAAAAACTATTTTGAGTTTAGATTCGGTGGCTTTAGTTTGGGCGTCTGGCGTAAAAGGGCTATCACCCTACACATTTGCAAAGCTCTGGCATCAACTGTCAGAACCGCCAAGCGGCCAGAATAGAGCCTCTTGAGAAATCTAAATCCGCTTCGCTCCATGGATTTCGCCATGCGGCTCTGACAGCCGAATTAGCACCTGTTTGATTCAACTGCGAGAATTAGCGATTGAACTGACTGATCTGTCGGTGGCATGCGATCTATATGCGTTTTCCGCCTTTGAGGCTTACGACTAAGACTAGAGGATATATGATGCCAAATTAGGCGATCAGATTACCGAAAATACAGTGCAAATATCTCTAATATTGGTAACAACTATTGGAAAATGCTTAAAGTTCAGACTCCTCAAATAATTGAGGCAAAAAGCAAAAAATTGAGGGGAGAGTGGGGTAAGATGCCCAGGGTTTAGGGAAATCAGGATTACAGAATAACCGCGGTACCAACAGCGCTGCTTTAGATGCCAAGTCGTAGTATGATTATTTATCTTCCTTATAGAGTCGATGAAATTGCTGATAATTATCATATGTTCTAACTATTATGATTTTACTAGAGGCTTAAAAGGGGCGTCTTACCCCATCGGATGGGTAAGACGCCCCTGGGGCTGGGTAAGATGCCCCACCCCTGGGCGTCTTACCCCATTTTGGTATATCGTTGATTAAGTAGCTTTTTTGCAGTTCTTAGCTTTATTGGTAATCATTTAAGTATTATTCAGAAGTCAGAATGCATTTAGAAGTATCCACAAACATTAATAAAACGTGTACCAAGGTGGTGTCGCGTGTACCAAGGCCTCGCGTCACCACATCCAGTTTCACCGTCCAGCCCATCGACATACAAACCTTACACGCCACTATACTCAGCATGAAGCCGTCCAACAACGCCGGAGGTGATGGGCTCAGCATGGCTATGTTCACTAAATTCTTTTCTTCAATTGGATTTCTCCTTCTAGATATCATTAATTCTAGTCTCCTCACTGGCCAAGTCCCAGCAGAGTGGAAACACGCACTGATAACCCCAATTCCAAAAAGCAAATCACCAGCGAGCCCGGCCGATACGCGACCCATTACAATTTTGCCCCCACCCATGAAACTTGTCGAAAAAGTAGTCCAAATTCAACTTGTAAACTACCTCGAAAACACTCATTTGCTGTCCGATTTTCAGCACGGTTACCGACGAAATTATTCTACAGAGTCTGCTTTAAACGTGATCACTGACCGCGTCTATCGTGCCATGGACCAAGGTGAAATCAGTATTCTTGTTCTATTGGATCTGTCGAAAATGTTTGATGTGGTTCCCCACCACATCCTACTGCAGAAAATGACACTCTATGGCATAGACACAGTCTGGTTTCAAAATTATTTACAAGGCCATACTCAACAAGTTCAGATAAAATCCCCTCGTGACGGCACAATCATCAGATTTGGCTCAAAAAATAACAATATTGGAATTTTTCAAGGTGGAAGTCTCTCTTGTATACTCTGCATTCTCTTCACTAACGACCTCTCTCTTCACGTGGAAGACGACGTGACGATCACTCAGTTCGCCGACGACACTTCCGTTCTCATAACAGGCAAAAAACAAGACTTACAACATCTTATTCAACGCATGGAAGCCATACTAAATTCCCTTCATCAATGGTTTTGTGCAAATGGCATGAAAGTAAACACGTCTAAAACACAGATGATGGTCCTGGGCACTAAAGCAATGCTGCGAAATTTTCCTCCCGTTAGCCTCAAATTCGGAAATTCAACCATCATCGACTCGAAATTCGTGAAAAGTCTCGGCGTTCTGCTTGATCGCCACCTTGACTTCGAACAGCACGTAAATTCAGTCACTAACAAAACCACGGGCCTTCTTATCGCGCTCACCCACATCCGCCATGTCGTGCCAGCTCAGCTCATGCCCCAAATTATTCACTCTCTAGTGCTTTCCATCGTTCGATACTGCCTCTGTGTTTACGGCTCTTGCAGCAACAGTCAGGTGCACAAAATTAAAAAATAATCAATTTCTGTGCCAGAGTCGTCAGCGGGCGCCGAAAGCGAGACCACATTTCCGACGTTGTTGAACGACTCAAGTGGCTGGACGCCAAACACCTCATCCAGTATCACACTGCATGTTCCGTACACAAAATCATATACACTCGCACACCACCACAAATAGTACACACAATAGGTCCTCCACGCAGCACAATACACAGCCACGCAACGCGCCGGTCAGCGGAGCTGTCCCTGCCGCGAATCCGCACGGAGGCAGGCCGACGTCGGCTTGCGTACCGGGGGGCAGCTCTGCTGAACGAGCTGGACATCGCAGGGGACATGCCGTTCAAACCCACTTTGAGGGCCCTGCTAATAGAGAGGCAGTGGGGAGGCTTTCGTCAGCGCTAGTTTTATGTATGTTGTGCGCGGTTCGTGTGCCTGTGTGTGATCTGATCTTATTTTTTATGGTATGCTTTTATCCTTAACTTTTATCGTTAGTTTTACCTACCATGTCTTACCATATGACGTGGAAACGTGAAAAACCACCTACTTGTTTTACTAATGTGTGGACGTCTCCAAATACATTCTGATTCTGATTCTGATTCTGGTGTTTCGTGTTTCCACGTCAAATGATAAAACAAAGTTACGTAAAACTAACGATAAAAACCAAGGATAAAAGCATACCATAAAAGTAATATAAAATCACACACACTCACAAACAACGAAGTACGAAACGAAGTAGGTAAACTCGTAAGAGGTTTCTGAGAACCTCCCGTAAATCGCCTACCTTGTCTTTTCTGTGTTCCCTTTGTTTCAAGTCCCCATTTTATAAGAAATATGGACCAGAAGTTGTTAAGTCAAAAACATTCACTTCAGAGAGTAAAAATGGCTTGCGGTGACTCAAAGCTTCCTCCCACTAACCGTTACAGGCTCCCAGTCTATCATTTATGGCGCACAGCCACCTTAGCATTCTCGTCAAGGCACACAGGCCCATCCTTCCCAGGCAGTACACTCGATCTATTCTTTGCACGAGAGAACAAAACTCACTCCGCAGATGAGGTGTCTGGTATCGTCACGCCCACTGTGTTTCTTTCCTTATACCGCTTTTGCTTGCCTCGCCCACGTCTTTTAGATACATTTGCTTTCGCAACCCCTTTAACTAGTCTTTCTTCCAGAGCCTTTTTTATATGCATGTTGTTGCAAGTTCGGCTTTTGGAGTCGGAGTCTCACTAAAGTCATCAATGGTCTTGTCGCGGAGACCCTAGCCCTACCATTGGAGCGAGCAACTCCTGTAAGGAAGATTTAATTTAAGTCAAAGTTAAATATCCCACAAACCACAGGGACGGCCGCCCCGCTCAGGTCACCCTCTCACCAGTCAGTTTCCAGCCGACCTACGTCGGGTTAACTATTGAGCGACGGAGCGTCTCAGGGGAATCAATCCCAAGCCTGGACATGCACTGCCACTGCACGTTCCTGAGCAGCGGGCCGGAGCCCAAAGCTCTACCAACTGGGCTACCGGGATGGCGAATGTAGGGACGACATAAGAGATCAGGTACGGAGCTTTGCACGATTAGCCATGTGGAATATTTCAGGTCTAGCTCATTCATAGGCGAGTCCAGGGTAAACAGTTCAGCCATAGCCCCTTCCTAATTGGCCAAAATTGATCGATTTTGGCCAATTTTGGTTTGAAATATGTTTTACAGTTTCGTCCATTTTAATTTAATTGTTTTGCGCCTCCACCACACCAGTTTGATCTCAACCCGCCATGAGGTCATCTCCGGTTGGGGCATCAGGCCAGGCCCGGTGAACTCCCAAACGATTGTCTCAAGGTTTTAATGATTGAGCTGGGATTCGCTTTATCGAATGGAAGCACCAACCACAAAATTTGGCTTTTATTGGATTCTTTGCGTTAGTAGCCTGTGTTCAGGTGCGAGACCTTCAATTGGAAAGGTTAGTCACAAAGCGACAGATTGAAGTGTGCTCTTATTTAACACGTGCGGTCATGCGCGTCGAAAGCATAGGACAGGAAAGGGAGGACGGATCCCCTAAATCGTCAATCTGTGAGGACGTCTCCCGACAAGTTTTGGGAATCGACCTAGGTTTTTATTGTTTCTCTATTTCCTACCTGCTTTGACCTATGTAAATTGGTTCATGAGCTTCATGGGCCTTAGCTTTTTCAAAGACGGTCAATTTAAAGTTCACGTCCCCCCGCCATCACCAGTCCAGGGTCCGTAGCACCCAGTAACAATGTCGTGGTGCTGCCTGTGGGTAAGGCTTGGACTAACCCCAAGTTTAACACACAGTTGTTTACTCTAACAAATGGCGTTATATTGCTCTGGGTAAAGACGCCCCCTTTCCACCGGGAAAGTTGCCCATGGGGCATCTTTCCCCATTCGTTGAGGGGGCATCTTTCCCATCAGTACCCAAATTAGATAAAACCTAAAGGGCAAAAATCCTACAATTAATACACTCAAGGGAAATGCTCAGTTAATGAGTTGAATGTGCCATCATTCGTAATGGGAAATCAAATAAAGCACGTATCCAATACTCTTCGAGATATCTGCAACCTATGTGGGCAATTTTTTCTTAGAAAAGCATCCAAATAAAGAATTACCCACCAACTTCAAGCAAATCACAGGAGGGAGCTGAATTTTTGCGCAAGAAACAATCAAAGCCTCTGCTTTCGACCAAGAACAATATTATTTACCAGTGGTGGCCCAGATTGCCAAAAGAGGGGATGGGGCGTCTTACCCAATGGGGCATCTTACCCCACTGTCCCCTACCCCAAATTCTACCGTCAAGTCGTATTGTACCACAATTTGTCACTGTGCGACATTTTTTTGCTCTTCGAGTTTGGTCTTCCTCCCAAGCCGACCGGCTAGATCCACTACTGAATGAGGGGGTTTGAACACCCCCTCGAACTCGGCCCCTATGCGGGCTAGCGAAAAAAACGCGAAAACCGGTGGATAGCTCACAAAAATTCATGAAGAAACTGTACTTTCAGTCACTTTTTGGCTCGGGTCAATATTGAAGTCAGGACAGGTTAAAAAGCTAACATTTTGAGTAGAGTTTTTAGGCTCCAGACTCTGACAGATTTGAATTAGAATCATTTTTAAGCACAATTCACTTCCTTTCGTCACGGCGATTCGAATGATAAGTAATAAGACCATACTAGGTCAAAACACAAAAATTACCAGACCCCAGGTCATGTCAAGGTCACTTTTAACCTAGCATAGTCAATATGTATATCAATCTACTCGCAACAGCAATCCATACGCAATGGTACCAAAATAAAAGATGTATCATCGTGTCATGCAAAATTATTGATCTAAGTCTGAAGCTGCTTAAGTAGCCCCAGATGACCTCTCAGAGGTCACAGGTCAAAAATTACAACATGAATCTGGAAAGAGGCCCAATATAAATTTACCAGCGTTTACGACGACAGAACCTTTTTTGCATGATGTCCAGGTATTGTTATAACTTTAGTGTTTAGGTCATGGTGTGTCTTATACCTAATAACGTCGCCTGTAATTGCGTTTTACATGACCAGTTGCTGATGAAATAAATATACAATGTACAAGAAATGGTTGCGTTTTTGGCCGGCATGACGTGCATCCGAGGCCTCTCTCTTCGAAACAACCTGCATCTAAAGATGTGCGCTGTGTAAATTCAGTTAATACGAATTCTCATGTCTGCTATCAGTTCTGGTATTTGATATTGCAGAATCCAGCCCAGCAAAGCGCTCGACCTTTGAAGAAGAGATTGGGAAGAAATAAGCTTCACGGGGTTCAGTGACTGTGCAGCTGCGGGATGGCTATAGCTACCACACCGTGGGAGCTTCTCCGGCAGAGGTAAAGCATCTGCCAACTCGGAAACAGCGCTGGTGACAACAATCGATCAATTCGACAACAAAAAGGAAAATTATGCCCACCTTAGTATGAAAGTTAACACTCGATCTGCCAATCAGAGGTGCAGAAAGTATGCTGGCTGTCACAAACTCAATGCGAAATATTCCTCCTCTGTCACACAGAGCTGGAAATAATAATTGTATACTTGAATACTATTTCCAATATGCTGAATGTCCTCTACCTGTCCCTTACTTTTTGCAGCAGACAAGGTTCTAGCACCAAACCATTACAGCCTGAAAGTAGTAAACTGAGTTTTCATTTATAGATCATGTTTTTGTTTTTGGAAGGAAAATTTCCAATTATGGGTCATTTTTTCCAGTATTGGGGTCATAACTATTATTGGCAACTCTGACTGCAGTTTCCCCCAATGACATGCATTTCCTTTTTTGAAGAAGTACCCATTTTTGGAAGGAGTGTTTCCAATTATGGTACTTTTCCACATGATTACATGTAGCAATTATCATGAAAATAGTCATTATTGGGAACATACCTATTAATGGGAGCGTACATGTACACACAATTGGGAACCCTAACCACAGCTTCCCCCCACTCACACATATCAACAAAAGAGAAAAAATGTCAATGTCAACATAGTATTTGAATCTACCTAAAATGTGTTGGTAAAGTGGACGTTAGGTAGCATTTTTATAAACACATCAAATGCTTAAAATTTGCATCCCACTCTCAATCATCACCTGCCTGGTCATTCCTTTTTGCAGTAAAAACTCTGAGGCAACTAGCCTGCATAGATGTAAAATTATGTTGATTGCCCTAATAGGTACAGAGTTATTGGAATTCACATACCAAAGAAAGATACAGTGTAGTCAAAATCCTGTTTTAACTCCATGCAGTTCAGGTCCTGTGCGTTGCTTACCACCACTGGTAGTAAGCAACACACCCCCAACCAGCGTTTTTCGAAGTCTATTTCTTTCTGAGATTTGCTGTGATTTTCTGAGATAAGAAGGGGGTCTACTCAGCCCCCTCCAGTGCACGTTAGTTCCAGGCCCCTCTCCAGTGTGGGTGTTAACACTTTGTGGAGGACTGCATTAGCACACATTTGCTATCTGTACAATATTGATATGATAATTTGATCATAAAAACTCACCTGAATCACTGTTGTTGCCAGCCTGTTGCTGGCACCAACTCTCCCAACTTCCTCCAGCTCCAAATCTATCTAAACAATCTAGGGCACAAATAAATTAAGGCACAAGCAGGCTAAGGAATGAAAAACCAAGCTTGATATGGGAAAGTGCATCAGTCTTACAATAGCCTACATTCATCTTACATTAGCCATGGGCAGCAATATTTATTCTAGCTAGTTTTAGCTTGCACTTATCTCAAATATGCCTAATGAATATGCCCAAAATAAGTGGCTTCCCGCCTGTTAAAATTTTTGGCAGGCTCTACATCACATAAACATTTCTAACTTGTCTTGTCGCTGTTGCGCAGTTTAAGTAGAATTGCTGCCCAGCTATGTTTATTTTCTCACTCACTTAGTACTTTTATTAGTAGCTTTTAGGCGTCCTTAATACTAAATTCGAAGAAATAGGGGCCAATAAATGGAAGACACTCAAACTGTAAATATGATTTAACCTGAAAAAATGGACAGAGAAGTACTTGATAAAGTATCTGCGTTATCGTTAATGCCGTAAATATGCCCGCAATCGTGTATTTCTCGAAAAAATTGACTGTCACATTTCCGGTATCTAGGCGACAACTTTCTGCAAACTACTAACAATCAGCCCCATTGGGCTGCATGTTAAAATCTGGCAACTGTGACAGCGGTTTGCGGGTTTTCTGCAGCGGGGGTCCCTCGTTTTAGTAGAAACTGAACGCAGTACCAATATTGTATTACTAATGGTACGCTGTGCAATTGAAGAACAGAGCTGCTAAGTTAAAATATTCCCTACACGCTTCATTCTCTATTTCGAAAATATGGGGTTTGATCTTGAGCCATACAGTCAGGATCGCTATTTTGTCACAATTATGCACCTCAATTTTCTTAAATGTGTCACAAACTCCGGTACCCGAGTTGGCAAGTTTCTGCACCTCTGCTGCCAATACGTTTTTTTTTAATTCAGAAACTTTCAGAGGCTCCGAAAAAATAATCCCTTTTTGGTGTCAAGCAACATTTTTGATGAGACAAATTTGGTTTAAAATTCCGTTGATGACAGCTAAGATACTTTTTCTGACCTCTGTTCTGAGGCCTCCCAGCTTGACTTATGCAACTTAACATGTGCCAATTTCTCATGCCACCTCATAATTTCATTGACGTCTGATGTCTGAACCTTTCAGCTAATGCAATGATTTTTTCAATTGACTGGAAGCATCATCAAGTATCAGCAGTGATGAGCAAAGAGCGTTGGCAGCCGACGCGCTGTTCAGCAGATGCGTTTGTGAGGGTATCCATGACCTGGATCAGAGACACAGTCACTGAGAGCCAATCAATCAGACACAGGCCACTTTTCAATTAGAGTCTAAGCAATAGCTTTGACCGCCTTCAGCATTCAGAGAGTACATCGGTCTTCAACTCTGTTAGCTAAGAGTGCATGTGCGTAGCAATGGGGTTGTCGGCAGCCGGCAGTACACTGCCTGCGATAGCTTTGACTCACCGACAGTACACTGCCGGCGATAGCTTTGACTCACCGACAGTACACTGCCTGCGATAGCTTTGACTCACCGACAGTACACTGCCGGCGATAGCTTTGACTCACCGACAGTACACTGCCGGCGATAGCTTTGACTCACCGGCAGTACACTGCCGGCGATAGCTTTGAATCACCTGCAGTACACTGCCCGCGATAGCTTTGACTCACCGGCAGTGCACTGCCGGTGATAGCTTTGACTCACCTGCAGTACACTGCCCGCGATAGCTTTGACTCACCGGCAGTACACTGCCTGCGATAGCTTTGACTCACTGACAGTACACTGCCGGCGATAGCTTTGACTCACTGGCAGTACACTGCCGGTGATAGCTTTGACTCACTGGCAGTACACTGCCCGCGATAGCTTTGACTCACCGGCAGTACACTGCCCGCGATAGCTTTGACTCACCGGCAGTACACTGCCCGCGATAGCTTTGACTCACCGACAGTACACTGCCCGCGATAGCTTTGACTCACCGGCAGTGCACTGCCCGCGATGGCCCTGACTCACTTGCGATAGCTTTGACTCGCGGGCAGTACATTGTTTCGCTGCTTTGCAGCTGACTCCGATTCTGACTCAACTCACAGCGTTGAAACGGTGAGTCGACTCTGACTGGAACCGAGATCCAGAAGTAAGTCAACTCAAAGAAACATTGAGTCAGAGTCAACTCTGACTTAGAATGAGAACAAATGCACGTGCAGTTTACACTCCTGTTACTAAAAAGAACCTATAGGCGCGTGGAGCTATTATACCGGACAAGGATGGCCCCATCTTCACTGTTTAGTAAGTATGACACCAATCAAAGAAATATTGGAGCCATGTCGAGGTTCCCCATGTTCTCGAGCATGCCGGATGATAGTATGCGTATTGCGTATTTTTGTAGCTTCCAGCCAACATTTTGGACAGCACATCTACCGCGCGTTTAGTATAGGCACCAGCTTGCGCCCCTTGGAACATCAGGCGATGTGTTTTGTTAGTTTGTTATTTGGCTTTTCCTCCTCTGAGGCAAAATTACATTTTGAATAGACTTTTGAATAGTTAGAGTAAGAGTTTAATGGGAAGAAGCTGGGTTAATACAGTTACGTGGAATGGATGATATGAACCGTATGGTAATAGTAAGTAGGCGGAGCAGTGTTGGCAGCAGCATTATTATTAAGAGTTTTAAAGTGGTGTAGAAAATGATCATTATCTGCCAAGTTATTTTTTTATTTTAGACTTAAATTAACATTAATAGAATAGACACAATAATAGGAGCTTTCGACGTCAAGCCATCCTCAGCTTGACTCGCCGGGCTGAGGATGGCTTGACGTCGAAAGCTCCTATTATTGTGTCTATTCTTTTAATATTAATTTAGGTCTAAAATAAAAAAAAGATAACTTGGCAGATAATGGTCATTTTCAACACCACTTTAAAACTCGTATGGAAAATAGTTATTGTCCAAATTATGAGTAGGATTATCTTCTCTAAGACTGTAAAACATGTCCTATTCAGATTTGGAGTAAAATAATAAAATTTGACACTTGAGCTTCTGTATTAACATAATTGCGTCAAACATGGAATATTGTTGACATTGTGCACCACGATTGTTCTACTCTGCTTACCTTTGGAGCACGCACGGGCAATGAGGGCACCGAGAGTGGAACCAAGGCCGTAATCGGACTGATCAGCATCTCTTCTAACTGTGGTCGTAATGGAATTTAGAGTAGGGGTTGTGTAAAGTAATATTGAGAAGTTGCGATCCTCGAAACCGATGAGTGGACGCGTTTTGCGCAATTTTTGTGGCGAGTTTGCATTCTGTGTATACTGTCATGAATGGCAGTCGGATTTATTCCACACTGTGACGCGTACCGCTCATGCGATCCTGAGTCTCATCACCAACTCCTTCAGAGGAGCTGGCAGTAAGGTGAGACTTTTCAAGCTTAGATTAATGAATGAAGAACAATAACGTGTTGCCTCCTTACGGCATCTCAGACGGTGCCTACCGAGGTAGGTATGCATCTACCTACATTACTGTCAATCAACCACTGTTTTTGTGAATATTTAGCAATTTATTTTTATTTTTTCAGCGGGAAAATCGTGATCAGTTGTCCCACAAATCGCTATTTATGTACCTAGTAATAGATATGATGACCCATAATTGGGAACACCCCTTTCAGAAATGGAAGGCTTGTTCCAGAATATTGGGGCGCTTGGCGCATTTTAAGAATACCCAAGAAACCACATGGAAACAAAATAAGTTATTATAAGTCATTTATGTGTTTTAGCCCTTTTAGGTACTTTCATACGTTCGTATGTGTTTGTGTATGTGTGTCGAAGTGCTTGCTAGTGCCACTTTAGCGGCTGATTTCACCTGTCTGAAGACGCAGTCGGTTGGTGATTATTATGACGAAATGAATAAAATAAATAACAATAATCACAGTGTAGGGGAGACTGGGGCAAAACGGACTTTGGGGCAAAACGGATTTTAGCTATTTCGGTATGTTAAGGATGATTCCATCTAGATTTTAAAAGATGAACTTCTGCTTTAGACAAGGGACGTCAGAATATAGCGTGTATATCGTCAGTTAGCGGCATCATTCCGGCGCGGGGAGGCTGGAGAGGATTTTCCTGTAAGCATTGCGTTATTTACAAGTTTTAAATCTTCGTTTTTTCGAGTGACAAACTGAGTTCAATTCTGAAGGTGATATGTCTGAATAAGTGGCAGTTAGGTAAAAGTAATTTCAAATCTAAAAGTCTGCTATTTTTTTCCGACACGTAAAAAATTGAAACGGAGTAGCTGTGGGGCAAAACGGAAGCGGCAAATGGACCAATGGTGTAAAATGGTCTGATGGTCCGGTTTACCCCAATCAATTAGGATAATGTGCTTTTTGGTTTGTTATTGTGGTAAGGTCAAAGAAACAGCAAGAAAACAAGGCAGGGGCTCGTGCAGGCTGGTCGGCAGTCTTGTGCCAAAATGAAAGCAGGCTAAAATTTTCACTGAGCTAATAGATGCTGACGCTTAAAAGTAAATATGATGTTTGTCACCATATTACTCGGGCTGCCAGGGATGTGGATTTATATATATATATATATATATATATATATATATATATATATATATATATATATATATATTCGTTTAGACAATGACGATTAAAATTAATAGATGAGTCACATTTTGAGACATTGTGGGGGTAAACTGATAGCATCGCATTGAACTTGATTTTGCAAGCAATGTGTACTGTTATCTGTATTGTATTTATGCATCGTCAGTGTTAATTGTGTTGTGAATCTTCTTAAAATGATTCATGTATAGCTGTGTAAAACAGTCTCTTGTATGAAATGTCTGATTTAAAATGACTTGTACCTATTTAGTAAATGATTGTTTAAAGCATTATTCTTGTATGATTCCATTGTGACTTGTTAACGTTTGCCATTGCCTCATGGAAGTGTCCTAGTTTTTTAGCTCATTCTAATGAATCTAATTTTCAAATATGAATATTTGAACTGTGAGCAGCGACGTCCAGTCCTTGAAAATAATTGTTTGAATACAGTTGAAACTAGTCGGAATTGCATGAATTTTGGATCATTGATTTACCAAACACCTCCTGATATAAGACCTTGATACGAAAAATAGAAAAACAACAAAAGAAGCTCTCACAATGTGACTCATCTATCAATTTTAATCGTCATTGTCTAAACGAAGATATATTGCCGAAGTACTTCGCATATATATATATATATATATATATATATATATATATATATATATATATATATATATATATATATATATATATATATATATATATATATATATATATATATATATATATTTGGGGGTGCCTGGTAAAGTACAATGACAGCAGAAAATACTCTCCGTTTTGCCCCTTCTTGAAAAACATTATGCCCCAGGGTTGGGGCAAAACGGACAAAAAA
>JAOTON010001898.1:1087500-1417500 GCA_034440635.1 Lepas anatifera | reverse complement strand
GGCTACTATTGCTAACATACAAATTTGAGCCGTTCCGAAAAAAATGAACGTATTACCGGAACATTCAGAACAATTCCGACACTCTGGTGCATTTGGTGGAAAATGTAGTGGGAGGATTATGCGTCAGCAGCCGATTATTACTGTTGTCTTAGGTTTGTTTTAGATAGTTTTCTTTTTCTACCCATATCCTGAAAAGTTGCATGTATCCCAGTTCAATTTATATTAGAAAGCACACATCACAAACAAAGTCACATAGCGTCTACGCCGACAACTGATTTTCGAACATATAAGATTAAGACATGATGATTTAAGATCTGACCCACGGATCGGAAGGACGACTCCATCACATGGTGCCATTGAACTTTACAGATTCAATTTGAAACTCGAACCTTCTGTCTCTCATCATTCGAGAGCTTATGAACAATAACGGTCTTCGAATTAACCGGTACGAACTTGTGAATCTTTAATATTCCTTTTCTCGCGACTGCTTTATTGAAGCGTTTTCTGAACTCAGTAGCTAATTTGAATACTTTTTGTTGAAGCATTTCGGGTAGAGATCGAGGCAAGCAATGGAACACTGATTTCCGTGTCCCCTTCCAAGCATGTTTGCTGAGATCGTAAGGGGATGGGTACCCCATGCCAGTAAAGGTGGCCCGGAGTCCCATACCAGCGTAATAAAAACACACTGGAGCGGGAGCCTCGGAGGCCCCCACCTACTTTTTCTAGGTGGCCGGAGAACCCTTCGTGGCAAAAAATTATTTCACTACTTTTGAGAATATTCAATGGCACGTCGATTGGTCATATAACCTTGAAAATCGGCCCCAATTTTGTAATTATAGGCTTTCAAAATTAAACCCTTTATTTTGAGATCGCTGTAATCGCGCGGATGCACCAGTTCGGGTGCATCAAAGACCAACTAGCAACGTTATAGCGCCATATAAAACGAGATTACATATCAATTTCACTAGTCATGGTCAAGGTCACATTTCAAGGCCATACCAGCATTCTGTCATTGGTCCGGTGCTTCCGGTCGCATGGCGTTACCCAGTATGACGTATATTATGCTACGACGTCATAGTTAAGATAAATCAGTGCAAAGCTGCTGCTGCTGCTGCTGCTGCTGCTGCTGCTGCTGCTGCTGCTGCTGCTGCTGCTGCTGCTGCTGCTGCTGCTTGCATCGCAGTTGTAGAAACCATTGCAAGTTTTTCTCTTCCAAGAGATACCAAGCTGAAAAGGAAGTGGCTGGCAACTTTCAGTAAGTTATAACTGGTAAGTGTGAAGGTCAGTAGGACAATGATCAGGAAAGTCAGTAACATGTATGCTTCCATTTTCGACGCTGATAGGCAATGAGGACCCGGCGCGTGACGTTATCGGACCTCATAAGCAGGCTCAAGTAGTCATGGTAAAAATAGGATCCGGAGTTCCTGGTGGAGAAACCTTAGTTATTTTAAATGTTTCTACCCGTTTGCCGTCTAGATGTTTATGCGAAAGGTGAAAGCGGGAGCTTTGTATACTTGTACACTTTACGGAAACCTTTTAGCATCTTCCAAAGACAAGGTATCTGCAATTCAGGTGATGAAAATATGAATGTCTCTATCTTGCTATCGTGAGCCTGTGTCTGAGAGAGTCGTGTGGCGATATACTGCTGCCCATGCTCGATCAGGCCGGTATTCACTAGCGAGAACCATCGTCTGCTTTATGCAACAGCGGTCTAATTTCGGTTGGAAGTGGGGTAACTGGGAGGGGAGAATCGAGCAAGACTGCGCTTCGGTGACATTGCGAATGAACTAGATGTGGTGTGGAGGCTACTATTGCTAACATACAAATTTGAGCCGTTCCGAAAAAAATGAACGTATTACCGGAACATTCAGAACAATTCCGACACTCTGGTGCATTTGGTGGAAAATGTAGTGGGAGGATTATGCGTCAGCAGCCGATTATTACTGTTGTCTTAGGTTTGTTTTAGATAGTTTTCTTTTTCTACCCATATCCTGAAAAGTTGCATGTATCCCAGTTCAATTTATATTAGAAAGCACACATCACAAACAAAGTCACATAGCGTCTACGCCGACAACTGATTTTCGAACATATAAGATTAAGACATGATGATTTAAGATCTGACCCACGGATCGGAAGGACGACTCCATCACATGGTGCCATTGAACTTTACAGATTCAATTTGAAACTCGAACCTTCTGTCTCTCATCATTCGAGAGCTTATGAACAATAACGGTCTTCGAATTAACCGGTACGAACTTGTGAATCTTTAATATTCCTTTTCTCGCGACTGCTTTATTGAAGCGTTTTCTGAACTCAGTAGCTAATTTGAATACTTTTTGTTGAAGCATTTCGGGTAGAGAACGAGGCAAGCAATGGAACACTGATTTCCGTGTCCCCTTCCAAGCATGTTTGCTGAGATCGTAAGGGGATGGGTACCCCATGCCAGTAAAGGTGGCCCGGAGTCCCATACCAGCGTAATAAAAACACACTGGAGCGGAGCCTCGGAGGCCCCCACCTACTTTTTTCTAGGTGGCCGGAGAACCCTTCGTGGCAAAAATTATTTCACTACTTTTGAGAATATTCAATGGCACGTCGATTGGTCATATAACCTTGAAAATCGGCCCCAATTTTGTAATTATAGGCTTTCAAAATTAAACCCTTTATTTTGAGATCGCTGTAATCGCGCGGATGCACCAGTTCGGGTGCATCAAAGACCAACTAGCAACGTTATAGCGCCATATAAAACGAGATTACATATCAATTTCACTAGTCATGGTCAAGGTCACATTTCAAGGCCATACCAGCATTCTGTCATTGGTCCGGTGCTTCCGGTCGCATGGCGTTACCCAGTATGACGTATATTATGCTACGACGTCATAGTTAAGATAAATCAGTGCAAAGGTCAAGGTCACAGGTCAAATTAAAATGTCATGGGCAAAGGTCAATGCTAATTTCCCGTCCAACCGTTGCTATGGTGATAGTAATGGTGTAAATAAGGGGAATATGCCATATTGTGACGTCTTAGGTAAATGACCTTGAATGACCTTAACCCAAAAAATTAGGTTTATAATTCTCGGGACGTTCTCACTATGACTTTGCTCTGTTTTTAGTGCATTCTGGACTTCTTTGAGCTTAATCACGGCATTCCCGGACGAATACCCAGCACGGCTAATACTCGACCTTTATGACCTCGTTTGGACTTGACGATACTGACCTAGGTCAATTAAGATCAGTCATAATATAGATTTCAATAGTTCCCACCCAGTCCCCAACCGGAGTTTTTCTAAGCCTCCTAGCTTCCAAGAGCTCAGGGGCCTACCAGTCCACCCCCTTCCAGTGCCCGTAAGTGTCGGACGCCTCTCCAGTGCGGGTGTTAAGGAATGTGATATTGATTACAATTTATTGTTTTACATACATCCTTACCCTCATTGCCGACCAATTCCACCATTGACACCTTTTTCGTTACCAGAGACGTTTGATAGGTGCAGCGACGCCGGGCCGCGCCGGCGCACGAACCTCACAAAAGTGGGGATCCTTTCTGTTAGTCTCCATTCTTTTTATTACTGAATCTTAGAGAAAAGTATAGAGAAATGTGAGCCCCAAAAAGTTTAAAATAATTCATAGGAAAGTAGTTTTAATAGATTTTGAAAATTGAAGAATGTATAATGTATTTCAAATTTAGTTTTTTTGAATTATATCTTAAATGAGCTAGAATTCGTATTTCATCCTTAAAATACCCAGATCAAGTTTTTATGGCATTTGAAGGATACAGGTAAAATTTCGTCTTTAACCCGCGCCCCACCGGGGGTCCGGCGCCACCTTCGCCCCACCGGGGGGCCATCGATGGCCCCCCTCTAACTCCGAAAATATGGGCGTTAGCGCAAATCTGCAAAGTGCAATAGAAAGCTCGCGTGAATTCAGTAAGAAATTACTTCGCATGTTTTAGTGCTCAGGTCAATGGTTTGACCTCCAGAGGTCAAATTAGGTCAAGATCGGCTATTTTCACTCAAATATGCAATGATTAAGCAAACTGGGCATAACTCTTATGTCATTAGAGCTATTGAGGCCTGGTAAAGTACATTTGATAGCAAATTGCCAGTACTTTTTCCGCTATGTGGAACGTAAAGACCTCCCGCCAGTGGTTTGACCGCCAGAGGTCACCTCGTGACCTAATATGACCTGAGGTCACGAAAGGTCAAAAAGTGACCTTGCCGTACATCAAATGAAAGCCAGTGACAAGACAAACACGATGGTGTTTTTTTTACCGCTCTAGCCCAATTAGGTCAAAAGTTATTGTCAAAATACTGTTTTTGACCCCTGGTGACCTTGGATGACCTTGGAAAAGTCAAAGGGCAAATATGACCCCTGGGATCCGTGAAAGGGTGTCCAAAAACGTTGTTCTGAGCAGTCTGAGTATTTGCAATCATTTTTGTGGCTTTCATATCATGAAATAGCTTTTCCCCATGCTTTTCCAATGGGAGAGGTCGCCTCGTGACCTGACCTCAGGGCACGAAATCGAAAAATCCCGGATATACACCTTGTAGACCCTGGAGGGGTCATGAAGTGTAGGAAGTTTCAAATCGATCGACTTTGAAATGTAGCTCTTACAGACCTCTAAAGGTGAAGTGAGGTGACCTTGGTTGACCTCGTCTGGTGACCTGACCTTGGTTGACCCGGGGTAAAAAATTTCAGGGATGATGGGAAAATGATGCAGTGAGAGGTAGAGCCCTCAACCGCGGTGCTGCGCCTCGTCGTTTTTCTGCTATCCCGGAAAAACCTTAGGGGGCCATCGATGGCCCCCCCGGTGGGGCGAGGGTTAATAAAGACATGCAAGTGTGTATGGTCAAAATGCCTGAGGCTATAATTTTCAAACCGTAAGTCAGGGAGGAAAATGAATACAAAAATCATCAGCTCCATCAATAGCCCCCTGACAAAAAATACACCGAAATCTGCGACATGAGGGTCGATCAGGGGGGGCACCTGCCCCCTGGCCCCCCTGGATCTGCCTATGACCCTATGGCATTGACTGGAAGAAATGGGTTGAAACCCATGTTATCCCCCTTAAATTGGGACGTTCCACCGTCACAAGTCACCATCAAGGCCACGCGGTGGACTGTCCTGTCCCCGTTAGGGTAGAGTGGGGTAAGACGCATACATTAAGGGAGAATTCGTCTGTACCGATCCTGCCAGGACAGAATTACTTTATTTTTTCTTTGTTAAGTTTTTTAATAGTTTTTCTGCACTCAGATAAAAATTTGTGATTCTGACACGATGCAAAGTGTGCGAAATCTATTTTTTCTTGAGACCATGTAAAAAGGCGTTTTACCCCGATAGCGGGGTAAAACGCCCAAGTCCCGGATTAAAAGGCCGTCATAAAACTTCCAGCGTATATTGTACCTTTTGCCTCACGTGACCAAATAGGAACATCATTATACTTACGTTGTAAGACAATTCAGTGACAAAATTGGTAGGGTGAGCAGATTTACATCGCATAGAATGCAATCGCAACTTTAAGACAGATTGTTTTTATGTCCGGAGAGGCAAAAAGTAACAAATGTTTGCTGAAAAACACCGGAGTTTACTGGGCGCGTCCAATCATGCCCAGGTTCGGATCAGAAAGGCTGCTACCAGAAAAAAATATTAGATGGATGCTACAGCTCTTACATCAGCCTGGACATAGTAGTAGGCGTCTTACCCAGGTGGGCGCGTTACCCCACTCTACCCTAATTAGCCCATACACCATGCGATAGCAGACACAAGGCAAAGCTCACCTGGTAGTCGCTTCACGTCTGCAAACCACGCCATATTTCGAAAACACGTGCCTCCAAATTATTGGTTGTACATTAGAGCTTTCCAAAATAATCACTTTTTATTTTTTGTAGTTTTTTTGCGCTGTCCTCCATGAAAACAAGCATGCAAAATAGCGCTGTGACCTCAGTTTTCCCGTACTTACTCCGCCCATTACACATGAAAGCTTTTGGAGGCTGTTTTTTCTTAAGACCTATTTTCGGCACTTCATGAACCAATAACTAAGTCAAAAGCATGTCAAGTAGCACCTCGTTTCAAGGCATTTTTGAAGAAAAAGTCAGTGGGGAGGGGGGCTAGTTCTTGTGCTGGCCATTATAGTGTCTTCAGGGGATTAAGACCCCATTTTCAGGGGATTTGATAAAACTTAGACGCGTTAGTGTTAACAAATGTTTCTCAATTGTTGTGTTATTCCATGTTATTGAAGATTATAGATTCTGCCCAGGGTTGCCAAGTTTTTTTCGGCAGAAAAGGTATCAGAAAGAAAAATCCGTATCAGAAAGAGCCAAAGAGAGGGAAAATTTTATTTTCAGCAAAATAGCCAAATAAATACCACAAAAGCCAGATTTGAGGCTAAAACAACTCCCTAGCGGTAGTCATAAGACCATAGAAAAAGCGACTTGTATCACTTTTTAAAACTAATTGTTGATAGTTTCATACTGAATTGACGCAATATTGTTTTAACAAACTACTCATTTAATAAGAAGCCAGGGGTGCCCTTCCAATCCCGAGTGACCATCAAATGATTTTATCCACATAACCAGAACATTTTTTAGCACCATTAATCATCTTGGCCCACCAAAACGCGCAAAAATTAAATGCATTCTCTCTTTTCCAACTACGCATATTCTTGCCCATGAACAGTGGCGGATCTAGGATTTTGGTAAGAGGGAGAGTGCGGAGCCTCAGAGGGCGCACTTTGCCATCAACTTGTCACCCAAAGGGCGTCTGTAGTCACCCTTCGCGTCCGGCTTTCGGTGGCCATCATTTGTGTGGATCGTGTTTTTAACAAAGTTCTGAAGTTCTGTCCCTCCCTCCCACCACCATACCGTTTTTTCTGCTGCTCTGCTGCTTTTTCGGTTTCAGAATACCGTATTCAAGAGCGGAAGAGGTCAAAAAGAAGCCGTATTTATACAAGGGACAAACCAAAAATAGCTTAGGTGGCATCGGCTAGAAAAAGGGGCAAAAAGGTCAGACTCCAAGAAAGAGCCAGCCGAAAAAATTGAGAGCCAAACACGACAAAAAGGCCCAATTCGAGATATTTAGCCACAAAATGACCAACCTGGCAGCCCTGACGCTGCGGCAATGTATTCGAAATGAAAAGGTTATTTCTTTATTTTTCTTTATGAGCGTGGCAAGGTACGTAAATTCCTAAGGTATCGAACACAAGTGGTTTATAGACTAAATCGAGATAAGTTTTTATGTACATACCTTCTATGATGTGAGGCTGTAGCCGTGAAAATCATCTAGGGAATGTAGTACAACAACCAATTAATAATTTCTTAGGCTTATCGACGCAACAACTATCAGGATCATATGGCGTCGCCAGCTCTTTCCCTGTCGGAGGGGTTTCTCGGGAGACAGTTTGATTATTCTATCGAAGAGCTGTGGCCGAATATATAATCTCTCACACTTTTCAACATCAAGAAATCGATGAGAAAGTCCTGCTAAGAACTTTTCGTCTTTGCAGAACAAATTGGTGCAGCGATTATATTATAAATTTCACTTATGCTACAACAAGCGTTGGAAAAAGGGGGGGACCAGGCAAACTTCCCCTCCCCGCCCACTTTTTGACCAGCAATTTCCTAACCTCAGTAAAAATGGTAGAAACCCGGAAAGTTGTATAGCCAGCCGCTGGGGAGCACAACCAGGACCCCAAATTCGGAACAGGTTTTGGTGCTAACGTGGAAAGTTTGTTATCAGTATCAGGTTGAAGTTTGGCTGGCCCCATCACTTTTTTGCCGGTGGCAACGCTTATGTATGCTACCACGACAATAATAAATAAAAAGGCTAAGCACTTCATACCGCCATACCAGCCACCAGTCTTACGCACTTTGACTACACTGTGCCCCGTCTAATCCACGAACGAGCTCTAAGCGCTCACAACTGACCGCATGTGAAATGAGAGCATCATACAATCTCACGGTACTGGCTGGGATGTGAGCTTCCGGTCAGATAGAACATGATGTTTGATTCGTTCTAGGCCAGCGTTCATCTCCAGCGTTATGGTTAGTTGATGCTGAGGCTGCTTTGCCGGGATTTCCCGTAACTGCGCGCTTTATTTCGTCTTCGCACGATGGAGGAGACAGCCACGGATGAAAATTTTGAACATAATTTTGTGGATTGCCAATTTGGTACCAGCAATAAAACTAAATTAATATTATCGGGTGGTGTTTTGTCTTATTTTCGTTAGGTGAGTTTGCATTTGTTGAAGTTTAAGTTATCTTCTGTATTTCACTGGGGGCCAATTTCCGGGCACTTGGGAGGGGGGGCATTTCGGCCGACTGGGGGGGGGGCAAATGTCCCCCAGTTAACATGTTAAAAAATGGCCTGCCTCGTTTTATTCAGGAATCAAATCATTGAGGAATCAATCGAGAGGACTCTCGATGGGATAAATCGGCTGAAACCCATTTTGAGAATTCGTAATTCATCCTTAAGATACCCAGATCAAGTTTTTATGGCATTTGAAGAAGCATACAGGTAAAATTTCGTCTTTAAAAAAGACATGCAAGTGTGTATGGTCAAAATGCCTGAGGCTATAATTTTCAAAACCGTAAGTCAGGGAGGAAAATGAATACAAAAATCATCAGCTCCATCAATAGCCCCCCTGACAAAAAATACACCGAAATCTGCGACATGAGGGTGTTATCGACTTGTCGATTTGTCGTGGAATACTCCAGCTCTGAGCAAAAAGTATATTTATGGTATTTGGAATAAAACTAATTGGGAACCGATTTTTTATTACTAAGGCGCCTAATTTTATTAACACCCCAAACTAATGAGGTCTTGACCAAGACCCCCAAATGGGGTCTTGATTCCCTAAAAAACTATAATGGCGAGCACAAGAAATGCCCCCCAACTGATATTTCCTTAAAAATGCCCTGAGTTAACCCCAAAGACTTAGTGCTAAAATTTGTGTTTAAAGGGTCGGATACCATGCACCGGTGCCCCCCGCAAGTTCCTAGGCCAGTGATATAATGGTAACTGAGGAAATAAACATTCATGTGCCTGCACCAGCAAACAAGAAATCAAATCCAAAACCGCAGGCCGTTGAGAGCGCTGAAGTGCACATAATCAAATTCTGAAATATACTTCCGAAATGTTTTCTCCTCATAAGAACGTGTCGTGCCCTGAGGTTTTATGCGCATTATAAATCACACGCAAACCCCTTCGAACTAGACCCATCGCTGCAAGCCTCGTGTCCTGTGACTGCATGATCCACACTGCAACCGGAGTTCGTTCTGGCCGGTAACACCTTCTTCACAATACATGCAAATATCCTCATTTTCGTTTCGGTAGGACACTTATGTCTTGCGCCTTTTTGCCCTGCTTTTTTCTTAGTCTTATGTATTTGCGGCTTCCTTTCTTCTTCAGGCTCTTCCATCGCCCTTTTCGCAGGAGAATTCGTCAGCATTATTGAGCATAATTTTCTGCGGTGAGATGGTTTCGATTTTTTCGTTGAATTTGTGTGATCGGGAGTTCATCATCGATAGGAGATTTTGGTGTTATGGGTCTCTGAGCGTGGGCAACCGACATTTGGGCCCCACTTTCCCAAAATCCTGGGTATAGATATCTGAGATCCTGCTGTAGGTGCATCCGCATCCGGGAATCTGCGAGTTTCACGATCAAATGGATGACTGATCCGCTGCCTTTCCGCAAAGTCGTACGCAACAGACGCACTGCTTTTCGGTAGTAATACCATAGACAAGTTTTGAAAGCAGACCAGCCTTTCTGCTAGGTCGTGCTCGAATTCTTCTAGGATGACTGTCTCAGGATCTAATATAGGAGGAGCAATGTCTTCAATTTGGCCCCATGCGACGTTTTTCAGACGATCTAGCAGTGTGGCTCTCGGGATCTGATACCGTATGCTGGCTTTTTTACTGACATTCCTATAGATATATACAATAGCTATAGTATATCTCTGTGTGTAGTATATCTGTGTGTAAATGTACTATAGCTTTAGTATATCTCTACTGTAACTATAGTATATCACTATAGTTATATTATATCTCTATGGACATTCCCTTGCCCCAACTACTTTTATAGCGTTTGTCACACATTCTGAGCTTCAAGCGCACCTCGTGCAGTTTTTATATGCTTACTTCAGAGCCATTGTGATCTCACATATTGATTCGATGGTTTGAAACAGAACACGCTTCCTCGGTAAAAAAAATAAACGAAAACAATTGAAATCAAGTTTTACTGACAGTATACACCCAAACGCAGATGGTAATGTCAAGAACAGCGCAGCCAATCCAGAACCCTAATTGGAACTGCACTTCGTTTTTGCATACGGTAAACACTACCCCCGCTTTAGGTTTAGGCTATTTCGGTATTTCTGAGTTGCTTGCATGATAACTGGAGCCATTCAAATGTTTAAAAAAGTAAATGAGCCCCCCGGCATCCAATGAGGTAGCACCGTCACCCCTTGGGGTAACACCGCCACGGCATGGCGGTGTTACCCGCATCGACAGTGAACGACGATCATCACTACCTCTGAAAAAAGTAGGACTGTTATGGCGACCTGGTGCGACAAAGTCAGATCAAAAGCTATAACGCTCTGAAAAAATGAGAAATTGCTAAGTTTATATCACTGAATAACATCCGGCATTGTTCAATGACAGAAATTTTTATAAAAGATGATCCTTTTTTCGAAGTATGTCTCTAATTATCTGAAACGTATAAAATATCGTGTTGCAACGGGCTCACGCTCATTCGCCGCTAAATTCCGACTGCGAAATGGTGCCAAACGTTGTTTAAAGCTAGTAACTACACCAATAGGGGATATGGTGGGGTTCCCCACATGGCGGTGTTACCCCCGCTTCCCCTACTCTTACATTAGAGACACAATTCATTAGGCTACCTCAGGGTGTATAGCTCAAAATTTTCGGCCCGCTATTGAGCTTGCTATGTTCGAAAAAAACACTGAGGGTGTCCGCTTTGCCCCGGTCTCCCCTACTCGCTCCATCTTGCGTCTATGATTCAAGGAGGCAGCCCTTACCTTACCGACTTTTCAGCCAATGGAAAAATAGAATTTGGATTTTTTCCTAAAATACTGTCTAGTGGCACAGTTTCGCCAAATCGCCAACAATGTTGGTAACAAAAGACCAAGTCAGCGAAAAATAGCCTAGATTGTGCTCCCCTCAGTGTGAAAAGCTGCCACTCAGTCTGCCAAGACGCTGTTAAAGACTTAGAGGGACTCAGAGCACTTGGAAAATAATCCCATTTGGTGCCAAACCTCAACATTTTAATCACACAAGTTTGGTTTGAAATTCGGTTAGTAACAGTTGGACGTGTTTCCGACCTCTGGCACACAGTACCTAATTTATGTGACGAAAATGCACGTCTAGACTATCAGGTCAAAATATGGTAGATAACTAAGCAACTAACTTTCTTTCCATATATGCAAATTATGTAATCTACTGCACACACAATTCTGCAAGCATAACCACCTATAGCTCAAGTGCCAAGTGCCCTAATAATACCAAACCAGCCATGGACTTAGGACATTGTCGGACGCAGGGGAGGGGCATTCCGGCCATGGCCCCCAAAGCACTGAAGCACTGAAAGCACTGAAACTATCTTTGGCCCCCAAAATGCCGGATTTTTTTAAAGGTGTTTAAACTAGGTCTGTATAGCAAAAAATATTTGCTCCAACCCCCCCCAGAGCGATCATGTACTTGGGGAGGTAGCTTGTACTATAGGTCTACCAAGCAGAGCAAAAAAATATTCGCTCTCACCCTCTCCCCCCAGGAGGAGAGGCAGACATGGGTTTGCCCCCTCCCCCAAACTCGGGTCTGCGTCCGCCCCTGACTTAGGAGTGCCAATCTAAGATGGTGACAAAAAATACACCTACAACAATCACGCTGTCGGCCACTCCTCTGTCTGTACTTATGTTGGACTCTCTGATGAATTGCCGTTGATAGAATACCGTTTGATAGATTATCGTCGAGCCTGGGATGCTGGTTTTCGTGTGCTTCATCACTGCCGATGATATGTCTGCTTCACCCTGGGGTATTACTCTTTCTGTCCATAAGTGTCGCCACCGGCAAAAAAGTGGGGGGGGCAGTCAAACTTCAACCTGATTTTCACTTTCAACATGATTCTGAACTTTCAACATCAGTACCAAAAACTGTTAGAATTTGGGCTCCTCGTTGCCTTCCGCAGCGGCTGGATATAAGAATGTCCGGCTTTCTCTTATTTTGACTGAGATCAGGAAATTTTTGGCCAAAAAGTAGGGGGCTGGCCCCCCTGGCCCCCTTTTCCGGCGCGTATTTTTCTGTCCTTCACAAATGGAAATTAACGAAACGTTGATAATGATGATGATGACTTGAATGCTGAAAAATTTAATTTGATAAGTTTTTCTTGGGTATACCTATTCAGAAGTGTAAAGAATATGTCAACACTGCTGGGAGGAAATGTTGGTGAATATGTGTTAAATGGCACCATAAAAATTTAATTTATTATTATATTCAATCCTGCGAGCATGTACCTTGATGACTATAAGGTGGGGGTGCACAGCGTGTTGGTTAAAAAAACATAATTATATTGTTGTCATCAAAATATACGAAATGTAAGCAAAAATACAAGCTGAAAGCCAAATTGAAATCGTTCCCTAAAAGCGTAAACACTATATGGGAATCGAAAATATGTTGCTTTACGGTCTTCGTCACTCTGCATTTCACACGCACATTGACGGGGGGTGGGTACCCGCCCCCTTGGGTTTTTGGAGATAAAATAAAAAGGCGGCGCCCCGGAAAACGCTGGGGTTCGACGCGCGGTGGGGATGTGCCCATGACTATGTTAGAGGTGGGTACAGTAAATCTGTGTGCGTGTGTGTGCAGCGGGGGGGATTCTAAGTCGGACGTCCTCCGTGGGTAGTCTAGTGCAAAATCTGATCATCGAGCACTGGCCCCCACCGGAGACCCGCGCCGTAGCCGATGATGTGGTGCCAGGCCTGCCACCTGGTGACACCTACTGACCTGCCATCTACCGACGCATGCGTAGTCGCCAGAGTCAATAACCAGGATACCAGAGTCAATAACCTAGACCTTGTGCAGTGAGCAGGCGACATAGGCGTATGAACTGCTGGGGGAGGAGGGGGCACCGGGCATTGGACTGGAAAGAAATGGATTGAAAAGTCCAGGGTGCCCCCTAAATTCGGACGTTCCGCCGTCACTGACCGGGGGCAGGGGAATAACCCCCAATTTCTTGTGGTGGTCCCCCGCAACGGGTATTAAGACATCTGCAACTGTAGTATAAAACACGAAAACCAAACAGGCCCGATTGCTTGTTTGGGAAACTTCTTAGGCTGACCTGGGCCCTTGAGCTGATCTGAGGTCCCATGAGTCAATTTTGAACCCTTAAGCTGTTCAGGGGCCCCTGAACTGGCTTATTATTTGCTATGAGCTAGTCTGGTGCTCAAGAGCTGAACTGAGGGCCCCTGAGCTGGTTTGGGCCCTCTGAACTGTTCTACGGGCCTTAATCTGAGCTAGGAGCTGCGAGTTGGAATGGTGGTCCTTGAGCTGGTCTAAGACCCTATATCAACCAACCTGGGGGCCCCCTTAGCTGAGCTGGGATCCAAAAGTTAATCTTGACCTCTGAGCTGAACTGGGTCCCTATGCTGAACTGAGGGCCTCTGAGCTGAGCTGGGGGCCATGAGGTTGAAATGACCCACTCGAGCTGTTTTTAGACCCTATGTATGTAGGTCTGGGCCCCTGAGCAGAGCCGGCCCTCTAAGTTAATCTAACCATCTGAGCTAATCTGCAGTCCCCTGTGCTGAGCTTGGGGCCCCTGAGATGGTCTGGGATCCCTTGTAATGGTTTAGAGTCACTGAGCTGATCTGGGGGCCGTGAGCTTGAATGGGGCCCTTGAACTGTTCCTAGACCCTATATAAGCCGGCCTGGGCTCCCCTCTAAACTGAGCTGGGGCCCTAAGCTAATTTAGCCCCCTGAACTAATGCAGGTACCACTGTGCTTATCTGGGACCTTTGAGCTCGCCTGCAGGCCCTGAACTATTCTAGGGTCACTGAGCAGAGCTGGGGTCCATGAGCTTGAACGGGCCCATAGAGCTGTTATGAGAACCTATATAAACCGACCTGGGGGCCCCTGAGCTGAGCCTGGCCCCTAAGCAAACCTGACTCCTGAGCTTAACTGGGACCCCTATGCTAAGCTTCAATGGGCCTTGTACTCATGTATGGTCCCTTAATAAGCTTGGCTTACGGCCCGTGTTGTTTCTGGGGCCTCTTGAGCTGACTGATTTTGGGACAAAAAATATTTTTCCGACCTATGTTCTAAATCTCTTAAAGTGAATATGGCACCTTGGTCGAATCCTGGAATTTAGTGAAATTAGGCTTACTTTTTAGCCAAAAATAATGAAACCACTTATGGTTTCTCTGAAAAATGATCAATAAGCTCAATATTTTTCTTTTAAAAATACTCATCTAGGAAAATAAATAAACATCTGGCTGTGGATGATCTCATGATCTGGCAACAGCCACCCTCACTCATCCCCGCACTCCACCCTCCCCCTCCCCACTGTAGGATCCAGGGGGCAAACGGAGCAATTTCGCCCCCAAACCCCACAATTTTTTGTCGATTTTCTCCAATATTCATGGTTTCTAAATTTTAGGCCACTTTACCCTCCCCCAAAGGTCGGCCTGGATCCAGGCCTGCCCCCTCCCACCAACGTGTTAAGTGCCTCCTCCCAAAAACAGTGGACACTATAGGTCTGCGAAACAAAAGGTTCATCGCTGCCCCCAGGATATGAAGATTGGCCCCTTTGAGTGAACAAGTGCGCCGCCCCCTTCATCGGCTTGACGTACCCTTGTCAGCCCCCCAAACGAACATCCTGGGTGCGCGCCTGATCGTAAAATCACTAACCTAGCTATTGAATTTGTGCAGTAGAAGCAATTTTACTACGTCGTAAGGCCATAGGGGTCAATTGTAACATTGTTACATTTGACCCCAAGAAAAATGTTACAATTCTCCCCATCGCACGCGCAATTTTTTTAAGCCAAGTTGTCGCTAGACGAGCTGGCCTAGGCGACAGCTCCTGTGCTCATTTCGTAGCTAATTAAACACTCTTTACCCACCGAAACTGTTTCTACTGTACCTTATCATACCCTTCAATAAGCTAATCTACTTTGAATATTTCAAAATTTACAAATCACCCTGAAAAACACATAATTGTGAACAGCGTCTGACATACCCGCCGCACTGGGTTTAAACTTCGTTAACAAAGGCAGTAGCTGATTGCGCATTTCCGGTTGTGCCAATAGATCCATCCATTGATTAGTTTAGACAATATGGCCATTGTTACAATTGCCCCGTGCATAGGCGTAGGAACGGGGTGGGCCAAGGGGGCCATGGCCCCCAATATTCATGATTCTTAACCATTAACCCTTTGGCGTTGACTGGAAAGAAATGACTTCAAAATGCCCGCTGTCCCCCCAATATTCTGGACATTCCTACGCCTATGGCCCCGTGTTACATTTGACCCCAGTCTCCCCTACTATCCCTTTAAATGACTTCCGCTCAAGAGCGAGAAGCATCTAAAATCGAGAAGCGACATCCTTCTTTTAAGCGGGATAGGTATCAATCTCGCTTTTGGATAATTTTACACTGCAGCCGCACTTGTGCAATATCAGACTCTAACGTTTCAAGCTGTTTTCAGTGTAAGACGCAGGGGCGCCGCTACGGAATTTTCACAGGGGACGGATCAGGGCTGGTGCTGACCGGAGGGAGGCGAATTTTGAGCATATTCGGCACCTGACAGCATTAATGACGCTAGACCAAAACTTTGGGAGGGACCACAGGGGGGCCAACTGGTTGGCCAACAGGGGGATATGTCTGCGTCCCCTCGCTTTCGGTGCCCATGGTAAGACATGTCTAAATAGAATATGCTGTGTTCGCAAACAGATGTGAAAAATGTGTCTGGGATGGAATGGAGGTCATGTGGAAAAAGTGCCGTATTAATGACAGAAGTAAAGTGGATGAGAGTTGATTATCTTCGAGTGTATCTCCAAGTTCTGAGGTTTTTAATGATGTATCCCTCTTGTTGTTCAAGTTATGCGTAAAACACAGCCCATCAAAATGTGTCAATGTTTTTTGAGACATACGGCAACATGACTGTTCACAACATAACCTAATGAGGCACGACACGAATACACACTTTCGCACACAACAATATCATGCAAAATCTTGCTTCATCGCGGTTTTTTATTGTTGGGGACTGCCTGTGTTGAAACATCCTGCGAAGCCTCAAACTATCTTCAGACACGGATTAGAAGTATGAGGGCATGTTGGCCCCTTAGCTAGAGATGATGACGAAATACTACATAAATAAGCAATAAATTGGTGCACTGCGCAACAAGTATATACCTTGGAGGTGGTTCACTCTAAAACTAATTTCACTCGATGGATTAGTGACTGGAGCTAAGTCTGAACAGGCAGGCCCGAAAGCCCGGAAGGGAGGAAGAGCTCCTGGTCAGTGAGGCCCATACCAGCGTGGCTGGCAGGAGTGTCAGCTGGCAGGCTGCGGGTGTGGACAGTCCCAAGAGAGGCCACCTCTTCCTGTGAGGACTCCAGACTCGTATCTGCGGACTGCGCTGCAGCATACGTGCCGGCCAGGCAGGAGTCGGAGGAGCACGTCACGTCAGCGAGGCTGGGCGTGCTGCAGTGCTGCCCTCCCGTCTGCCGGATGTGCTGCGGCTGCCGTTGGTGATGGTACTGGTAGAAGGAGGACGGCAGTACATGGCCCGAGGCAGGCGAGCACTGGGGCGGCGTGATCATGCAGTGGGACTCCTGGAGGGAGCTGCAGAAACTGTTGGTGGAGTAGCTGGATGGGTAGTTCGGTGCAGGCAGCCGAGTCTGCGCCGCGAACGTGTCGAAGTGCTCCGGCGGAGTCTCGGGGTTGTAGCCTGACCAGAGGTTCGACTTCTCGGCCGACATGATGACGCTGTCTTCGTTAAATTGATACTGAACCTGCTGATAGTGTTGCAGAACAGCATGCGGATTGGTTGATGACGTGGAAGCAGGGGACGGCGTGCCCACTCCCACATGACTAGCGTACTGGGCCTGCGGCTGCTGCTGCTGGTTGTTAGTCTGGTCCTGGTGGTGAAGGTGCGCAAACTGATGTGCCTGGTTTAGTATTGCGTCCTCCTGGTTTACAAATGGCTGGTTGTAGCCTGCCGTGGTCATGGCCGGCGCAGCGCAGCTGCCTTCACTGCTGCAGGAGGGAGAGGGGTGAGTCGGTGGTAACGCCATGTCCACAGCCGGTTCTTCCTGGGTACAGTGTCTGCTGCTGCTGAAGCGCCTGTGGCTGCTGCAGCCGCGCCTGGTGCTGCTGCAGATAGTACGGCGCAGCGCGATAGCTCCCGCCCTCCCTCATCTTATTGTGACGACGATCATGCTGCTGCTGGCAGAGTGTTCTCAGTCTTGGCGAGGGCCCGGGAAGTGGCTGGCGGGCTGAGTTCTGTGCCGACGGTGGCGTCGTACCACTCCCGTCGCCGCCACACAGGATCTGGAACGCTGCTCCACCGTTGTTGAAGTGGTTCTGGGCCTGCTGTATCATCTGCATGCTGATCAGCTGTTGGCTGTGAGGCTTGGGAGATGTGTAGGCTTTGGAGGCGGGAAGGCTCCCCTCCTCTGGACTCCCTGCCGGAAAGAGAAGGATATCTGAGGACAATGTCCCAAAAACGTACAACAAAGTAGAACTCGGTCTGCAGCCTTGGTCTGTGCCGCTCTGGTACAAAAGCCGTCTGCAATGAACATTCATTAGGCAGACAGCTCGATTAGCTGGTGAATCGAACGACAAGAATGGAGGCAAACTGCCACTCAACTCACCATTCATTCCAAAATAGCCTTTCCCATTCAGCTCATACACGGAGTCTCTAATGTGTACTGGCGTCACGCGTCAGTGCTTTATTTCAAGTACTTAAGGAATTATTCATGCAAGATTTGGGTGAAATTTGACAGGTAGTTCTTGAGATAGCGTCTTTATTTGATGTTCTTGTTTATTAGTTCTGGTAATTTCCCCAAAAATTCATATTTCCACTATTGAAGGGGCGCGTACAGGGGTGTGAATGTCTCGGCACCCCCCAATGATGTGCTGGGCACCCCCAATGATGATTTGGGCAGCCCCAACAAAAGGTGAAGTAAAGTCCCTATAACATTCGGAAATAGAGGAAATTATCAACAAATACCTGTTACACAGCCACTGGCGGCGGAACTGGGGGGAGGGAGCACCGGGGCACGGTGCCCCCCTTAAATCAGAAATTTTAACACTAACCCTGTGGCGTTGACTGGAAAGAAATGGGTTGAAAAGTTCATGGTGCCCCTCCTTAAATTCGGACGTTCCTCTGTCACTGTTCACAGCGCTATAGTGGCATTCTGCATCTGACCTACTCCTTAATATTTTACCCACAACGAAAAGCCTCAGACATAATGGACAATAAACATCGAGGATGTTTCGAGTCCCGAATAAGATTTTGTGCCTTTTCACCATCCCACACGGAGCAAAGCAGCATGTGTTTCCCCTCTTCTGGTATATTATCTGGTTGTTCTTCGGCAGAGCTCCCTATTAGTCCCCACTCTCTATAACTCGTCCGACGGTCAAGGTCTAGATTTATGAACTTCTCTCCTCCTTCCCTCGGTTACCTCGGGACTGGGCCCCAGTCCTCTCCAATCAGCAGAAACCCATCGCGACACTCCCGACTTCAGCGAACTCGGCCGCCGGTTAGCCTGTGCTGCCTCTGCCGCCGTCTCGCCTGTACCGAAGAGCCAGAGCAGCCTCGGATGGTGTGACAAATAATCAAGCCAATAGAGAGCAAGGTATGGCTAGTAATGTTTGAAAAAGATAATATTAACACATTCCCTGGTCCATGGCTTAAGGCCCTATCATTTTCATGGATAAATTTCCGCTGAATTTCTCGCAATACAAGTGAACGCGCCTCCACCAATCAGCGGCCGCCATCCGCTGGCTGTCGATTGCCTGCGGCACAGAGGTTAGGAAGGTCACGCACGCTGGTCACCGCCGACGCCGAGTTCAAGCCTCGGTGGGGAGGGGTCACGTAGTGAATTGTAATACCTACATGCGTGGTGTTGAGAATGGTGGTGGTTGTGACTACTGTTGGATTGAGGGAGGGGGAGCGGTGTAGGAGACATTCTGTGCACGTGGGTAGATATATGGGCTAGGCGTTTGTGCAATGTGCAGTGCCCATAACACTAGAAAAACATGAGTGCGAGTTCATGAAATGAGTTCGGTATATGAGTATGCTTCGCGGGAAAAAATTGCAGGCACCAATTTCGACTCCATAGTATTTTTCGGTATCATGGAAGATGATGCAGTTTTTCAAGACTTTTTAAAGTTGACACACTTATTAGTAATACAACACACATGGTGTATGTGACATACACGCCTATCTGACATTTCATGCGTATGCAACACTAGCACGCTAGACTGACAATGTGAGGCGGAGAGAAAGTAGTTCTGATCGAATAAACAAGGAGGATCCAAGGCAAAGCACAAGATGCCCGAGGGAATTAACTGATAAGTATGTATATTTTAATGGCATAATTATCGCTGAATTCCTTGCCATACGCCATTCCCCTACCAGTTCCCATTGGCGGACGCAGGGAGGGAGGCATTTTGACCATGGTCCCCCCAAAGCGCTGAAGGGGGCCAAAGGCCGGATATTTTTGTGAAAAAAATGGTGTTTTCACTAGGTCTGTCGAGCAAAAAAATATTCGCTCCCACCCCTCCCCCCACCAGGAGAGCGATCATGTACTTGGAGAGGTAGCTTATACTAGGTCTGTTGAGCACCCAAATTGCACGTCCCACCCACCCCCCTCCCAGGAGGAGAGGCAGACATGGGTTTGCCCCCAAAAAAAAAAAACTCGGGTCTGCGTCCGCCCCTGCCAGTTACCACACCCTTTGGATGTCGCCGCCACCCGGCCTCCAGGCAGCCAGAAGCCACTGTGCACGGCCGTCTAACCGTGATTGTCCGACCTTCTATATTTAGGCCTATAAAAATCGGTTTGTATGCTATAATACTCCACTATTAATCTCCCGGGTGACGTTGCCGTTCCTAATTGGTTATTGTTTATCATTATCATTATTTGTTAAAAGCTATGTACCCTTGTTAGATCACGACGTTCAACTCTCAGCATTCGCGTTATACCTTATTTGGTGGAATTGAGGCAGTGGGTGACTTCACAAGTAGTGTCAAGCATTGAAAGGGCGAATCCTAGCGAAAAGTTTTCCTCAAAGATCACGGTTCTTAAACTTTTTGGTTGATTGCTTTCAGTGCCGAAAGACAAGCAATTGTCTTTGTGTTTTGTGTTGTCTGAATTTTTGAAATATTTTTGTGTATAAATCAAAGAATTTTAATGCCTCTCTTTCCATTTCCAAACTTTATTAAGCATAATCTATTCATTATCTGAAATGAGAAGTTTGATAGGTCAATTAAATCATAAGATATCATAATTGGGATGAAGTCAGGAAACGGGAAACATATTAGCATCGTTTATCACATACTAGTGAGGGTGATCACTGATACCTTTCTAGTCTGTTTTATTATTTTGGCCAATATCCCGAGTGTATATTTTTATACAAAATTACGTATCAAGTGAAAAACCACCCATAGTGGATGTTAGACAAAATATTCGAAGAGGAATAATCCGATGTTATAGTTATTTGCAGCCTGTTGGGATGTTGACATATGGCAAAATTTTACCCACTTCCCTTGATTTTTACCATTCGGAATACAGCGGTGTGAGGTCTGGGTGACACAGTCGGTTAGCGCGCGCGCTCGGCTCGGCCTGTAATATTTTGTATGAGCAGAGTGTCGCGGGTTCGAGCCCACCCAGAGGCGTTGGTGTTCTGCCCCAGCTCAAGCCTAGCTTATGCCCTGCCCAACTTTTCACTTGAAATGTACTGGTTACCTGAACTGAGAGACCCAACCTTAAATTTTTGATGAAGTTGTAAAAATGATCAGATAAAAGGTATGCCACGTACGGCGGCGCTACACACCTCCGTTTTTTCTATCTTCAAAAAACCCGAGGGGGCGGGTAACCACAAGCCCCGTTCATGCATGAGTTAACAATTATGCTTTCGTCCAGCAAGGATATTTGGTCTCGCATGCATGCGCATTCAGTAACGCCTATCCTCTGTGTAATTAGGCACCAGCTTTACATTTAAGCGTTTGTGCTCAATAGTGTTGTTTTTCATCACAATAATGGTAAAATATTGAGAGATGGTTCCTTCCTCTCCATTGCATCTACACTATTGAAAATGCCCACCTTACATAGGTGTTGACGCGGTTTCCTAACCAAGACTCATGGCATTGCAACGCGTCACAAGAGGCCGATCTGCCGCAACGACCGCGATTTTCGGTTAGGACACGAAACGCATAAGCATTGTCCGACTTCCGACGCCGACGGTCTGCGTCAGAAGCCTGTATGTGTGTTGTTTGTTTGTTTCTGAAAGTCAATGGAAATTGAACATGATTACCTTTTTCTCCTACACCGTCATTTTAATAACTTTTGCTGCCAGCTAATTTTTTATTGTTGGTAAGCAACAGTTCGTCGCAACTTGAGCTGCCAGATAGCTACCAAAGTGGAACCGTCCCTCTGTCGGCCAAAACTCCAGGAGACAGGTAAATTACCGCTCTGCAACTGCCGCCGGCCGTCGGCGACGTCCCAGTTAGGATACCGCGTTAAAAAAACACACACGTGAGGCATTACAACTAGCAAGAGGTCATTTTTATGACAATCGGAAAAGACGTTGTTAAAAAACCTTCATTGAAATCGTCACTGCGTAAACGTCCGCAAATGCTCACGACCAAGCAGAAAATATCGCCGAGTATAGTAAATACAGTCCGCTGAACTCAGTTCATGTGAGGTCTCATTTAGCGACATTCTTTACAATTGTACGTAATTAGGCGCTGTGCGTAATTAGGCTGATTTAAAAAAGATGTCATTCATCTCATCTTAAGAATTTTCCCTTCGAAACTGTTAACCGATTTCAAATACCACTGGAACTTTTGGGATAGAGGGCTTTGAATATGTTCAAATATGTAGTGACGTCACAGTCTGACGCCACTGTGGCGATGCATCTCATAGTTGGAGGTCAATTTGGACAATGCATTCGGATTCTAGATTATGAAGAGCCCCCATTTACCTGATTTCATAGAAATCTGAGAGGTTGCCGTGTGGGATCACACTTTTACTGTTTCATATGGCATGGCAATGACGCGGCTGGCACCCCTGCCGGCCTGAATTGCTGTTATAACTGGTGCCTTAGCATGTTGCTCGCATATTGGAGTTTAATACTTCCAATTCAGTGCATCTTGCTAATACCGTAAATGTGTCACAATTGTTGCCATCCCCGGCAGAGGCTGGTCTCCGCATTCTGTGGCCGAGGTCTGTTTGTGACGTCGTGATTTGACATGATAGCCTGCGGTAACAGTTGGTCCGCCAGCAGCAGCGGAAATTCAGAAAAACAAGTCCCTCGGCCGCTCATCCAATATGCTGTCTCAATCTGCACTGCTGCACATGCATGCAGCGAAAATCTGCTGCACATGAACGTGCCACTCACTACACGGTGCGCCACTACGAGGCTGAGAAATGCCTCACGCGCGCCACCTGCCTCGCTATCCCAGCGGTGCCAATCCTGTAGCCGGAGCCTGAAGGTGACGTGTACGTGAAGCCATGTCTAGTATAGTATGCTTGCGTCATCAGCACACAGACCCTGACAGTAGTCAAAGCGCTGAAAGATGCCTTTCTGCGCATGCGCGCCGTGGCCTGTGCAATATTCTGCCGGCAGCTTGACACAGATCAGATGCTTTGCATTGACTGGCTGTTATGTGGGGATTGTTCAGAATAACTGCATTCAACTATAATGCATTCAAACCATCGTAATAACTGCAAGTATAAATGATAAAATAAACGATCTATTTTCACCCGCTCCCTAGAAGTTTCAGCTATGAGTTATTTCCGAATAGAAATGCAAAATGTAGGTCACTTGGATGCAATTTTTGTATAATTTTCTTTTCGAGTTTTATTTTTCTGCTCCAGAGTGATTACCTACTGATTAGCGAGTGTCAAGCTGAACAAATCAAGGTACATACATGGCCCAGGCTTCTTAGCGAAATTTTACAAGATTGCACCAGTATCTAAGTGCACAGATTGCTTGGCATAATCGGCCAAATTTGGCATTATACCTACAATGACCAACAAGACAAAATCTTCATATCTGGCAACTTTGGTGAGCGCATGCTGATACACGAGTGCGTATTCTTCTTGTTTCAAACACACATTTCTACCGCCTCACAGGCATACACTCCGCTCTCTTTTCATTTCCTCCCCAGCGTTGTCTCCTTTCCCCTTTCTCCCCTTCTTCTCTTCTCTTCTCTTCCTCCCCTCTCTCTATAGATCTCAAACGCACGAGCACGGCGGACAATTAGTCTCTTCTTTGCCGACGCGCCTGCCAGTTGGGTAAACAGCGCTGCTGTTCAGAGGGCCCGGCGCGCACCTAATGTTTTACAGCCGCCATAAAGTGGACAGTGGCCCACCTGTATTGGGCAGCGGTGGGGACGGCGCCGGCGCATGCCCTCGCCACTGGAATGCCGCTCATCCAATCTCTGGCGGCACCACTAGACACGTCATATAATTATTGAAGAATCTGGAGGAGCGCGCGGCGACTGACGCCTGTCTCCGACTGCCGCAGCTCTCTGCTGGGTCTGATGGTGTCGATTGGAGCGGTGCACCCGATTACGAGCTGATATAGCCATCAGAGACACCGCCGGCACTGCCGGAGCGCCGCTGCCTCTCCCTCCTCTCAGAAGCCTGCCGATGCCCGCTCCCACATGTCGTTTTGCTTGACATCCATTCACATGGTCGTCGAAATGGGTGAGACGGGAGACGCATCCCCCTACTGGTGAATCAGGGGGGACCCAACATTCTGGACCTCGACCTAATGTTTTGGCATTCTCTCCCTGTTACCTGCGTGCATCTACATAAATGTATTAGTGAAGCGAATCGTCGTTAGAATTTCATATTCAGCCAAAGTTTTCAGAATTCGCCTGCCACCCCCCTCCCCCAGTCTTCGCCAATCCAGGGCCCACCCCCCCGTAATAATTCTGTGGCGACGCCGCTGCGCATTCATGGAAGCTGTGCGCAGCAGCTATGCTTGATCCCATACACGGCTGTGCTGAGACAACGCCCTAAGTGCTGCGGCTATTCGGATCCATTCAACGCTATTGACGGACGACAGAGCCATTTCTGAAAAACAGTTCTGGCTATCCAGTATCACCATCGGTATCAATTTCTACTAATGTTCGTTGCTAACTGCAGTCCGTTTGTGTTTTACATATCTATATGAATGATAATGACAAAATAGTACTTTATGTACCAACAGAATTGGTCGTGCACGGCTGTGGCACAGGTTCCAGTGAGGTAGCATCAAACCTGAATATCCCACGGCTATTTTTCTTAAACTAATACCTGCATCTGGCGGTGGGTTTCGGAAAGCGGAATCGCTTGTGGTTGACCATCCAGAAGAGGTTGACATTAAGATAACTTGACAGGAGTTTTGGGAGGTTCGTATAATGCATTTGCTGAGAGAAACAATATCTTTTGCAATTCATAAATAAAAGACAGAAAATGAACAACGATGAGAATCAAATGAGTAAAAATATATGGTTTAGAGTGCATAGAAGATCACTTACAGAAGAGCAGCATAATCAATTGGAAATTTTCAGAGAAATCTAGAACAGATACGGTCGATCAATAAATAACTAATTGTCACAAGGGCTCGTATCAAATGGTATGAAAAGGGCAAGAAACACTCCGAACGCCTTTCAAATCTCAAAATGCGTAATTACACAATTGTACTTATACTATATTTGCGGGAAATGCAAACGACTCTACATCAGACTAGCAGGAGATCTTGGAAACAGTAGTAAAATATTAATTCCCTCTTTGCGAAAAAAGTAATCAATAATGAGGAGGAGACTATCTCTGTTGATAATATCAACCTCATAATATACCCGAGTTGGAACAGGCAAAAAAAAATATATATATATGCATCAGTCGCATTAGATGAGCTTTCAGCCACTGTTAAGCAATCATCGCGTAACCGAGCACCTGGCACGGACTGATTTCCAAACGAACTTTATAACACATTTTGGGGAAAGATAATACTTATTTCTTTCGTATGAGAAATTGAAGTTATGGTGCAATGAAGTTACCGCGGGCCTTAAAAGATGGAATCCTTATTTTGATTACAAAGCCTCACAAACCGAGAAATGAGATAAGTTCATAAAGACAGCTAACGTTGCTAAATTCCAGCTACAAAACTATAGCCTCTAACATTGCGAGTAGGATAAAGCGAGTCCTTCCCGTACTAGTCGGGCAGGAACAAACTGGTTTTATGAAGGGAAGGTGTATTGCTGATAATGCCAGGCTAACTTATGATCTTATCCAGAAACTCAAAGCGAAGAAAAACTCGGCCCTCTTTCTTAGTTTAATATCAAGGACGCGTTTAATTCTGTTAGTTGGGATTTCGCTAGGTTGATTCTAAAAAGACCTAATTTCCCCGAAAGTATCATAATCTCGTTTAATAATACATTGATTTATCCTCCAGAATAGTTGGGCTCATATCCTCCACAAAATCCTCCAGAATAATGGGCATCTTTCTAAAAGCATAGAGCTTCAAACATCATGTAGAAAGGGAGACTTGTTAAGTCCCTATAGGGACAATTGTTTTCCGTTTAGTAATTTGAGTACTTCTTGAAAGCTTAAATAAAAATCCTGACATAAAAGGAGTGAGAATCAAATCCCGAGAGTACAAAATTTCAGCCAATGCAGATGACACTATGTTTTTTTGGACAGCAGTGTGAACAGTTGCAGGGCACACCTCCACGATCTTAGTGTATTTGCTAAATTCCCGACTTGCACCCAACATTACAAAAGCCTACGGCAGGTTCTACAAACACCAATGCATGATACTTGCTCAAGCAAGGAATGTACACACCCGGCGCACCGCACAGATTTCTTCCGCCGCACTTACACTGACTCCTCTGCGTGTCAGCATTAGTGGAAAGCTCACAGTCTAATGGTGAGGAGGCATTGGAACGTCAGCCATTTTCCCAGAGCTCCAACGAAGTGATCTAAAAAACTGATGGTATCAAGAATCGTGTTTTCAAACAAAGCAGAGGTGGATTTATATAATTTTGAGACCATGCTAGCAAAGGTTAAAAATGTTCGGAGATGGAAAAATCAAGTTCTTTCACTCGCAGGGATATTTATTGACATAAAACTCGAATTTCGTCTTTGTTTACTCACGTGTTCACGGTACCCCAAACTCCTGCAGAAAGTTGCATTAAAGTGCTTGCAACGGATATTTTCTAATTCATTTCGAACGGAAACTGGAGAGGGTGCAGCGGAACAGCCAATATCGGCCAGCAGTGGCCGCTGGATTGAAAATGGTAAGTATTCACCTGCATATTTAAGGGAGTGTTCGACTCTTATGGTGAGTTTTGAACTGAGATAGAAGTTTTGTTGAGCGTTTTGAGAAACTACTATCTGCATATTTAATTTCACCGAAAGCTCTCGGTATAAATTTTCAGCCAGCTTGAAAGTTCAAAATAAAGGGGCTTATCGTATTATTTCAAACCCTGAAGAAATATCTTTCATATGATTACAGTAATCAAATTGGACGTAAGCTCTAAGCCTCGCTCACCCGCTGAAAATATCATACTAGTGATTGAACCACTAGGCCGGAGGCTTAGGTCACCCAAGACTTCGGTGGCTGCACGAGGGTGATGATTGACCAGGAGACCAGCCTTCCTAACCTATTCGATGCGTCTTCGAGGATGTTGTTTTCAGGTTTGGATATTTCTACGGCCTGGATGAGCTTGCCAGTTGCAGCATGGGTGGACAGTAGGGTACAGTGAACTGTCTTAAAAAAAAATTGGAAATGGCTCAGGCAGATTCTGGCAGCTATTTGTATTTTATAAACTTTTTATTCTTGACCATTTGTTTATTTGCGGCAATCTTGCTACGTAGAAACGCGATCAAAGTTTGACATATTCTGCTATTGTTTGAGACATGGCGTTGCCTAGCACTTCAGGGCCTCGGACGGCGCAGAAGACGGAATGTAATCTGTCCACCTTTGCCAGTGCTCCAAAGGAGTTCTCTGTCGCTGATGTGCCAACAAATAGGGCTTTTATACAGGGGCGTTGCTTATGAGAGAGACCAAGCAATTGAAAGGGGTCGACTACAGGAACTACTCTTCAAAGGAGATCGCCTCAGATCTCGCCCCTCCGGTAGAGGCTGTGGCAGAAAGCCAGCGTTCTCTTCACAGCACCATTTACAGTGGGTGGAAAAAGTCTCGTACGGAAAATCGAAAGGTTATTGAACCGAGCGATCAACGCTGCCCACGGCAGGTGGAAGACTGGGGAGAGGACAGAGGTGGAAAACAGTCTCGACAGACGGTTTGACATTGTGCTCTGTAGCCACACTATCTACCTGTGTCACGAGTCTGATTTCGGCTGCCCAAACACTAAACAATGCAAGAAGGGGGTCCACATCAATTGCACCTGTCCACGAGATATGAAGTTGCCAGTGGAGGAATTGGTATGGTTCCACCATAGGCGGATCCAGGGGCACGTGCCCCCCATCGACCCTCGGAGCCCCCTGAAATGGCCACGGCGCCCCCTGAAAGGTCGATGGCGCCCCCTGAAATATTGCTTCCTACACCCCCCCAGGATGCGAAAATCGGCGCCCACCGATAGAAGTTTGCGCCCGCCTGATAGGTTTTGCCCGTCAAAAGTGGCACCCCCCTGGTCCGGATGGCGCCCCCCCGGGAAGGTGCCACCCCCTTCCCCCCGATCAGAAATCATGGATCCGTCTATGGGCTCCACAGTCAGAGACTGAAGGTAGGAGAACGCGGGGAATGCAGATGCCGGTAGCTGATTCCAAGACAACCAGAAAATACGACAAGATTCTGGAAAACAAGGCGGCTAAAGCTGAAGGCGGCTGAACGAGGATGAAAATGAAGAAGAGGAAAATGGAGCCAGAGAAGGAAAACTTGAAGAAGCGAACACTGGATCTCGATGCTAATGATATTGAACTGACAGAACAGGGTGATGAGATGGAGTATGAGCCTCCTACAAGACGTCTTACCAGGGAGGAAGAGTGTGAGGTGAGGAGTCTAGTCAACAAGCTGCTAGTGGAGAAACTGGGGGGGGCAGAACACGTGTACCTAGTGATGAGGTACTTAACGACGCCGGTACTGAAGAGAAAGTACATGAGCATCACGAAAACGGCATCAGAAAGTCTAAGGTTCGAGGCATCGCCAGCAGCAGCGGCCACCGTGGCTTACAGCTTTCTGAATGATCTCATTGCTGCGGGTCACCTCACTGAGAAAATGTCATACCTGGCGGTTGACCCCAGCAAGCTGCGCAGGGCCAGATAGGCTGTCATGTCTGCAGCACGGGAGACAGAGGATGTCAGAGCCAAAGGGAGAATGCATAGAGGCAATATACTTTCGATGGCAGGAAAGACAGTACCAAGACACTGGTGCTAGATACCTGTGGACGCCTTCACCCCAAGATCATAAAGGAGGGACACATCGCTGTGACAGCAGAGCCTACGGGGCGCTACCTCTCCCCCTGCAGCCCAGAGCCTGCTGTTCAGCCTGAAAAGCCTGCCAAGAAGGTGGCTGAAGGATGGTACGAAGTTCTACGAAGCTACGGCGCCAAAGAGACCTGTACCACGTTGGGTGGCGACTCATGCAACGGAAACACGAGATGGAGGGGCGGGACAAATGCACACTTGGAGAGGATGCTGGGACACAAGTGCCACTGGAGCGTGTGCCTCATCCACACCAACGAGTTGCCGCTTCGCCATCTCGTAGAGAAGCTTATTTATTTATTTATTTATTTCAACGTCTCGGAACTCACCCATTACTATGGCTATTAGTGAGCCCAAGTCGGTAGGAGACAACAATGGTAAAGAATGGTAAAACATCCAGCAAGGATGGCTTCACTGGAGAAATCGGAAAGCTTCTCTCCAAGGTATCTAAGATGGAGTTAAATCCCAACTTCCGCACCCTGTCTGGTGGAAAATACCTCATAGCTCTTCCTGAAGACGTCGTCAAAACCCTCTCCACTGACGCTTGGGTCAGCTACAAATACGTGCAGGCTGTCAAAACTGGCATCCTACCACCGCAGTTGGCCGCTCTGAAGGAGGTCAACTGCGGTCAATTGGAGGTCCCATCGTGCTCTCCAGGTGGCTCACCACTGGCGAGGCTCTCCTCATGATGTGGACCAGAGAGCACGGGCTGACGGGCGAGCCGCTGAAACCCCCGGAACTGCTTGTGCAGTTCTGTCTGCGGTTCTATTTCAAACTTTACTTTGATATCAAAGTGAAGCGCCACCTGATCGACGGGCCTCACCACGTGCCCACGCAACTACGGATCCTCCGCTGGTGCAGAACATTGTGGTGCCATATGTACGCACTGGCGCATGGTACAGTAGGGTCGTAAAAAAAACCTTCTTTTACTTTTCAGGCTCGAACCCACGTTTTCAATTATATATTTAACTCTGATTTCAACGAGCCACATTCCAAGCATCTACGACAACGGGAAAGATCACCTCAAAACGGTTAAAGATTTCACGTTTTAGGCACGATTGGCTGCCCGGCGTTGCAGTCTCCCCTTGTTAAATTGGGATGAAAGGGGTGCATAACCTACCAGTAAAGACAGCGTGGCACGTGCGTGAGTATAAGAGCGGTAGATGGGAATTAATATGCAGGCATTTACTTGTCAGATGTATTTGCGGCGCAACACAAATACATGTTATTCCACAAAAGACCTGAAATTAAATTGTTTAGCACCCTAGTACTCTAAATCCCGACAGAACAGGAATGCCTTCCGGAGGCGACCCTTTCTCTGGTAACATTCGTTGGAGAATTTCGTTGGGGCAGGTGCTTCTCCCTATTCTCTTGCGAACAATTTAAGTGCTCTGACACTGCTAGAAGAAGACCCTGCTCCATATTTTTTACCCTTTGGATGGCTCACGAAATCTTCCACCAGCTTCACACGACGTTCTGTGGGATCGTTCACCACATTAAGTTCTGGAATACCTTGAAACAGGAGAAGCTATAGCAGTCACCAGTTTCTTAACGTAGCCATTTCTGGTCAGAATATTTCAAATTCAGGCAATCGAATACCAGCCAGCTGTCAGGAGTGACAAGCTGGCTGAGGATTAGTACCGAGCATTCACCGAGCTCTTCATAGCCTCTATCGGAATCTTAAGCTTGCCCTAGTAAAATGTGAATTGTTTGCTGCTTTGGCCAATTGTTGTGCGACTGGCTCCTTACCTCCAAGATGGTGGTTCTCACCAGCGGGACAGAATATAACTTTCTGTGCACAAATGCCACAGCTGATGGCAAATTGACTTCAGCACATTCAGGGCGATTTCTATATTAACTTAATGAAAGCACTACACTGCATTTTATGGATAGCTTTGAGGCTCATAGAAGGCTCTAAAGTTGACTATCCGCGACGGAGGAGCCCAAATACATTGTTTAGAACCACTTACAAGAAAAGCCGCTAACTCTTTCGGGGTTTGAGTCAGCAGTGGCGGTGGATGCTCTTTTCGGATGGGGGGCAACAATTTTACAGGGGCCCCCTCGGCAGCAAGGCCCCCTAAAAACTACAATAGATTGGTTGGGACTTGCTGCCTGAAGTCAGAGGCATAAGTGCAGGGGCGTATCCAGGGGGGCTGAGGGGGCTTCAGCCTCCTCCTTTGCCCAATTTTCGCCATTTTGCGCCCTATTCCCCCTTTTTCGCCATTTTTTCAAAGCTCAGCCACTTCCCTGGCAGGATACTGGTTCTGCTCCTGCATAAGTGTCACAAATGGTAAAAGTTGTATTAGGCCCAGTACAAAAATAGCTATTCCTCCCTGTTGATTAGTTGGCCCGTGTAAAAAATGGTTTTACCTTCCCATTCGATTTTCCACACGGTCTTAGATTCCAAGCTGAAATATGTTTCCTGTAGTACAGCAAAATGAGCAGCGTATTTAGCATGTGTAGATGTCGAAGTGTGGATCTGCGTTTTATAGGTTCTCGTAAGCCTCGGACATTGAACGTCAAATCATTAAGCTCTAGCGTCACGTTAGGAGTTAAGCAAAATTATAATAACGGTACAACAACGGCCTTCTGAGGCAAATAGTTCTTTTAAAATGTGAACGCTGTTTGCTCGTATGCATCTACAAAATAAAACATGGTACGTAATACGAATTATTTTATTCTCATGAGTATTTTTTTCGGAACATTCCGTCTCCTGCAGAATGAAAACTGGGGGCGCTTTGATGCTGTCGTCTATATCGGCACAGAAAAAAATGCAAATGACAGGCATGCTGACTTGAGCACACACAAGACCAAGCTCGGGGCCCTGAGACACAGCTCGGGGCACCTTGAGACGGAGCTTGGGGGCTGCTAGAGATCAAGCTCGAAGGCCCCCGAGCCCAAGCTCTGGGCCCCTGAGACCAAGCTCGGGGCCCCTGAGACCAAGTTTGGGGACTCTGAAACAAAGCTTGGAGGCCCCTGAAACCAAGCTATAGGTCCCTCCAATCTTGGGGGCCCCTTAGAACAAGATGAGAAGCCCCCTTATACCAATCTTGGGGGGGGCCTGAGACCAATCTCGGAACCCCATGAGGTCACGTTCGGGGAGCCCCCTGAGACTTAGCTTGGAGGGCCCCTGAGACCAAGCTCGGGGCCCCCTTAGACAAGCTTCCGGCCCCTTAGACAATCTCGGGGCCCCTGAGACCGAGCTCGGGGGCTCCCTTAAGGATAAGCTTGTATGCCCTGAGACCAGCCTTGGGGGCCCCTTAGATCAAGCTTGGGGGTCCCTGAGACGAAGCTCGGGGGGAGGAACAGCTCGGGGGCCCCTGAGACAGAGTGAGGGCCCTGATACCAGGCTCGGGGGCCCTTTAGACCAAGTTCTGGGCCCCTGAGCCCAGCCTCGAGGGGAACTTTAGGCTAAGCTTGGGGCCCTAAAGGCCAAGCTAGAGGGCCCTGAGATAAAGCTCGGACACTGTCCAAACAGAGAAGCTGTTGAGGGCTCAGTCAGGTCGTTCATGAACTTTCAGAAAAGAACCAAGCTAAAATTGCGTATTTTTCCAGGGGCCCCCTCTGATAATTTTGGGGGCAACTGCCCCCTTGCCCCCCCTTTACCCGCCCCCACTGTCTGAGTGGCTCAGTCGGTCAGCGTTTGCGCTCGGCTCGACCAATGGCATTCTGTATGTGCTGGGTGTCGTGGGTTCGAGCCCACCCAGAGGCAGAATCTGGCGCCCTGCTCTAGCCCAAGCTAATTCTTTCCCCCTCGCCTCTGATGACATATGGCCTGAGCAGTTGATGCGCTGTTAAACACCAAAAATTATAATATTCAGTCTTTAAGTATATTCTGGAATGATGAACGGAATCTGACTCAATAATAGCACGCACTTTGTGCCATAAATGTCCTATATTCCATGTATATAGCTCGCTGGTGAGCTCCATTTCATTTCATTTCATTTCATTTATTCATCATATTGCCCACGGAACAAGGCCCATTTACAGGCAAAGTCACATAGAAAATCGGACGTCAAAATAGGCTAAGGAAGTGTTACACACATAAGATCCACATAAGCAGGAAGTTAAAAAAAACTTCCGTAAAAATTAAGAAGTAAAAGCATGTCAAAACTTGTAAAGATAAAACACGTCAGGCTAAAAACGTTGCGCTAAAAATATGAAAATATAAGTATACCTAAGACATAAAAACTAAAAACTGGGAAAAAACACAAGACTAGAACCGACAGGTGCAATCTTAACTATAATGTGGCTATATATGAGATGACCTTTGCTCGAAATGAGCTGAAGGTGTCATGAAATATGTCTGCTTGTGGTCGGATGTTCAGGAATGTGTTCATGACTCTAGGCAATCTAACAAACAATCCTTCCTTCACGGTATTCACTCTTGCGTATGGCACATTAAACAACGCTAATTGCCTCGTTGCTCTCACGGGCACATACAATGAGAAACGGCGTACTAAAAAAGATGAGTCGATCCTACCTTTAAGAACATTGCGCATGAACATCAAATCATGCTGACTTCTTCGCGATGACAATGACATGACCTTAAAATGATTCATGAGGTCGCTGTACAATAGTGATCTAGATTGGTTCCGACAGTTTGCGTTCAACCATAGAAGGAATTTGTGTTGCACCCTGTCGACTCTAGTCAAGTGAACAGCAGCTGCTCCGCCCCAAATAACACTACAATACTCGAGGACCGAACGAACATGTGCATAGTAGGATACGAGAACAGCTGATAGGCTGAGATTTCCTCCTTCACCGGATTTTTGGAATGATCTTATTAAAAAACCAAGAGTTCTGTTGGCCTTTTTCACCATGTTTTCAATTTGAGGACGAAACGTGAGTTTTGTGTCTAAAATGACGCCCAAATCCCGGATTTTTTCAACACGTTCCAACTCTATATTTTCGACAGAATACGTTGCCAGAACCGGTTTTGTTTTCAACGTCATGCAGAAGTATTTGCACTTGTCCGGATTTAGATTCAATCGCCAACGTTTGGACCATCGACACACTCGATCAATATCGAACTGAAGCAAGGCTGTATCAGTCTCGCACTTGACCTGACGATAGATTTTCAAGTCGTCAGCGAACATGAGACAATAGGAGGAGGAAATCTCATCCGGAAGATCATTTACGTACATCGCGAATAAAAGAGGCGACAGCAATCCACCTTCCGGTGTGCCCGATATAACCCGGCCCCACTCCGAGCACTTTCCGTTGACAATAACTCGCTGCTGTCTATTCTGTAAATAAGATGAGAACCAATTTAATGCTGAACCGGAAATTTTGTAGGAATTTTTTAGTTTGTGTACTAAAAGGGAATGGTTTACGCTCTGAAAAGCGGCCGTATAGTCTGTGTATATACAATCTGTTTGGTAGCCAAGCGAGTTAGAGTCCCAGGCCGCGCCCAAAAGTGTGGCCAGGTTAGATGCGCACGATCTTCCAGAAACAAATCCATGTTGAGTCGGCGATAAAATGGGTTTTACATGCCCCAACAAGCACACATAGACTATTCGCTCTAAAATCTTTCCAAACAATGGAGTTAAAGATACTGATCTATAATTTTTGGGGTCTCTAGGGCATCCCTTCTTAAAAATTGGCACTATATTCGCTTGCTTCCACTTCTTCGGGAAGATTCCCTGGGCCAGTGACAAAGAACAAATCTTAGCGAGCGGCACGGCAAGAGGATCACGACACTCGTATATGATCCGTGCACTGATTCCGTCCGGACCGCATGCTTTATGGACTGAAACAGTGTCTAATATTGCCCTCACCCTATTCACGTCACACTCGATATAATCAAACAGTGGTACATCATAGTGAGGTGCGTCCGGCAGGATGTCTACTTCGGGTTCTGTGAATTTAGCTGCAAATGTTTGATTTAGTAGACTAGCCTTTTCCCTGTCGTCTGTCACGTCTTCATAACCATTGCGAAGCACAGCTAGTCCCTTTTTTCCACCTTTAAGACTTTTCAAAAAGGACCAAAAACGTTTTGGATTAGTCTTAAAATCGTCGGTAAGACTAATGAGATAATCTTTATACTTCGAACTGGACAGATTCTTAAAGTAGCGCCTCTTTTCCCCGAACTCCGCGCCTGACTCCGCACTACCCTCGCGTTTCATGCGTTTGTGTGCTCTTTCCTTGTCCAGAAGAGCAATCCGCAAATCCCTATCAAACCATGGTGGAAATTTACGTTTTACATGAACAATGGGAATATAATCGGCGATTGCAGATTCCAGGAGACAATAAAACAGGTCAACCGCGTCATCAACTGTCATGCCGTCTAATATACACCACGGAATCAAATGCAGGGCTGTTCTAAGACCGTCAAAATCAGCCCTCTTATAGTTAAAAGCACTCGACCTATTCACTAATGGAGTTACAGTTTTAACAGTGTGAACAGTAGAAATGATTTCAGCATGATCTGATTCAAATACACCTTGCCTCACTACTGCTTCCACCTGGAGTTGTGTTGAAAACACTAAATCTAAGGTTTTATCGCTCCTAGTTGCCTGATGAACGTGCTGGGTAAATCCAGCCAGACTACAGCCGTCCATGAACAAAGATGTGCGGTGACTGGCACGGGTCACAGTTGCGTGGGCCGTCCCGGGTCGTGTTACTGAAGGCGTCCACTTGATGTCAGGAACATTAAAGTCCCCGACAGCAATAAGGTGATGATGTGGATGGTGTGTAATAGCCATCTGAAGTGTAACCAGGGTCTTCTCGAGCGCTCCCCCGTCCGGGGCCGGTTTGCAGTAGCAGACCGCGAGAAGAATTTTTGGTTTACTTCCTATCTCGATAATCAGTGTCTCGTTGTCATCACTTTCCAAGTCCAGTCTTCTTGTTGGACATAAGAGCGATTGGACTGCACATGCAACGCCCCCACCGTGGGTTTGTCGGTCCTTCCGGAACCACGTGTGGCCATTTAACCCGAGCTGCAGTTCTGAGGTACTTATTTCGGGTTTCAGCCAAGTTTCTGTAAATGCTATGACTTCATGCTTTTCCAGTTCCGGAGCATGGGAGCGAAGAGTATGCAGCTTATTACGCTGGTCTTCTAATTTATTAGCTTATTCCGGGTCTTCTAAATAGCTATTTGTTGGAGGCAACCTCTCCTGACAGCCACACGTAAACCAGCTTGCGCAATTCGTGATTATCTTTTCAAGGAAAGCAAAGCCGGCATGTCTTCCAGAACCAAAGCACTAGCCGGGCCTGATGATCCAGGAACGTTCCCTGATAAGTCTTCCAATAAAAATACTCCGGTATTGTGTAGAGGCGGTGAAGTCAATGTGCAAACGCAACTGTTATTTATTACCAGAAAGTTATAATCTGCCTCGCAAATAAGAATCACAATGCTGGAGGTAAAAAGGCAGTGACACAGTACCTGGCCTAAACAGCAAAACCATCCACCTTTCAGTTGGGTAGGCTAAAGTTTCCGGCAGAGGCTATGAAGAGCTCGGCTCTGTACCAAGCCTCTGCCGATTTTCCATTCCTGAAAGCTGGCTGGTATTCGAGCGCCTGAATCTGAAAGATTCTGACATGAAATGGCTCCCGTTGAGAAGCTGGTGACCTTTATAGCTTCCCCTGTTTCTAGGGTATTCCAGAACTTACTGTCGTGAACGGTCCCACAGTACGTAGTGTAAAGCTGGTGGAAGATTTCGTGAGCCTTCCAAAAGGTAAAAAATATGCAGCAGGGTCTTCTTCTAGCAGTATCAGAGCTCTTAAATAGTTCGCAGGAGAATAGAGAGAAGCACCTGCCCGAACGACGTTCTCCAACGAATGTTGCCAGAGAAAAGTTCGCCTTCGGAAGGCATTCCTGTTCTGTCGGGATTTAGAGTACTAGGGTGCTGAAATTTAATTTCAGGATTTTTGTGGAATAGCATGTATTTGTATTGAACTGCTAATACATCTGACAAGTAAATGCCTGCATGTTAACACGCGCATTGACGGGGGCGGGTACCCACCCCCCTCAGGTTTTTCGGAGATAGCAGAAAAACGGTGGCGCGTAGCGCCGCCGTACTTGGCATACCTTTTCCCTCATCATTTTTACAACTTCTGTAAAAATTTTAAGGTTAGGTCATCTCAGGTCAGGTCACCAGTACAGGTCAAGTGACCCGACCTCAAAAATGTTTAAGATAGCATACTTCGGAGCAGGGTGAACTTATCCGATTGAAACTCACATCACATAGTGGTCCCACCGAGTTCTCTAAAATATGTTCCGGTATTTTTGATATCGATGACCTAAGGTCAGGTAGGAGGCATGACCTCTCCATTGGAAATACATGGGAAAATGGTTTTTACGGAATAACTCAGTAACGGATGGTGATAGAGCATTTATTTTAGCTGCATTATACTCGCCTAGGCTTTGCGGTTCTAATGATATGCATTTGATATAATTTGACCCTGACCTGACCTCAGGTCAGGTCAAATCCTTGATTTGACCTAATAAGGTCAAATTATATATCATTCGATTCGGCTTGCTGTGAGGATTCATATAGTTTAAGTCGTTTTGCTCTATCTTTACTTGTTCAGATGTAATGGCCGAAAAACTGAATTTACATGTTATCCCTATGACGGCATGTTTTGACCTCTCGTGACCTTGAATTTGAGCTGACAAAAAATTGGTACAAATTTTTTCGATGGAGAAGTAGATGGGCAGCCCAACACCGTTTACCGTTTTCGCTACCTACCGTGGTTCTCGAGATCTTAGAGGGGGCGGGTACCCGCCCCCGTCAATGCGAAGGTGGCTCAGACCCCCGTCAATGCGCGTGTTAAATCCCATCTACCGCTCTTATACGCACGCAAATGCCACGCTGTCTTTACTGGTAGGTTATGCACCCCTTTCATCCCAATTTAACAAGGGGAGACTGCAACGCCAGGCGGCCAATCGCGCCTGAAACATGAAATCTTTAACCGTTTTGAGGCGATGTTTCCCGTTGGCGTAGATGCTTGGAATGTGGCTCATTGAAATCAGAATTGAATATATAATGGGAAAAAGTGGGTTCGAGTCTGAAAAGTATAAAAAGGTTTTTTTTAACGACCCTAATGGGACAGCCACAGTGAGTGTCTCCTTCTCTCTCTGCTGGAAGCCCGACTGTAGCGGGCAGAAAGTTTGCAGCGGATATTATCCGGAAGATCCGAGGCAAAAACGAGCTAGGCGACATCTCGGTCAGGGCCAGGAAGGTGCCTAAGCTGAACTTGAAAGCAGCTTCACTGAGGAACATGATTGTTTGGAAGGTGGAGGAGCCGCACGAGCCGGTGTTCTCCTGCAAGCTCAACACGGAGGAGCTGAAGACCCTGGTGGAGAAACTGTCTGATGTGCCCAAGCTCTCCGTCACTGCCGTGTCCACTGAGAACACTGTGAAGCTTGTGACTGAGGCGTCTAGTGTTGTGGTGGGTCAGGAGAAGAGAGATGGTTACGTGCGTGCTGGGGTCCATAGCAGGGAGGAGATACCAGTCTTCAGGACCAAGAAAGACATGGCCATATTCTAGTCGCATTCTCACGCATGCTGTTCCTTGATGTGAACTGTTTACTTTCAAAGCAGCTGTGACTGTGGATATTCATTAACTTTGTGTTATTTTGTGTTATTTGTGCCATGTTGGTAAGTGGTATGTTTCTGTCAAAGGCAAATGATTAAACGCTCGTATGTGGTTAAGGCCGTGGCCCTGGTGGGTACGAGCCGTGAGGTCCGACGTAACGTGATACTTGTACGGGTCGAACGATGGTGGTGACTCATCTTAAAGTCGAAGTGCAGCTCGTAGTAATACTCAAAGATCTCTCCAGAACGATCTTGGACAAATTGAAGAGTATGGAAACAATTGGTTGATTACCTTCAATACCTCAAAAACAATTCAAAATACCTTTACTTACAGACAAGATGCAGGAACTCCAAATCTATTTTTTGACGGTCAAGTTACCACCATTGTTAACGAGCACAAGCATTTAAGTATGAACTTTTCAAAATATTTAAGATTTAACTCACACATAAGCAATATTGTCAAAAAAGTGCACACTTCTCTAGGCCCCCTTTATCCAGAAGCCCCACACTTACCACGTCTAATCCTGAACTATATCTATAGCACATATGTATATCATGCCTCATTTCGATTACTGTGATGTAAGATATTATGAAATTTTAACAACTGGGGATTGTCTAAGGCTCGAAAGGCTACAAAACAGGGCGGCAAGGCTCGTTACTGGGACATTACCAAGAACGTCTACAGAAAATTTAAGATCAGATCTGGGTTGGAATAGTATAAAGAATCGACGTAAAATTCATAAACTTCAGTTTTTGCACAAACTGCTCCATAACGATATCCCCCAATATATAAAAAAATTCTTCCTAACAAACAGAATCTAACTACTGATAGAGAATTACGCAGCCCCAACCAAAGAACGGAGCTAGCGACTAGAACGTCTAGCTTCAAAAACTCCTCCTTACCGAGTGCGATAAAACTGTACAATGAGCTGCCAGAGCACATTAGAGAACTTCATTCGCATAAATCCTTTAAGATACATTTTTGAACATTATCTACGAAACAGCCTCCGAAATACTACACGTATGGTAAGAAAATCCCAAACTCTCTTTTGACGCAGCTTAGAGTCGATACGTCAAAATAAAATGGCTTCGCTCACCAAATCCTTCAATCAGATACCCCGTTCTGTAGCTGCGGCCATTTAAACGAAAACACAAAACATGCTCTTTCCCATTGCCCCAACTACGCAGTACAGAGAAACGTTCTCCGCCGTAACATTTCCCTCATAATACGAGACGATTTTCACATTTTTTAGCCGATCAAAAAATCAAAATTTTGCTTCATGGAGAAACAAACGCACGCAATATGAACCCGGCAATAGCGAAAGAACTTTAAAATTTATATCCAATACTACATGATTTTTGGTTTGATAGCTCCGACACTTCATCCCGAAAACGCCGACGCTGCTGAGGGCACCTTCGTATCCTGCTGGAATGAGAGGCGAGCGGCCATGGCCGACGGGCGGTCCGACTGTGCCACAGATTAAGGCACTGCTGTCGAGAGGTGCCTTGATTTAAGCACCAAGAGCTTTTGCACCAATCAGAACATTTGTTCCTGATGATGAATGTGTTGTTCGAATGAAATACACGTATGTACGTATTAGAGTGGAGTGAAAAATTCAAACTATATGGATCGTTCTTTAACATTCTTTTTATATTGCGCTAGGCTTTATAAAACTCAGAAGTGAAATATTTTTGGAAATCGGACTACGGAAATATGAGCAATATCGAGCATTTATGCATGGATGTTTGAGAAACTTTTAGCGTTGCAGTCTCCATTGGAAGTATTTGGTGCTAGCGTACGGTGGCTTAACACGCGCATTGACGGGGGGGGGGGTACCCGCCCCCTCGGGTTTTTCGGAGACAGTAGAAAAACGGCGGCGCGTAGCGCCGCCGTACTTGGTATACTTTTTGCCTTATCATTTTTACAACTTCTGTGAAAATTTTAAGGTTAGGTCATCTCAGGTCAGGTCACCAGTACAGGTCAAGTGACCCGACCTAAAAAAAGTTTAAGATAACATAAGTCGGAGCAGGGTGAACTTATCCGATTGAAACTCATATCACATAGTGGCCCCACCGAGTTCTCTAACATATGTTCCGGTATTTTTGATATCGATGACCTAAGGTCAGGTACGAGGCATGACCTCTCCATTGGAAATACATGGGAAAAATGGTTTTTACGGAATAACTCAGTAACGGATGGTGATAGAGCATTTATTTTAGCTACATTAGACTCGCCTGGGCTTTGCGGTTCTAATGATATGTATTTTATATAATTTGACCCTGACCTGACCTCAGGTCAGGTCAAATCCTTGATTTGACCTAGCAAGGTCAAATTATATATCATTCGATTCGGCTTGCTAAGAGGATTCATACAGTTCAAGTCGTTTTGCTCTATCTTTACTTGTTCAGATGCAATGCCCGAAAAACTGAATTTTACATGTTATCCCTATGACGGGCATGTTTTGACCTCTCGTGACCTTAAATGTGACCTGACAAAAAAATGGTTCAAATGTTTTCGATGGAGAAGTGGATGGGCAGCCCAACGCCGTTTACCGTTTTTCGCTACCTACCGTGGTTCTCGAGATCTTAGGGGGGCGGGTACCCGCCCCCCCGTCAATGCGAAGGTGGCTCAGACCCCCGTCAATGCGCGTGTTAAGCGCTAGCTGTTAGAGCAGATCATGTGTGAAGCGTGGGGATCACCCCAAACACATGTTGGAGGTGGAATATAGATCCCAACTAGTGGTTTTGTATATTTTGGTTGCAGTGGCGGATGTAAGAGGGAGGGGCAGAGGCTCAAACCCCTTCCCCGAAATGCCTGAGTGCCTATAGTAAATGCATGGCTGGAGGCTTTCCGAGGTAGTGACGGATTGACGGGGAATCCAGTACAATTACAAGACATAGCAATCACTCGCCCGATTTTTGTTTCATGGATAGGTTTATGTCATGCTTTGTATAAGATGTTGGAATCATTTCGTGAAACTTGATCCCCGCCTTAATGTACCCACCGCGCCTCTCAAACCCTAGCACGGAACGCGACGCCTCGGTTACTAGTTCAAAGAGAATGTGGCACCTTGGATCTAAGAATTTAAGTGTATATAAGGGCATTTTTTGCTGAAAATCATGAAAACATTCTTGAGTTCTCTGAAAAATGTACAATGAGCTCAATGTTTTTTTTTCATTTTAAAATGCTCCTCTGGGGTGAAAAATAAACCTCTGCCTGCGGATGACGTCATGATATGGCAACTACTACCATATCCAATAGGCTTCAAGGGCTTCAATTGACTGATTATTCACGGTGACGTCAGCCTATCGTCACACCAACAGCTGACAACTGTGTCCGCATGGTTGGGGTAGATTTGAGGTACATTTCAGGTAGGTTTTTAGCTTTTATACACGGAAACTTTGAGTTTCAAGACAAATTATAAATTGAATATCGGGTTTTACGGCATCCTTTACAGATTAGCTATCTCAGTTAAAATAATAATATAAAGGTACCACATTCCCTTTAATTGTATGCCGATACATATCAGGAGTCATTTATCTCGCAAATCTCACATGCCATTTTTTCTCGCTCCAATCGGCTGATCTCTCTTTCATCTGTCGACCTTTCCGCAAGACATCCCTCAATGTTGGAAGCTCTGAAACGGGAAGCTCGGCCGATGGGCCAATCAGATATCTGTCCCATAGTTCTCGCCTGACTCGTCTACTCCTATTCCTTGGCATTTTCGGTTTTAAATGCAGATGCTTAGGAAGTCGAAGAAATACTTCTGTTCTCGCTTTTTTAGAGCGACGGCACACAATTAACACCTTCCGTGTAGATACAGAAAAGAAAACACAGAGGTCAATTTGCGTTTCCGACGACCTGGTACGTTTGACAAACTGTCTCAACGCAAGATCACTTGATATTGCCTCCCCCGTCTTTTCCCAGTGTTTGGGTGTGTCACAATCCAAACCAGCGAAAATTTTGTAGTGACTAATGTGTTGCGAGCGGTAACTTGTCTCGGCGCCAAACTTTACCTTTCTCATCCCTCCAATTTGCGGATATCTCGCCAAGGTGTGCACTGAACATGAAAGCTGTGAGCACCTGGTGGCAACTTAAGCTGCCATATCTTCTGGTATAGTAATCGTTGCTCCGGTGGTATGCCGTGGTAACTCATGACAGCTTCCGGTATCTTAGCCTCAGGCAACTACAGTTGCCATTGGCACTCGCCTTAAAGGGAATGAGGCACCTTGGTCGAATCCTGGAATTTAGTGTAATTAGGCGTAGTTTTAGCCAAAAATAATGAAAGCACTCATTATTTCCCTGCAAAATGTACAATAAGCTCAATGTTAGGTTTTTACAAATACTCCTCTAGAAAAAGAAATAAATATCAGCCTGTGGATGATGTCACGATCTGGCAACCACTACCATACTTGAAACGCTTCCAGGGCTTTGATTGGCTGATGCTCATCGTGACGTCACCATATGTCGTCACACTAGTAGCTCACAACAATGGCCGCCGGTGACGGGGGGCTGAGGGGGCTGGTGTCAGGTAGGTTTTAGCTTTTTTTCTTCGGAAATATCGAGTTCCAAGACAAATGAAATATGGAGTACCGGGTTTTCCGACCTACTTTACAACTTGGCTATTTCAGTTAAAATCACATTGTGAAGGTGCCACATTCCCTTTAAAAGAGATTCGTCGGTGAGTCTCGCACATGTCTAATACACAACAGAAAAGTGGTAGATCCAGGAATACATTTGGGGGGGGGCTAAGGGCTCGGGCCGCCTCCGTCACTACCTCGGACAGCCTCCAGCTATGCATCTACTATAGGCACTCAGATATTTCGGGGAGGGGGTTTGAGCCCCCTGCCCCCCTCTTGCATCCGCCACTGCAGCTGAAATATACCTATCCACTAGCTGGGATCTATTTTCACCTTTTGCATGTGTTCAGGGTGATTCCCACGCTTCAAAACGCACGTAATCTACTCTAACAACCAGCCCGTAAACCATCGTACGCTAGCACCAAAGATTTCCAATGGAGACTGCAACGCCACAAGTTTCTCAGATATCCATGTATGAATGCTCGATATTGCTCATGTTCCCGTGGTCCGATTTCCAGAATTATTTCACTTCTGAGTTTCATATGGCTTAGCGCAATAGAAAAAATGTTAAGAAACGATCCATATGGTTTGATTTTTTCACTCCACCCTAGTATGTACGTATGTATGTATGTACCGGCGGTGCGGAGTGGGTACACTGTACCGGCGGTGCGGAGTATTGCTCTGTACCGGCGGTGCGGAGTGGGTGATCTGTACCGGCGGTGCGGAGTATTGCTCTGTACCGGCGGTGCGGAGTGGGTGCACTGTACCGACGGTGAGGAGTGGGTGCTCTGTACCGGCGGTGCGGAGCATTGCTCTGTACCGGTGGTGCGGAGTGGGTGCTCTGTACCAGCGGTGCGGAGTGGGTACACTGTACCGGCGGTTCGGAGTGGGTGCTCTGTGCCGGCGGTACGGAGTGGGTACACTGTACCGGCGGCGCGGAGTGGGTACACTGTACCGGCGGTGCGGAGTGGGTACACTGTACCGGCGGTGCGGAGTGGGTACACTGTACCGACGGTGCGGAGTGGGTACACTGTACCGGCGGTGCGGAGTGGGTACACCGTACCGGCGGTGCGGAGTGGGTACACTGTACCGGCGGGGCGGAGTGAGTACACTGTACCGGCGGCGCGGAGTGGGTACACTGTACCGGCGGTGCGGAGTGGGTACACTGTACCGACGGTGCGGAGTGGGTACACTGTACCGGCGGTGCGGAGTGGGTACACCGTACCGGCGGTGCGGAGTGGGTACACTGTACCGGCGGGGCGGAGTGGGTACACTGTACCGGTGGTGCGGAGTGGGTACACTGTACCGACGGTGCGGAGTGGGTACTCTGTACCGGCGGGGCGGAGTGGGTGCTCTGTACCGGCGGTGCGGAGTGGGTGCTCTGTAACGACGGTGCGGAGTAGGTGCTCTGTACCGGCGGTACGGAGTGGGTACACTGTACCGGCGGTGCGGAGTGGGTACACTGTACCGGCGGTGCGGAGTGGGTACACTGTACCGGCGGGGCGGAGTGGGTACACTGTACCGACGGTGCAGAGCGGGTACACTGTACCGGCGGGGCGGAGTGGGTACACTGTACCGGCGGGGCGGAGTGGGTACACTGTACCGGCGGGGCGGAGTGGGTACACTGTACCGGCGGTGCGGAGCATGTGCTCTGTACCGGCGGTGCGGAGTGGGTACACTGTACCGACGGTGCAGAGCGGGTACACTGTACCGGCGGTGCGGAGTGGGTACACTGTACCGGCGGTGCGGAGTGGGTACACTGTACCGGCGGTGCGGAGTGGGTGCTCTGTACCGGCGGTGCGGAGTGGGTGCTCTGTACCGACGGGGCGGAGTGGGTACACTGTACCGACGGTGCGGAGTGGGTACACTGTACCGGTGGGGCGGAGTGGGTACACTGTACCGGCGGTGCGGAGTGGGTACACTGTACCGGCGGTGCGGAGTGGGTACACTGTACCGGCGGTGCGGAGTGGGTGCTCTGTACCGGCGGTGCGGAGTGGGTGCTCTGTACCGACGGTGCGGAGTGGGTACACTGTACCGACGGGGCGGAGTGGGTACACTGTACCGGTGGGGCGGAGTGGGTACACTGTACCGGCGGTGCGGAGTGGGTACACTGTACCGGTGGGGCGGAGTGGGTACACTGTACCGACGGGGCGGAGTGGGTACACTGTACCGGTGGGGCGGAGTGGGTACACTGTACCGGCGGTGCGGAGTGGGTACACTGTACCGGCGGTGCGGAGTAGGTGCTCTGTACCGGCGGTACGGAGTGGGTACACTGTACCGGCGGTGCGGAGTGGGTACACTGTACCGGCGGGGCGGAGTGGGTACACTGTACCGGCGGGGCGGAGTGGGTACACTGTACCGGCGGTGCGGAGTGGGTACACTGTACCGACGGTGCAGAGCGGGTACACTGTACCGGCGGTGTGGAGTGGGTACACTGTACCGGTGGGGCGGAGTGGGTACACTGTACCGGCGGGGCGGAGTGGGTACACTGTACCGGCGGGGCGGAGTGGGTACACTGTACCGGTGGGGCGGAGTGGGTACACTGTACCGGTGGGGCGGAGTGAGGTACACTGTACCGGCGGTGCGGAGTGGGTACACTGTACCGGCGGGGCGGAGTAGGTGCTCTGTACCGGCGGTACGGAGTGGGTACACTGTACCGGCGGTGCGGAGTGGGTACACTGTACCGGCGGGGCGGAGTGGGTACACTGTACCGGCGGGGCGGAGTGAGTACACTGTACCGGCGGTGCGGAGTGGGTACACTGTACCGGCGGGGCGGAGTGGGTACACTGTACCGGCGGTGCGGAGTGGGTACACTGTACCGACGGTGCAGAGTGGGTACACTGTACCGGCGGGGCGGAGTGGGTACACTGTACCGGTGGTGCGGAGTGGGTACACTGTACCGGTGGGGCGGAGTGGGTACACTGTACCGGCGGGGCGGAGTGGGTACACTGTACCGGCGGGGCGGAGTGGGTACACTGTACCGGCGGTGCGGAGTGGGTACACTGTACCGACGGTGCGGAGCGGGTACACTGTACCGGCGGTGCGGAGTGGGTACACTGTACCGGTGGGGCGGAGTGGGTACACTGTACCGGCGGTGCGGAGTGGGTACACTGTACCGGCGGTGCGGAGTGGGTGCTCTGTACCGGCGGTGCGGAGTGGGTGCTCTGTACCGACGGTGCGGAGTGGGTGCTCTGTACCGGCGGTACGGAGTGGGTGCTCTGTACCGGCGGTGCGGAGTGGGTACATTGTACCGGCGGTACGGAGTGCGTGCTCTGTACCGGCGGTGCGGAGTGGGTACACTGTACCGACGGTGCGGAGTGGGTGCACTGTACCGGCCGGCTGCCATGAAACCGGTAGCAAACAATGTCCAGTTCACTGTGCCAACACAGGGCGCGCACGTTTACGACAGGTGAAAATTGCTGATCAAACACGTCGAAGCCGCCCTCTGTTGAGAAAAGACGGGTGCGGCTGTGGGGGCGCGGATAGGGCGGCCGGATATGGGCGCCGGCCGAGTTGAGGTGTCGGCCGGCCGCCCCCACGGCTGAGGTGATTGGAAACTGTACACCCGCCGTCCAGCCGTGCCTACCAGGTGGGAACGGTGTCATCGAGCTGAAGAAAGGACCAGTGGAACCTGATACAAGCTCTCTGTGTGGTTCACCCAAAACTGATGCTGGTCACTAGGAAGTATAGTAGCTGTATAGTACACTGCATTTAAATCGACCAGGCACCACCAATATTTGACATACCACAGCTACATGTTTCATTCCATTGAGGTCAATGGGGCTGTACGGTGCGTTCAATCCTAGTTTTCTATTATTTATCCAAGATGCATGACTTGGGAGTTATAGCGGAAAGCAAATTGTAAGAGTCGCGTTTTTCGTCAATGATATAAAACCATTATTTGAGGTGTAAGCTTCCTTTTGAGGTTCAAATGATGATATTTTTTGCATGTATCAGCTGAACTCTGAGCTTTGTTTGTTTTCTCAAATTTAGGAAACATGTTTTGATCATCTTTCATTTATTTTGAATTGCGACTAGTCGTTCACATTAATGGTCTCCGCAGTAAAAGCGTGCATCTGGATGCCTTGATCAGTCACAATAAGATTATCCCAGTTATGATTGGTTTATCAGCGTTTAATGGGCAAAAGAGAAATGTATGTGCTCAAAGCAGGCCTTTAGGGGTCTATAGTGCCCGACCGGTCGCCGGGGCAGTCACGCATGGTATCCTGCTTAAAACCCAAGTTTACCAGGTAATTGCTAGAGGAATCCCCAATGCTGGATTTGTTTTATGTCGCTTCTGTATATTTGAATTTGCAGTTTTCCCGATAATGCTATACATACACTTGGTTCCATACTGATTGGTAGGTCCTACTGACAGTGGCAGATACAATGCCATACGTACACTTGGTTCCATACTGATTGGTAGGTCCTACTGACAGTGGCAGATACAATGCTATACGCACACTTGGTTCCATACTGATTGGTAGGTCCTACTGACAGTGGCAGATACAATGCTATACGCACACTTGGTTCCATACTGATTGGTAGGTCCTACTGACAGTGGCAGATACAATGCTATACGCACACTTGGTTCCATACTGATTGGTAGGTCCTACTGACAGTGGCAGATACAATGCTATACGCACACTTGGTTCCATACTGATTGGTAGGTCCTACTGACAGTGGCAGATACAATGCTATACGTACACTTGGTTCCATACTGATTGGTAGGTCCTACTGACAGTGGCAGATACAATGCTATACGCACACTTGGTTCCATACTGATTGGTAGGTCCTACTGACAGTGGCAGATACAATGCTATACGTACACTTGGTTCCATACTGATTGGTAGGTCCTACTGACAGTGGCAGATACAATGCTATACGTACACTTGGTTCCATACTGATTGGTAGGTCCTACTGACAGTGGCAGATACAATGCTATACGTACACTTGGTTCCATACTGATTGGTAGGTCCTACTGACAGTGGCAGATACAATGCTATACGCACACTTGGTTCCATACTGATTGGTAGGTCCTACTGACAGTGGCAGATACAATGCTATACGCACACTTGGTTCCATACTGATTGGTAGGTCCTACTGACAGTGGCAGATACAATGCTATACGCACACTTGGTTCCATACTGATTGGTAGGTCCTACTGACAGTGGCAGATACAATGCTATACGCACACTTGGTTCCATACTGATTGGTAGGTCCTACTGACAGTGGCAGATACAATGCTATACGTACACTTGGTTCCATACTGATTGGTAGGTCCTACTGACAGTGGCAGATACAATGCTATACGCACACTTGGTTCCATACTGATTGGTAGGTCCTACTGACAGTGGCAGATACAATGCTATACGCACACTTGGTTCCATACTGATTGGTAGGTCCTACTGACAGTGGCAGATACAATGCTATACGCACACTTGGTTCCATACTGATTGGTAGGTCCTACTGACAGTGGCAGATACAATGCTATACGCACACTTGGTTCCATACTGATTGGTAGGTCCTACTGACAGTGGCAGATACAATGCTATACGCACACTTGGTTCCATACTGATTGGTAGGTCCTACTGACAGTGGCAGATACAATGCTATACGCACACTTGGTTCCATACTGATTGGTAGGTCCTACTGACAGTGGCAGATACAATGCTATACGCACACTTGGTTCCATACTGATTGGTAGGTCCTACTGACAGTGGCAGATACAATGCTATACGCACACTTGGTTCCATACTGATTGGTAGGTCCTACTGACAGTGGCAGATACAATGCTATACGCACACTTGGTTCCATACTGATTGGTAGGTCCTACTGACAGTGGCAGATACAATGCTATACGCACACTTGGTTCCATACTGATTGGTAGGTCCTACTGACAGTGGCAGATACAATGCTATACGCACACTTGGTTCCATACTGATTGGTAGGTCCTACTGACAGTGGCAGATACAATGCTATACGCACACTTGGTTCCATACTGATTGGTAGGTCCTACTGACAGTGGCAGATACAATGCTATACGCACACTTGGTTCCATACTGATTGGTAGGTCCTACTGACAGTGGCAGATACAATGCTATACGTACACTTGGTTCCATACTGATTGGTAGGTCCTACTGACAGTGGCAGATACAATGCTATACGCACACTTGGTTCCATACTGATTGGTAGGTCCTACTGACAGTGGCAGATACAATGCTATACGCACACTTGGTTCCATACTGATTGGTAGGTCCTACTGACAGTGGCAGATACAATGCTATACGCACACTTGGTTCCATACTGATTGGTAGGTCCTACTGACAGTGGCAGATACAATGCTATACGTACACTTGGTTCCATACTGATTGGTAGGTCCTACTGACAGTGGCAGATACAATGCTATACGCACACTTGGTTCCATACTGATTGGTAGGTCCTACTGACAGTGGCAGATACAATGCTATACGCACACTTGGTTCCATACTGATTGGTAGGTCCTACTGACAGTGGCAGATACAATGCTATACGTACACTTGGTTCCATACTGATTGGTAGGTCCTACTGACAGTGGCAGATACAATGCTATACGCACACTTGGTTCCATACTGATTGGTAGGTCCTACTGACAGTGGCAGATACAATGCTATACGTACACTTGGTTCCATACTGATTGGTAGGTCCTACTGACAGTGGCAGATACAATGCTATACGCACACTTGGTTCCATACTGATTGGTAGGTCCTACTGACAGTGGCAGATACAATGCTATACGTACACTTGGTTCCATACTGATTGGTAGGTCCTACTGACAGTGGCAGATACAATGCTATACGCACACTTGGTTCCATACTGATTGGTAGGTCCTACTGACAGTGGCAGATACAATGCTATACGTACACTTGGTTCCATACTGGTTGGTAGGTCCTACTGACAGTGGCAGATACAATGCTATACGTACACTTGGTTCCATACTGATTGGTAGGTCCTACTGACAGTGGCAGATACAATGCTATACGCACACTTGGTTCCATACTGATTGGTAGGTCCTACTGACAGTGGCAGATACAATGCTATACGTACACTTGGTTCCATACTGGTTGGTAGGTCCTACTGACAGTGGCAGATACAATGCTATACGTACACTTGGTTCCATACTGGTTGGTAGGTCCTACTGACAGTGGCAGATACAATGCTATACGTACACTTGGTTCCATACTGGTTGGTAGGTCCTACTGACAGTGGCAGATACAATGCTATACGTACACTTGGTTCCATACTGGTTGGTAGGTCCTACTGACAGTGGCAGATACAAGGGGGCGGGCGATAGAGCAGTCACCCTGCACAAGTCCCCCCTGTTGTGCCGCCCTGATGGGGCACGGGCCCCATCTGAAGTTTTGTGGGCTCCTGGAATTTCCCATACTTACTGTGACTTCTTACACGCCATAAAGATGGCTCGGGGCCATCCAAACTTGCATTGGCCCCTGGGCATTGGGTGGGACCTGAGATGGCACTGGTTCCATCCAAAGTTTTTCGGGTCCCTGTAGACGTGGAGATTTACCACAACATTGAGCGGACTGAAGCGATGTAAGGACAAATTCTCACTTTGCGAATCCCTAGAGTTTGAAGACCAAAATATGAGTCGTCTAGGTCCCCAAGTTGCTACGGGTCCCACCCACACAAGCGCGGGCCCTCTGAATTGTGTAAGATGTGATTAGCTCTGAAGCTGCACGACCTCCCGTATTTTCCAGGTCCAGGGAGATCATGGCCCCTCCTGACGTTTTGCGGTTCCATGGAGTTGTGCAAACCCACTCCTGTTTTTTCGGGCCCCGTCAAAACTTGCACGGCTCCTTGGGAGTTGCATGGTACCTATGTTTTAACATTGAATGTGACCACCGGGCCCCCCTGCCCCCCTTTCCCGACGCGTATGTTGTGCAGGTCCTGAGAGGGACCAGGCTCTGAAATTTGGATGGCCCTGGAGTTGAGCAGAAACCCTTCTGCTTTCTGCAGCCTAAATTGCAACGGCCCCTGGGATGTAAGTGGGGCATTTTCTACCCTGGGAACCCAAACAGACCTCAGTATCGTGTGGGAAATGGGATGGTGCTGGTCCAATTCGAAGCTTTGCGGCCTTTGGGAGCTATGGATGTCCGCTCCATTTGTGCCAGGTGGCCGGAGGACGGTTCCCAGTCCGGCTATATCATTCGGCTACCGTCGAGAGACTTATGAACGGGATGATTGGTGAAAGATTGTGAAAATTTGTCCGTATCATTTCAGGTATGGGCTTTTAAAGTTATGTCCAGAGGTGCAGAAACTTGCCAACTCGGCTACCGGAGTTTGTGACACATTTACGAAAATTGAGGTGCATAATTGTGACAAAATAGCGATCCTGACTGTATGGCTCAAGATCAAACCCCACATTTTCGAAATAGAGAATGAAGCGTGTAGGGAATATTTTAACTTAGCAGCTCTGTTCTTCAATTGCACAGCGTACCATTAGTAATACAATATTGGTACTGTGTTCAGTTTCTACTAAAACGAGGGACCCCCGCTGCAGAAAACCCGCAAACCGCTGTCACAGTTGCCAGATTTTAACATGCAGCCCAATGGGACTGATTGTTAGTAGTTTGCAGAAAGTTGTCGCCTAGATACCGGAAATGTGACAGTCAATTTTTAAAAACAAATACACGATTGTGGGCATATTTAAGGCATTAACGATAACACAGATACTTTATTAAGTATTTCTCTTTCCATTTTTAGGTTAAATGATATTTACAGGTTGAGTGTCTTCGATTTATTGGCCCCTATTTCTTCGAATTCAGTATTAAGTACGCCTAAAAGCTACTAACAAAAGTACTAAGTGAGTGAGAAAATAAACATAGCTGGGCAGCAATTCTACTTAAACTGCACAACAGCGACAAGACAAGTTAGAAATGTTTATGTGATGTAGAGCCTGCCAAAAAATTAAACAGGCGGGAAGCCACTTATTTTGAGGGCATATTCATTAGGTATATTTAAGATAAGTGCAGGCTAAAACTAGCTAGAATAAATATTGCTGTCCATGGCTAATCTAAGATGAATGTAGGCTATTGTAAGACTGATGCACTTTCCCATATCAAGCTTGGTTTTTCATTCCTTAGCCTGCTTGTGCCTTAGTTTATTTGTGCCCTAGATTGGTTAGATAGATTTGGAGCTGGAGGAAGTTGGGAGAGTTGGCGCCAGCAACAGGCTGGCAACAACAGTGATTCAGGTGAGTTTTCATGATCAAATTATCATATCAATATTGTACAGATAGCAAATGTGTGCTAATGCAGTCCTCCACAAAGGGTTAACACCCACACTGGAGAGGGGCCTGGAAGTAACGTGCACTGGAGGGGGCCGAGTAGACCCCCTTCTTATCTCAGAAAATCACAGCAAATCTCAGAAAGAAATAGACTTCAAAAAGCGCTGGTTGGGGGTGTGTTGCTTACTACCAGTGGTGGTAAGCAACTCACAGGACCTGAACTGCATGGAGTTAAAGCAGGATTTTGACTACACTGGATCTTTCTTTGGTATGTGAATTCCAATACCTCTGTACTTATTAGGGCAATAGACATAATTTTACATCTATGCAGGCTAGTTGCCTCAAAGTTTTTACTGCAGAAAGGAATGACCAGGCAGGTGATGATCGTGAGTGGGATGCAAATTTTAAGCATTTAATGTGTTTATAAAAATGCTACCGAAGGTCCACTTTACCAACACATTTTAGGTAGATTCAAATACTATGTTGACATTGACATTTTTTCCCTTTTGTTGATATGTGAGATAGAAGTTTAGTGGGGGGGGAAGCTGTGGTTAGGATTCCCAATTGTGTGTACATGTACGCTCCCATTAATAGGTATGTTCCCAATAATGACTATTTTCATGATAATTGCTACATGTAATCATGTGGAAAAGTACCATAATTGGAAACACTCCTTCCAAAAATGGAAACTTCTTCAAAAAGGAAATGCATGTCATTGGGGGAAACTGCAGTCAGAGTTGCCAATAATAGTTATGACCCCAATACTGGATAAAAATGACCCATAATTGGAAATTTTCCTTCCAAAAACAAAAACATGATCTATTAATGAAAACTCAGTTTACTACTTTCATGCTGTAATGGTTTGGTGCTAGAACCTTGTCTGCTGCAAAAAGTAAATGTCCTCTATCTAGAGGATATTCAGCACATTGGAAATAGTATTCGAGTATGCAATTATTATTTCCAGCTCTGTGTGACAGAGGAGGCATACATCGCATTGAGTTTGTGACAGCCAGCATACTTTCTGCACCTCTGGTTATGTCTCTGTTTTGATATCGTCGCAACCTCGCGGTCGCACCAGTTAACCTGAACTGTAGACCGAGTGAAGTAATAGCGTCATATGACTGAGATTATATGTCAGGGTCACATCACATGAATGCCAAGGTCAAGGTCATGAAAAATGTCAAGGTCACTGACCCCAGGGTTCTGTTTAGGTAGCATTGTACAGTACGACGTATTTTATGTGTTGACTTCATAGTTGCTACAGTGTTCATAGGCTGCTAGGCATAGGCACCATAGTATTCAAGGCTGCTATAGTGCTGCTACATTGGATACATTATTAGGGATAAGCCATATTTTTACGTCATAGATCAGTGACCTTGAATGACTTTGTTCATTGATTATATATTTCGGCACAGACATTGAGATACATTTAAGCACAGCCATTGCTATTTAAATTATTGCTCCAAAATTACCAAATATGGAAATTCATAGACCCAGAAAAGACCAAAGATAGCCTCAATATTTTTCCACATTTAAAAATATCTTTTTTGAGCCAGAAATCACTAAGTACTATTTCAAAATCCTAAATATCGCGTCCCGGAGGTCACAGACTAGACCCAATCTACACATAAATAAAGGCTTATGCTCCTTAAACTGTAGTAATGTTGCAAAAAACCTGAGCTGTAGTGAAGCCTTCACGAAAATAGTCGACGAGAGAACAAAATTCGCCCACTGATCAACCGGGAGTGCACAGTCTCTCCCAAGGAAGCACACACCTTTTATGCGTAACAATAATGAAGAGGCCACCACCCCACACTGGTAACCGCGGCCCCGGCGGCTCTCTCACTCCGGTGACACACTACAAACCCCTCCTCCTTCCCGACTACACCCATCGCAGTGACCACTACACACACAGGCACATTCAGTGCGCGGTCGCCTCCCGCTGCGCACCGCCGTCATCAGAGACACAGCGGTGAGAGAGCGCTGGCATGGTTCGCTCAGAGGACAGATACAGTTGCAGACATACATGGTGTGGTCTCGAGCGCGCGTAGTGGTGGTTTTATAAGCGTTGAATCAGCGATCCCCATCTGTCCACAAACCGACTTTCAGTATAATTAAGTTAAGCAATGTGGTGTTCAATTGTGAGATAATCGCACATGTCAGCATTCAGGCTTTCGAGAGTTAAGCACTCCTGACGATCTCTATGATTCCAGACGAATTGATTTGTAAGCATGATTTTAGTGTTGATCCAACACTTCTCATTAACGTTGCGTTTACGAATGCCCAAAATTGCGTCAGTACCTGTGATATTAGTTTGTCTTTCCAACAAACCTATTTTTTTCGAGCGAGTTCTGACGGGAGGACATGAATACAATTCGTGAAGAATGGTTTCTGAGTACATAAATATTTCTTAAATTTATCGCTCTCAGTAATTCTTAAAAGTTGAGGTAGTCTTTGCGTTGGTAGGATACATTTTATTAGCCTATACTGCATCCATTGAGATTTACGTCCCTTGTCGATCGTTTTAGTCGTGTGTATACAACAGACAACAGCATTTGGGGTGATTACGTTGGGTAAAGATCTAATTTCCATTTTTCGTGGCATTTCTCAGTAACCAAGGGATGTGCGTTTTCTTCTAGTATCCAATACGTCCATTTTGCCGTTTTTGATGAGCTTCTCAGGGTGTTAAAACATTCGGGATCCACTAGCCCTGCTGGTTTTCTCTTGTTATACGTTGTTTCCGTTCATCTGGAATAGCTCTTAGGATTGATTGCACTAATATGGGCTGAACACTATTTTCTCCCAATCTCATTAGCTGTAAATAGTTGTCTCTCCGAAACATTGTATAGATCAACAATTCTTGGCAGTCCTTTATTAATTAGGAGTTACTTACTAATTGACGGGGTGCTTTCGACTTTAATATCTCTATTGCCCAATATAACTTTTGCAAAGATATTTCCTCAGTTGTTTTCCTCTAAAATTTTTAATAGTCGTCCACGCTGATAATGCCTCCTCCCAAAATGTGTTTCTTAGCCACTTCTTTATCGTAGCAGGATTGTTATCACAATCAAAAACAGTGGTGTCTCTTCCTAGGCAAAGTTTTTCTCTCATTATCTCCTTCCCTTTTGCCTTAACCTTGAAAGACCATGAACTCAAGCTTTCAGAGGACACTATGTTGGACCTTCGGTCTATGTCATAGTCCCCTTTCAGTACATTCATGTTTTGTTTGCCGTTCAGTCGCGGCATTTCCCAAAAGGTTTCAAGCACGGCCCGGACTTGACCTTTACGACCACGTTTGACCTTGAAGATATTGACCTAGGTTGATAAAACTTGATTATAATGTAGATCACCATCGTCCCCACACACTCCCAAATGGGCTTTCTTATAACCCTCTTGGTTTTTTTAGATCTCAGGAGAAGCATTTTAGGGCCCCCTCCAATGCGCATATTAAAATATGAGACCTGTGCAGAACCGGTGCCTTAAAATTGACTTCAGAGCATAATCTGCCAGAGGCGCTCTTTTCTCTAGCGTCTTATATTGTTTCCCTCATTCCTGGGACGGATCCAGGAATTTTTGCCCAGGGGGTACCACTTTCGTGGTGGGAGGCGTCATTTTCAGACCGATATCATAGGCGGCACTAAATTTCATGCTCTTTATTCATTTTCAATATTTTTTGCAAACCAAATTAGTCAAAAATTGAATTTGAGTTTTGGTATTCAAAAAAATTATAAGGGAAAAGACCATCGCTCTGGCCTGATTATAAAAATTGTTCGGTCATTTTACCTCCTGACCTTTCTTCTTCATTGGCCTTGACCATTACAGTTTACCGAAAATGTGAGTTTTCCATCCTTTTTTGAAAATATGTCCGTCGTCATATAAAACAATTTAATGTGGTGATTTTTCTCTCACTGATTTTTTTCAAGTGCATTAACATCCGTACCAAAGGCACAGCAATACTGGACGTAGTTACACTACCACTTCTTTAAATGCCATACTGTGGAGTCGATTTTCGTAGGATCTCGTTGGGACTTCCTCTACAAGAAGATACTGGGGGTCGGAGCTTTCGTACTGTATTACAGTGCTTCGTCAGCGATGATAGTTCGAAATATAAGGGGGATAAAAAGACACAAGAGAACACACAGTACAAAAGTTGAGCTCAGAAAAACATGCGACATCAATAATCTACACGTGACAGCAATAAACCATTGACTTCCGAGAACAACACAAGAAATTATCAATAAATTAAAAGGCAAAGTTTTAAAAACGCATCTTTGACATGGAAAAGCTGGAGTACTAGATTTAGCAAGAGAGGGAGGGGTTTTTAAGACAGCTACAATAAAACACGCTATACTCGCAATACCCACTCATTAATTATATAAAAGAAGGGGGAAGCTATAAAAAAGGGGATATAGAACAGGAGTGGAGAGGAGGCGCGGGGGGTAAAATGTTACAATAAAAACACGCAATATTCATTTATTTATGGTAAGAAAATTCAAAAGCTATAAAATACCTGCTACCGATTCCATATAATGCAAACTTTCGCTTATTTATGATACGAAAAAGCAAACACTATGAAATAAATATTACCTAATTAAATATAAAAGACAGTATTATGAAAACATTGTCAAAATATGGACACCGCAGGTAGCAGCTAGGGACTGGAGGTTGTTTTCCCATTGGCCCATGAAGAAATCGGCTACTGCCGGTAAGTGAGCTATGTTTCCGTCAATACCGATCGAACCGGCAATACCACTCATCCGTGTCCTTCTTCACGCCCACAAGGAAGCTCTCTCTGAAGTCACCTGTCTGAAGCCTGATGCAGTTGCTGACCTCCTCGACCTTTCAATCCGTAACTGTCATGCTGTGGTTCAAGACGGCGATAAAGAGAGGTGGTTCCGTCAGACTTCCGGTCTGGCCATGGAAAAAAGTTACTCACCGGAAGTAGCCGATTTCTTCATGGGCCAATGGGAAAACAACCTCCAGTCCCTAGCTGCTACCTGCGGTGCCCACGTCTACAGCTTCTGCAGGTATGCAGATGATTATTTGGTACTTCTCGAAGGTGATGATCCCTCAGTCAACACTTATGTGGAACTACTTAACAGCAAAGATCCTAGTCTCAAAGTGACTAAAGAATTTGAAGAAAACCGCACAATTCCGTATTTGGACATACTAATAACGAGAGCGGACAAGAAATTCGTAACATCAGTATACTGCAAAGCTTGTGCCACAAACCAAGTGCCCGCATTTTAATCTTACACGGAAAAGCGATACCAGAGATCCGCCATCAGATCAGACTGTATTCGAGCCTTAAGATACTGCTCCAGGAACAGTGACTGCAACAAGGAACTAGAATTTATAAGCAAGAAGTTCTGCCAACATGGCTACCCCCGGGAATTCATAGACTCGGTGATAACAAAAACAAGAAAATACTTCAAACTCAATGCTCGTGCTCTTCCTGCGCCTCCCAACCCTGACGATACCAGCACGCCTTCCACCCGCCTCTCTGTGCCGTTTGCAGGACACGACTTCTACCAACTCAAAAGAGAAGCCAACAAGATCGGCATAGAACTGGTGTCCAAACCGCTGCGAACCGTAGGATCTTTGGTGTGCAGCAAGGCTAAGCACTAGCTGCCCACATCACAGAAAAGCAACGTGATATACCTCATCGAGTGTTCATGCAAGGTAGGAGGCGAGAGCGTCATTTACATCGGTGAAACTGATCGAGAAGTACAGTCACGGATTCAAGAGCACCGCAACAGCTGGAGAGGACAAGTGCCCTCCAAACTGAAGGCGTCAGCCTTCAGTGAGCACCGGCAGTGCACTCCAGCCTTCTCGGAAGTCAAGATACCGAATCACGGAGCCCACCACCAGATGCGTTTGCTTATGGAATCGGCCTACATCCAAACTCGTGGACGTCGACAAAGTCTGCTCGTCTCTCCTAATGATGCCATTGTAAATAGGAACTCAGGCTCTCTCTCTTAAACGATAGATGGCTTCCTATAATTCGTCGGGCCTGTTCCTAGGATGGAAGCTCCTCTTGATCTTGTGTAATGTGAAGGTGAATTAGATGAATGTGAATTAGATAATATGTATTTTATAGTGTTTGCTTTTTCGTATAATAAATAAGCGAAAGTTTGCATTACATTGAATCGATCATAGGTATTTTATAGCTTTTAATTTTTTTACCATAAATAAGTGAATATTGCGCGTTTTTATTGTAACATTTTACCCCCCCCCGCGCCTCCTCTCCACTCCTGTTCTATATCCCCTTTTTAGAGCTTCCCCTTCTTTTATATAATTAATAAGTGAGCATTGCGAGTATTGCGTGTTTTATTTTAGCTGTCTTAAAACCCCCTCCCTCTCTTGCTAAACCTAGTACTCTAGCCTTTGCATGTTAAAGATGCGTTTTTAAAACTTTACCTTTTAATGTATTGATAATTTCTTAGGTCGTTCTGGGACATTCCACGACAAATCGACAAGTCGATAACACCCTCATGTCGCAGATTTCGGTGTATTTTTTGTCAGGGGGCTATTGATGAAGCTGATGACGATTTTCGTATTCGTTTTCCTCCCTGACTTACGGTTTGAAAATTATAGCCTCAGGCATTTCGACCATCCCCACTTGCATGTTTTTTTAAAGACGAAATTTTACCTGTATGCTTCTATAAATGCTATAAAAAAACTTGATCAAGGTATCTTAAGAACAAATTTACGAATTCTAGCATATTAAAAATATAATTCAAAAAATTAAATTTTAAATATATTATACATTCTTAAATTTTTCAAAATCTATGAAAAACTATTTTGCTATTAATTATTTTAAACTTTTTGAGGCTCACATTACTCTTTATACTTTTCTCTACAAGATTAAATGATAAAAACAATGGAGACTTTAACAGAAAGCGAGATCTGAGCTCCCAAACGTCCCGAAACCCCACTTTTGTGAGGTTCGTGCGCCAGCGCGGCCCGGCGTCGCTGCACCTATCAAACGTGTCTGGTCACGAAATATGTCTCAATGGTGAAATTGGTCGGCAATGAGGGTAAGTATGTATTTAAAGCAATAAATTGTAATCAATGTCACATTCCTTAACACGCGCACTGGAGAGGCGTCCGACACTTACGGGCACTGGAGGGGTGGACTGGTAGGCCCCCTGAGCTCTCGGAAACTAGGAGGCTTAAAAAACTCTGGTTGGGGACTGGGTGTAAACTATTGAAATACATATTATGACTGATCTTAATTGACCTAGGTCAGTATCGTCAAGTTCAAACCAGGTCATAAAGGTCAAGTATTAGCCGTGCTAGGTATTCGCCCGGAAATGTGTGATTAAGCTCAAAGAAGTCCAGAATGCACTAAAAACAGAGCAAGGCCATAGTGAGAACGTCTCAATAATTGTAAACCTAATTTTTGGGGTTAAGGGCACTCAAGGTCATTGACCTAAGACGTCACAATATGGCATATTCCCCTTATTTACACCATGACTAGCACCATAGCTACCGTTTGACGAAAAATGAGCATTGACCTTTACACATGACATTTTAAATTGACCTGTGACCTTGACCTTTACATTTATTTATCTTAACTATGACGTCGTAGCATAATATAGGTCATACTGGGTAACGCCATGCGACCGGAAGCACCCGACCAATCACTTTGAGAATGCTGGTATGGCCTTGAAATGTGACCTTGACCTTTATGACGGGTGAAATTGACATATAATCTCGTTTTATATGGTGCTATAACGTTGCCAGTTTGTCTTTGTTGCACGCGAACTGGTGCAACCGCGCGATTGCAGCGATATCAAAATAAGGGGTTTAACTTTGAAAGCCTATAATTACAAAATTGAGCCCGATTTTCAAGGTTATTTGACCAATCGACTTGCAATTAAATATTCTCAAAAGTAGTGCAATATCGTTTTTTGGCCACGAAGGGTTCTCCAGCCACCTAGAATAAAGTAGGTGGAGGCCTCCGAGGCTCCGCTCCAGTGTGTTTTTTAACACGCGCTGGTATGAGGCCCCGGTTCACCTTTACTGACAGGGGGTACCCATCTCCTTACAATCTCAGCAAACATGCTTGGAAGGGGACACGGAAAGCAGTGTTACATTGCTTGCCTCGATCTCTACCCAAAATGATCCACCAAGAAGTTCTCAAATTAGCTATTTAGCTCAGAAAACGCTTCAATAAGGCAGTCGCGAGAAAAGAAACATTAAAGATTCACAAGTTCGTATCGGTTAATTCGAAGACCGTTATTGTCCATGGCCTCTCCAATGATGAGGGACAGAGGGTTCGAGTTTCAAAATGAATCTGTGAAGTTCAATGGCACCATGTGATGGAGCCGTTCTTCCGATCCGTGGGTCAGATCTTAAATAAAGCATCATGTCTTAATCTTATATGTTCGAAAAGCAGTTGTCGGCGTGGACGCTATATGACTTTTTATTTAGGATGTGTGCTTTCTAATATAAATTGAACTGGGATACATGCAACTTTTTAGGGTATGGGTGGAAAAAGAAAACTATCTAAAACAAACCAAAGTCAACAGTAATAATCGGCTTCTGACGCATAATCCTCACACTAAATTTTCCACCAAATGCACCAGTGTCGGAATTGTTCCGAATGTTCCGGTAATACGTTCATTTTTTTCGGAACGGCTCAAATTTGTATGTTAGCAACAGTAGCCTCCACACCACATCTAGTTCATTCGCAATGTCACCGAAGCGCAGTCTTGCTCGGTTCTCCCCTCCCCGTTACCCCACTTCCAACCGGACGCGTCTATGCGGCGTGCCGACTGCAGGCTGAGTGGCCGGCGACGGTGTTGGGCTTGGTCTGCGGTGCTCATTTCTGATTTTGCTCTGTAGTCTCCATTCTTTTTATTAGCGTTATATGTAGTTTAAGCAATGCTCTTTCACATGAAGTTGTTTTTAATTCAATAAAAACATAGGGAATATGCATACTTACCTTTGCAAAAATTTGTAATTAGATTTTATACATATTCATACCAAGTAACATAATTAAACTTACATATTTGTATTGTTCAGAATTTTGTAATTGTTTTCATGTAACCTCTTGAAGGGACACCTTTAATTTAAATGGCTAAAAACTCAAGCGAAAAGTCCGATGCACGCGTCCGATGCTGGATTGCCCGAGGCTATAACTCCGAAACGATTATCCGGACGAGACTAAAAATACCATAGTCGTTTTCAGCGCCACTGAGAACCCTAGTCCCGAATTTTCATGAAAATCTGAGATATGAAGGTGTTATTTCAACCCATCGATTTGTCGATTTGTCGTGGAATGCCCCTTCTAGGAAATCAATGGTTTATTGCTGTCACGTGTAGATTATTGATGTCGCATGTTTTTCTGAGCTCAACTTTTGTACGGTGTGTTCTCTTGTGTCTTTTTATCCCCCTCATATTCCGAACGATCATTGCTGACGAAGCACTGTAATACAGTACGGAAGCTCCGACCCCCAGTATCTTCTTGTGGAGGAAGTCCGAACGAGATCCTACTACAACTTCTATACCATTCACCAATGTAGACCAAGAGTGTTGACTATTTCTCAAAATAAAAACCATGCCCATCACCGATGTTTAATAATAAGTCTCCCTTCCTCCAGTCCGGGAGGGCGAGGCAAGCTCGCTGTGACCCTAACCATGTTCTGACTTTTGAGGTGATACGAATACGGAACTCAGAGCTGCCGAGTTAGTCATACCTTTTTATACCCAGGGATGGATCCAGGGGCATCTTGGACACGTGACCCCTTCACCTCCTGGATCCGCCTGTGATAGAGGCAGCGATATCTCCCTGTACGGGGCAAGCATGGAAATGGGTTAGTGGGCAGTGTTGGGGTCCCCGCCAAATGGCAGTATGGGGCTGAGGAGCCGACTGCTCTGTTGCGGCCGCTGCTGACGCCCCGGCAGTTATTGACACTGCTCTCCAAACGACCGTAACTACTCCATTACAGGCCTGGGCCCGGTCACACTCCAGCCAAGATGTGCGCCCCGCCTCCTGTCCAACCAGCACCTGTCACAGACGCCGACGCAGCTGCCCTCCATATGCGCATCCGGAGGGACAGAGAGAGAAGGCCCTGCTTGAACCCACAACACTGCGTCCAGTGCCCCCCCCCCCACCTTCTGAAGTGTCCGTCGCTTCCTGCCTCTTCCCCTTCCCTCCGAATACAGGTATTGGCACCCGCCATGATTGGTCGTGCTTGGAGAAATGGTGCCCCTCTGATTGATACCGACACAGGCCGAAATTGGCCCCTAGACCAAATTTGGGCTCCGCCTACGCTGTCTTCCACCGTGAACATACCACTGAGACGTTTCGTAGGTTTAAGTGAGACTGCCTCAGGTATTCTCGCGGCGGTTACATTGAAGACCACCATCAAGTGCGAGCCTTGGCCCTGGGGCGAGATGCGTACGTCATAAACTCTCGGAGGCGTTCGCTCGGTGAATTAGGTAATCCCATCCAGATGTATAGGCCCCACGGGAGTAGAGAGGCATTCAATTTGTGAGGGTTGCTCCAAACAGGGAACATTATGACGAGCAGTGCTAGTCGCCGTGAGTGGGCCGTGACTGATCTAGCAGCCGTGACTGAGCCGTGACTGAGCCGTGACTGAGCTAGCAGCCGTGACTAAGCCGTGACTGAGCCGTGACTGAGCTAGCAGCCGTGACTGAGCCGTGACTGGGCTGTGACTGAGCCGTGACTGAGCTAGCAGCCGTGACTGAGCCGTAACTGGGCTGTGACTGAGCCGTGACTGAGCCGTGACTGGGCTGTGACTGAGCCGTGACTGAGCCGTAACTGGGCCGTGACTGAGCTAGCAGCCGTGACTGAGCCGTGACTGGGCTGTGACTGAGCCATGACTGAGCTAGCAGCCGTGACTGAGCTGTGACTGGGCTGTGACTGAGCCGTGACTGAGCTAGCAGCCGTGACTGAGTCGTGACTGGGCTGTTACTGAGCCGTGACTGAGCTAGCAGCCGTGACTGAGTCGTGACTGGGCTGTGACTGAGCCGTGACTGAGCTAGCAGCCGTGACTGAGCTGTGACTGGGCTGTGACTGAGCCGTGACTGAGCTAGCAGCCGCGACTGAGTCGTGACTGGGCTGTGACTGAGCCGTGACTGAGCTAGCAGCCGTGACTGAGCTGTGACTGGGCTGTGACTGAGCCGTGACTGAGCTAGCAGCCGTGACTGAGTCGTGACTGGGCTGTTACTGAGCCGTGACTGAGCTAGCAGCCGTGACTGAGTCGTGACTGGGCTGTTACTGAGCCGTGACTGAGCTAGCAGCCGTGACTGAGCCGTGACTGGGCTAGCAGCCATGACTGGGCTAGCAGCCATGACTGAGCCGTGATTGGGCGGTGACTGAGCCGTGACTGAGCCGTGACTGGGCTGTGACCGAGCTAGCAGCCGTGACTGAGCCGTGACTGGGCTGTGGCTGAGCCGCGACTGAGCCGTGACTGGGCTGTGACTCAGCCAGCAGCCGTGACTGGGCCCTGACTGTTTCGTGAGTGAGCCAGCAGTCGGCGTGTTTATACCCACGGTCTGCGTGCGTGGCCTCTCCTCCTCACCGGTCTGGCAGTGGCTGTGGGGCGTGTTAAACCACACCAGCTGACTCTCTCTCCAGCCGCGGAGGACCTGCCTCGGCAATTACGCCAGCACTGGTGTGTTTGTTATTGACTGACATCTAAATTCTTGTGCGCAATAAACGCATAGGCCTCACAGTCTGGACACAGCATCACTACAAAATTGAACTTAATTTTTCCTCCAGAGCACGTCTCCAGGTCATGGGGCTGAAATCCGATGGATTTCACTGTTCAGAGTTGGACCTCCCACGTCGCCAAAAGCAGATCTTTCGTCTCGCGGGGGGAAGGCTAGGGGTAAGTATTCATTGTCCGTGACAAACATGAAAATAGAGAACTCGGGGAGTCTTTTATAGTTGTTATCGAAAAATGTGCATCACAGAGACACAAAACAAAGGAAACAAATCCTTGCTGGCGGCTCTCAGTAGTGAAAGATTTCTGTAACTGGTGGCCTATTTTGGAGAACATACTCGTGGATAATTTTCCCACGTGCTAACATGTTAGCTAAGGCCCAGTCTAACTATGACCGGTAGAACGGATTCATCTGTCTGAGGCGCACACCAACAGCCTTTAGAACGCGAACAACCGGAGCCCAAGCACTCAGACCCACCGTTCACCGGGCACCACGCCTGGTCCTGACGACTCTTCAATACCAACTCCACACTTCACTGGGGTGCCCGGGTACCCAAAGGGGGTATAAATCCACACCCCTGTGCCAGAGGGCTGAAGTCTCCACCCCACGATTCTCTGGGTAGAGTTATCCCGCCTCCTAGTGACTGATCGTTATCATTGAATGGATTCGCCCAAAAGCAACTGCTTGATAGCCTGTCAGCAGGCTATGGCCTCCCGCTTAGCAGACGAAAGTACTTATTGGAAATCCACTCCGATAGACATCGCCATGGGGGTCGAAAGCAAGGGGAGCGGGGCAGGGGCGGACGCAGACCCGAGATTTTGGGGGAGCAAACCCATGTCTCCCTCTCCTTCTGGGGGGGGGTGGGACGTGCGATTTGGGTGCTCGACAGACCTATTATAAGCTACTTCTCCAAGTACATGATCGCTCTCCTGGAGGGGGGGCGAAGATTTTATTGCTCGACAGACCTAGTGTTAACACCTTTTTTCAAAAATTTATCCGGCCTTTGGAGGCCAAAAGATAGTTTGACCCCCTTCCAGCGCTTTGAGGGGGGCACGGCCGGAATGGCCCTCCCAGCATCCGCCAATGGAGCAGAGGAACACACACACACCCTAATTATGGGATGACACACACCCCCTAATTACGGGGGGACACACACGCCCTAATTAGGGGACACACACACACCCTAATTACAGGGGACACACACACACCCTAATTACGGCGGGGACACACACTGCCTCATTGCGAGTCTAAGGGTTGAAGGTCCCCTCAAAATTCTGGACCTCGATTTCATTTTTGGGGCATTTCTCTCCCCCCTCCGGTCATCACCAGCTCTGGGTCAGTCACCCCAGTAAAATGCCCTGTGAACGCCCTTGTACACCAGGCGATATAGCCTGCCAGATTTCGAGAATGCATCCATTTGCAGGACCAGGGTCTAAACCATGATACCAGATTGTTGGGTTGAAAATATGCCAAATGCAGACAAAGATACGACCGCAAACACAACTAAGATATGCAAAATCACATCCAAACACATGCATAATCGCAACCAATATATGAAACATCACAACCAAAATAAGGTATTCACAACCGAAATATGCCACAATCCACGAAAAATTTGGCAAGTATTCAAACTGTAAATATCATCCTTGATATCAGGTTAAGTACCTACTACAGCTTACTAGGATGAAGTACTAGTTTTTAGTGGCGACCCTGGTTTTACCATATTTTGGTACCCGGCTGATACACTGTCATGTCAAAAACTCTTCTTGATAGTCTTAACACCTCCTGCTAAAAAAGAAACATTTCCGTTGGCTTAAGATGTTTGTGCAGGAAACTGTGGTATCACTGACTTTTGTGTTTAGGGTTTTGTTTTTTAATTCATTGGACATTAATGTGACATCCCTCAATGATTCAGCCTGACAAAATTGTTTCCAGAAAAAAGCCACCAAACTAGTGCCTAATTCTGATTTGTAGTTCTGCAGTTGTAATTCTGGAGTTCCAATTCTGCCAGTTGTATTTAACCAGGCTGGCTACCTTCCTATAAACTTTATCAGAAATACATTGGAATTTTCTCTGAAATAAAGCCAGCGTTTAGATTGCAAACAACAACTTAAGCTCGGAAGTTTCGGAGCTATCCATCTGAAAGAGTATTGTTGTTTTTGTTTGGCAGCAAGAGTTAGTTGTTTTTTTTGGTAGCAAGAGTTAGTTGTTTTGTTTGGCAGCAAGAGTTAGTTGTTTTGTTTGGCAGCAAGAGTTAGTTGTTTATGTTTGGCAGCAAGAGTTAGTTGTTTTTGTTTGGCAGCAAGAGTTAGTTGTTTTTGTTTGGCAGCGGCAATGTCGCTCGACATTTTACCGAGTTCACAGCGAAGTAAGTGCCGTATAGTTCCTACTGCACATTTTGTTGTCTTTTAAATCTTAACACGCGCATTGAAGGGGGCGGAAATGACCTTCATCTCACTCACATGTTCGCATGTAGCACCTTTCTTCATTCGTTTGCAGACATAATTTATGTCATGAAATAATGCATTGCAATCGACATTTTATGGAAAGTAATGTGCAGTTACTAAATAGTTATTCCCATGAATAAATGTACTGGAATGTGTGTACTATGAAAGGAAATGTGTTTTTGCATTTTTTGTATACATAATTGTCCACCATTCTGAGTCGGAGTCGACTCTGACTCAAGGCTTATTTGAGCCAGAGTTGAGTCGGCTCACTTCTGGATTGGGGTTGAGTCGAGTCGGCTCACCATTTTCAACGTGCGGCGAGTCGAATCAGAATCAGAGTCAGCCTTAAGGCAATGGGTCAGAGTTGAGTCGACTAAAAAAAAATTGAGTCATCAACAAGTCTGGCCGTGACGAGAGAAAGCGAATAGTGCCTGAAAATAATTCTAACTCAAACCTGTCAGATTCTAGAGCCCAAATACTCTACTCAAAATGCCACCGTCTTTGACCTGTCATGACCTCAATATTGACCTGAGCCAAAAAGTGATTGATATAGTTTCTTCATGAATTTGTATGAACTGTCGACCAGCTTTTGCGTTTTTTCGCTATCTCTCACAGAGCCCGAATTCGACGGGAGTGTTCAACCACTGACTCGGAGGCCCACTGGGGCGCGGGTTTATACAATTCTTTATGATGTATCATGTCGTTTTCCAGATCAGGTCAAAGGCCTGATGTCTTTGATCACCACATCACTTGATCTCCACAGAGCAGGAACGTGCCACCAATCGATCTTACGCCCTGTCCTACCCTCAGCAGCAGACTGTGACACCGATCTGTCACCCAAACGTCGCAGAAGCCAGTGACATAACAGTGCATCCCGACGTAACCATGGTGATTTGAAAAATCTGCAGCCTGCCGGAGGCTGTGTAGTAGTTTGCACCATGTGTTGACTGCTCCGAAGTAAGCTCCTATACTATGATTTTCTTTTTATTTATTTATTCAAAATAATAGCCAAGATATAGAATCCACTCACAGGCGAAGTCAGAACATTAGAAAAAACGTTAATATCACTAGAATCGAGACAGTGCACTTCTTAAAAAAGTAGTAAGCCTTAAAAGTTAAAATATATAAATATAAAAAACACAAAAACATAGGAACGCCTTGAGCACATAGAAACGCGATAACTATGTTTTAAATGGAAGAATTAAATATGTGCAGCACCGGGCCAAAGAAGTTTCATCTATCTCAATACACTCGGGAGCGGCACCAGTACGCTGGTGGCATTAGCAAAGCCGGGCACACAGCGCTCATTTGTAAACGCCACCGTCCTACTTTTCGTTTTGTTTTAGTCTGAAATTGTTCGCCATAGCTGAAGTTTGCATATGAATTGAAGCTGCATAACAGGTAAAATTTTACCCGATATGTTTTCCTCCGTGTCATAGCCTCCTCAAAGTTGCTAAGTTCTGCAGGGGCCGGGACCACCTTTGGACTCGCCTTGACACGGATCAAAGACGGCAAGCCGAGTTGGATGTCGTTGGTAATAAGACTAGTTATTTACTATAATTGTCAGACCCTCAAGACCCAGAACATTTGTAACTGAAAGCTTGCGAAGCTGAGTGAGGTATTAACACTTAAACCAACACAGCAGGCAGATGAACGCGTTTCGACAAAAATTGTCTTCTTCAGCATCTATGGTAGGAGGATAAGGAACCCGTCATCAAGACATTCAGCAGTTCATCGTTTGGATTTTTGTGCAAAATTATCGTGCGATAGAAATATAAAGGCACCGTTTTTGAGGATATTCCAATAATGCTTCTTGAATTATTCTAAAATGTATACAAGCAAGCTTCGATATGAGACAATCTAGCCTTATCACTTGTTTTAAATAATGTTCTATTTTTATTTTATCCTCATTATTGTTTTTGTTATTATTATATAAAACTTTTTCTCTCTTTTGCTTAACCAACTCCTAATACAGCCGCAGATTTTGCCCATTTCATGAAGCCTGGCCTAAGATTAAAAGTATCATTTTTAGCTATATGTGCTGCTTCTGTAGCTTTCCTATTATCTTTGTTTTTACAAACTGCCATAATTTTAGCTCTATCCCAGTTTGGCAGATGATTTGTTTTCATGGAATGTATGACAAATGCACTGAATTCTGAGTTGTTTCGAAGGTCTCTTCTATGTTCTTTTAATCTTGTTTTTAGACCCCGTCCTGTTTCACCTATGTACGATTTCGTACACGACCCGCACGGCACCTGGTACACTACACTTTTTGGATCTGAGTCATCTGATCTTTCTTTTTCGCTAAGATGCTACTAAGTTTTTACCGGAACAAAATGCTACTTTGCAACCCGTTTCTTCAGGTTTGTTTGCAATAATTTCAGCTGGTTTGGAGTAAGGTATCGTAACACATCGTATCTGTTCCTTTTGTTGGATTTCGCGGATCGTTTTCTTATATCTAGAGCTTTCTTTCATATTAATCAGAAATCCTCTCGATATTTTAGCTTCGTGAACGAGGTCATAATATGTTCTATCTCTTCTTGCAGGTATTCATCACTACAAATACGGAAGGCCCTAAGAAAAATCCTAATACTACTCCTCGCTTCATCCTATCACTGTGACCTGAGTAATAATGTACATAGCATTCCTTGTTCGTTGGCTTTCGATATACTTTGAATTTAACTTCGGCACTCCTAACAATCTGTGTCAAGGAAAGCTAGAGTTCTCTGATGTTCTTTTCAATGGTGAACTGGATTTTCGATCAACTGAGTTTAGTTGATTGAGTTTAGTTTCAAGTCCATATCATTGGGGACTACAACTAATATGTCATCGACATATCGAGCCCAGATCACATTTGACCCCATTATCTCTAGGTAATGATGTTTTTCAAGCCATTCCATGTATATATTGAATATGTATATATTGAAAAACATGTATATATATATATGTATATATTGAATATATATTATATATATTGTATATATTGAAAAACATCATTACCTAGAGATAATGGGGTCAAATGTGATCTGGGCTCGATATGTCGATGACATATTAGTTGTAGTCCCCAATGATATGGACTTAGAAACTAAACTCAATCAACTAAACTCAGTTGATCCGAAAATCCAGTTCACCATTGAAAAGAACATCAGAGAACTCTAGCTTCCTGACACAGAGTGTAGGAGTGCCGAAGTTAAATTCAAAGTATATCGAAAGCCAACGAAAAGAATCTATGTACATTATTACTCAGGTCACAGTGATAGGGTGAAGCGAGGAGTAGTATAGGATTTTCTTAGGGCCTTCCGTATTTGTAGTGATGAATACCTGCAAGAAGAATAGAACATATATGACCTCGTTCACGAACTAAAATATCGAGAGGATTTCGATTAATATGAAAAAAAGCTCAGATATAAGAAAACGATCGCGAAATCAACAAAGGAACAGATACGATGTGTTACGAACCTTACTCCAAACCAGCTGAAATTATTGCAAACAAACGAAGAAACGGGTGCAAAGTAGCATTTGTTCCGGTAAAAACAGTAGCATCTTAGCGAAAAGAAGATCAGATGACTCAGATCCAAAAAGTGAGACCAGGTGCCGGCGGGTCGTACGAAATCGTACATAGGTGAAACAGGACGGGTCTAAAACAAGATTAAAAAACAAGAGAACCTCAAACAACTCGAATTCAGTGCATTTGTCATACATTCCATGAAAACAAATCATCTGCCAAACTGGATAGACTAAAATTATAGCAGTTTTAAAACAAAGATAATAAAACTACAGAAGCACACATATACTAAAAATGATACTAATCTTAGGCCAGGCATAAATGGGCAAAATCCGCTGTATTAGAGTTGGTTAAAAGAAGAGAAAAAGTTTTATATAATAATAACAAAACAATAATGAGATAAAATAAAAAGAACATTATTTAAAACAAGTGATAAGGCTAGTTGTCTCATATCGAAGCTTGCTTATACATTTTAGAATAATTCAGAAGCATTATGGAATATCCTCAAAACGGTGCCTTTATATTTCATCGCACATAATTGCACAAAATCAAACGATGAAACTGCTGAATCTTGATGACGGGTTCCTATCCCTCCTACCATAGATGCTGAAGAAGACAATTTTGTCGAAACGCGTTCATCTGCCTGCTGTGTTGGTTTAAGTGTTAATATCTGTCAACCACTGTTATACAATGAGTGAGGTATGATAGGGCAGCTCAGGCAGCTCACATGAATGAGACGGACCTCATCTCCCACTTTCTTGGCTGGAAGTAGTGCCGGCAAGTCCATGGGCGGATCCAGGATTTTGCTAAGGGTGGAGGGGGGCAAAGCCTCGGTGGATGGATAATCTATAATTTTTGGGGGCGGCACTTGGTATCATGAATGGCACCTCTGTGTCCCTAATTTTCCTATTTTTGATGTCACTTTAACCAGTCTAACTAGAAACTAAACTTCGCCAGGGAACGGCAGAGTGGAGGGAAAACGGAAAGAGATGGAGGGTCGAAATGGCTGGACGTAAGATGGAGGGAATGCGGTCCTTACGTTGGATAGCAAAACAAATGCTTGCTTACATTCCCTTCACTTTAAAACAATATCACTCATCATTGTCACCAGTAAGTTCCTCTATAAAACGAGACGAAAAGAAAATCCTATTGGCTTGATTTACCTTTCCGAAGTGGGCAAGTTCCTACTGAGCCCACATCTTGGGAACGTGCCCTAAGCACCAAATTAATGTGCATCTAGCGGTTTTCTTCAGGGGCTAGTGACATGAGCATGACTCGTCAATCATTATCGTCCGTAGAGTGGTGAGACTGACCGTGCAGCAGCTGATATCTCCCAGCCTGCAGTCGGCGGGCCCCGGTCACCCGCGGTCTGCTCTCTGCCAGCCATCCACCACCTGGCAACCGCACCAAACAGGGGAGCTCACGAAGACAGAAAGGAACAAACACAAGACGAATCTGAACGGTCAGTGTGGACAATATCCTGCGGAAGTGACCCGCCATGGATCTGATGAAGGACAACGGACAGCATAAATAATTATAACAAAAGCCTTCTTACACCTATTTCTAAAGCGTTGACTTCGTGAATTTGTTGTACCTTCCGGCCTAAAGCCTAGGTATCTTCGCAAAGTAAAGCTGAACATGATGAGAGGGTGGGGCAGGCTAACCTTGCGTCGGGCTGGCGTGTTCAGGTAGTGGTAGGACTCTGGCAACGGTCTGGTGATCCTGCAGCGGCAAGACCCCCGTGGAGGGTGCAAGCTGCAGATCGCTGGCCCCGGCGCCAGCTCTGTTGAAAGCTCGTGCGAAGGGGTTGTACTTCACCTTCAGCTGGGTCACCTTCCGAATCAAAGTGTGCGTCACCGAAGGCTGCCAAGGAAGAGAATGCAAATGATCAGGATGTCCTCTGAAATGGTCTCCCGTAACCGTTTTCAATCAAACAGGGCACAGTCATAATCAACATATTCAACAAATATATAATGAATAAAAAGTATATAATATATATATATATATATATATATATAAAAAATACATTGATAAGTTGGATAGAGACAAATAAAAACATGGACACCATCATTCGAATCTTCTTGAAGTGTCTAAAGCAGATGCTCCACATGGGCTACACTGCACCGGAAGGCTTCCGGTACACACACTGCTTGCAGGTTTGTGATCGTCATGTTGCGGAGATGTACCGATCCTGGCTTTCATCATTGCTTTTGTGTGCTGCATGAATGTCTGATGCATGCTTAAATTCATTTTAATTCCAGCCGAGGGCTGTCCCTATTGACGTTGAACTAACATAAGCCATGATATGTGGAGGGTCCAAACATGTCAAATAAATAAAGAAATAATAGATAAGCTAACCATATGAGAAGAAAGACGGCTGGCCTCTATCACGAGTGCATGCACTAGTTCTTCGGTTGTCTTGGGCTTCTTGGCGTAAATGCCATCTTTGAGGATTACCCGACAAGAAGAAGTCCAGCGGGCTGAGGACAGGGGAGAGAGGAGCCCACTGGACTGCCGTCTTTAAGCTGATGTGACGGTCGGCAAAGCACTCGCGCAGCCATTGCAGTGAGCCGTTAGCAGTATGCGGCGTCGCCCGCAGCCATTCTTCATGGCGACAGGTACCGCGCCTTTGTCCGAGCTCTCACCTGTCTGGGAGGGCTGCTGGCTCTCACCTTGTCGTTCTGGTAAGCAGTGACGGCCACGAAGCTGGTCAGCTGCAGTTTCTCGGTGCACATGCTGGTGGGGCTCCAGCCCAGGTTGTCGGTGTGCTTCATGCGGATCATGTGCAGCCTCGGCTCGTACACGTGCATCGAGTTCAGACTCATCTGCCGCCCGCAGCGCATGTGGTCAGCGAATGTGGCACCTCCATATTGGGGTTTCAACGGAGACAGCCATGTTACAGATCATGTTGGCAAACCACCGGATCCATGCTTGATTTGTTCAAAAACTTAATATTCGCGGAGAAAAATGGTACAATTCCCTCCTACCGGCCCCGTCCTCCCCGCTAAAGTTGACGCACTATGAGGCGATCTAAGGAAAGTGATGCCAAGCTCAGGCCCCACTACGCGTGCAGCGCCCACAAATTTGTCATGCTTTGACTTTAAAGCCCAGGTCCTCAGCATGACTTTAGTGCTGACTCTGGTACCGGCGATCTTACCGTTGGCCAGAGCCCGAGCCATTTCCTACAGCCCCGAGCAAACCCCCTGCTGATCCACCTGGTGATCCCAGCCGCTAAATAGTGGACTCGGACCAACAAGGCAAGACACAAGTCAAAAACAAAGAATATCCAAACCATCAAGTATTGGCCGCGGTGTACCTAGCAGCATTGATCACCAACAGTTCCTCAGTACCTTACAAGACTAACCCGGCAGAGTATTCGGATGAGGTTTCTATTATGTCAATTCGAATTATTAGCACCGGTGTGCTGTCAGCTTGATTTTTATTAAAAAGCGCACCAGTAATGATGAGCAGGATGAAGCGGCGCGCGGACGTCGGAGTTCATATAACCGTTGTTTGGATGTTACGGCAGTTTTCACGAGCTTTTCATTGGCGTGAACAGAGAGAACGCACGATTGCATGAATTAAAAGAAGTACAACAGCATTAACGTTAACCTGCAAACGAAAAGCTAAGAAGTCAAGATCCCAGAGGAAAACATGTGTTATGTGATGTGTGCACATGTTAACACGAACAGTGGAGGGGTGGAGGGGGTCCTAAAGTGCGCACCGCCCCCCGCCGAATATTTTCTAAGGTGGTTGGAGAACCGTTCACCGCCAAAAAAAGTTGCTCACTTTAATTTGGGAGAATTCGTGAGCACGTCGGTTGCTGAAGAAATTGTGGAAATCATTCGATATTTTTTTACTTATAGGCTTTCAAATTCAGACCTATATTTCGAGAAACTCGAAATCACGCGGTGACGCCAGTTCGCCTGCACTGTGGAGCGAGTGGTGACGTTATAACGTCACATAATCGGGTTATATGTCAAGGTCACCTTACATGAAGGTCAAGGTCAAAGTGACAGGTCAAGGTCATTGACCCCAGTATTCCGGTCAGGTGCTATTATTCAGCATGACGTATGTTATGATATAACTTCACAGTTAAGGCTGCTCAATGTCAAGGTCAATGTAAAACTTCAAGGTCAAAGGTCTTTTTCAAGCTTAAGCTCTCATGTCCTGCCCAAAGGCTGGTATAGTGTTTGTCAGATTGTTCATTAAGATCCTAAGTCAGTGACCTTAAGTGACCTTGACCTTAAACATTCAGGGAACATTGTGAGGTACCTTCCCTCTATGACCTTTGTCCGCTCCTAGTGTATTCCTGGCTTCTCCCGTGTAATCACGACGTTTCCCGATAGGTCCCTTTACGACCTCATTTAACCTTGAAGATATAATCGTAAGGAAAATCGTATGGAAAAACTTACGGGTTAAAGTAGTAGGGGTTAAATGTTCGTAATGTAAAAGCTCGTAGATAAATCGTACGGTTTAAAGACGTGGGAAAATTCATGAAAAGTGGGATAAAGTGACGTAATACGTAGGTAAAATGTGTAATGTAAAATGTAGAAAAGTCAGGATAAAGTACGTAGGATCAAAATTTTCGTAAGGATAACATGTTTCGAAACACAAAGAGATAAAGCCAGGAGGTAAATATTCGCCATGAAAATCATGAAAATTACCGCACGAAGTACAGAAGTAATAATCACCTGCCCACACCCCGCCGGACGCTTTCAAATAGCTTGAGCGCAGTGGCGGATATCTAGACCACTGGCCAGGGGCGTCGCCACCGGGGCCTCGGGGACCGGACCCTCCCGCTCTTGGAAAGTGGCGGGGAGGGGCCAGTCCCCCGCTTTTGGTTGGAAATACTATTGAAAAGCCACGTTAGAATGAACATAGGGATTCATCACGAGCCCCAGCCCCCCCCCCTGGCGCCGGCCCCCCACCCGAAAACTGTGGCGACGCCCCTGTCTATGATTGCATTTCAATTGAGCCTCCCTTTATGCATTTATTATGTATGTACATTTGCTACGTATTTTTACATACGTACTTTTTCGTACATGTTTTTGGACTACGAGTTTTAGTACCCTACGTAAATTTGCTTATGAGCTTTTGTGTATGTACTTTTGCGTACGTTCTTTGGCAATACGAGTTTATACCCTGCGTACATTTGCTTACGAACTTTTGCGTACGTACTTTTGCGTACGTACTTTTGGCATACGTGTTTTATACCCTACGTACATTTGCTTACGAAATTTTGCGTACCAAGTTTATCTATACGTACTTTAGCCATACGGAACTTTGGTCCGTAAATCGTTTCAAAGACAAAAATGTTTCAATTTTCTCTTTTAGTACCTAGATATCGTCAATCCGGATCTGAAAAGGTTTATAGGGCTTCGAGAAGTGTCATTTTTGGATGACCTGCGTTGCAATCCTGGTGCCCGTCCGGCGGGATGAAGTTCTGCTTCCAAAATGCTTGAACGGGGCCTGGTACAAACTTCTTAGTAAAAATGTCATGACGTCATAGATTTGTAATCAGGTAATATCATTTTCTTATCGCGTGATGTTTCCACAATTTCTTTTAAGAGTTTGGGGGGTTTCCGTATTTCTGTCGTCAAGTCAATGTGTGATTTCAGATCTCGGAAACAAAATCCATCCAAATCGACATTGAAACTGGGTCTTTAATTAACCGATAGCGGGCCCATTAGGCACCTCTCCCCCACAACTCTGAGTACCAGGGCAAAAGGCATTTTCCGAGAGCGCTTCTTTAATGTTGCATTTGAAAGGAAAATCAATTCACGTTCTCATCGACACTACCTGCTGCTACCCCTTCCCAAACAGGACATCCACCCCCGTCAGGTCACCCTCGCATTGTTCTATTACCCATGTTGTCATCACACTAGTGAATCACAGAGCCATGAAAGTGCGCTCTGGCCGCCAGATTGGAGGGCCGGGGAGGGGCGGGGGGAGGGGACGGGTGCGGCCGACAACATTAGACACCTTTATGGCGTCGGCTGCTGCCACAGGTGCAGATACGGCGGCACCTGTGAAGTTGACGGAGGTGGGGGCGGTGCCAGGTCGCCCAGGCCCATGGCCCCTCGGTCCGCGCAGGTCACACTGCTGGTCGTCCGCGCCGTAGTGTGGTACGTGCGGTGCATGGCATGGCATGTGGCATGGGAAAGGCATGGGCATGGCGTGGTATAGGAAGATTATAGCATGGCATCCAGTGGCAAATCCAGGACTTTACTTGGGTGGGCGGGGAGCTAGGGGCTACAGCATCGCCATTGCTTCGAAACAGCCTGAGGCTATGCATTTGCCATACACACTCTGCCTCTTGGGGGGAGGGGAACTTGAGCCCCTTAGCCCCCTTGTATCCGCCACTGATGACATGGTGTGGAAGTGAACAATTTCCACAAATCTGAGAGCTCTCGGCTTCCACTTCCGAGAGGTTGTTACTGTGCACACGGCCGGCTCGCGTGACTTCAATGTGTTGGCTCCTGTTCGAAAAAAATACCCCATTTCAATCAAATTGGGGGAAAATCTGGAAAGTATCAAGAAGCCTGAATCATTAACGTTTTCGATTATAGAAGTAAGCTTGTCTTGTTGGCAGGGGGTGGTAAATTATCTGACCATTTCAGTTTTGACTGATAACTGTCGGGGTTGCAAGCAGGGTTATACGGCTTCGCTAACTTTCACCCTGCTAGGAGGGATTTGGGGATCAGATCGACTTATTCAATATGTATAACTGACTTATATGAATAACTTGATATAACTATGTACACTTAACTATAACTGACTTTTATGTGTGACTTATATCTATAATATAATCTTTTTGGTCTCTTATCTATTTTAATTATACATTTTGATCAACAAATGTGATATTACCCTACAGTGGCTTGGCGACGTATTTTCAGCGAACCGTGACCCAGAAGCAGTAGTTCCAACGGTAAATTCATCGCCGGTTTGTCAATTTATCCAAGACACTTAATTTGTCGCTACATTCATCTGAAAATTTTGCTATTTGTAAAACAAAGTCTGATGAATGAAAGACTATTGAAAAGCAAGGAACATAGCCGCGGCAGAGGGATAAGAAGAGCCACAAAGAAACGTTGACGTTGATTTATTTGTCTCTCTTCAGTGTCACTGCCATAGAAATCACAGCCCGGAAAAGCACGCTCATTATCATCGTGCAAATCATCTGTTCTGGGCACTAAGAGACAACACGCTGGGACACTGTATGGTGGTGGTAGAGGAGAAGTGTAGCTCTATACCTCCCAGACACGATATCTAGGTTAAAATTTAACGCTATTATTTTGAGGTAGTAGTAAAGGTCTCAGACAATTATTTCCTACTAGGTCAAGTTATGTTTTATTTGAGCATGGAATTTTATATATAAACAATATACACAACTTTTACATATATTTAGGTATAATAGGTAAATATTTGATCACTAATACATAATTTTCCTTTATTATTCCATCACACAGGTATATAGACATACAAGGTTTTTATATTCTATATTCTCCAGGCATAGCTTATAAAAGTATCAGTTTCAATATATATTAAAAGATATAATTACAGTAAACAGACCACCAAAACAAGTAATTTACTTAAACCAACTTATATCAGTTTCAACCATATTTGATAAGGGTTGGATGGGGGTAAAAATAGCCCCAAAAGTTTCCTGGTTAAAGGTAAAAAGTCCCGGTTAAAGACAATTTTTTTCTTCATCGTTTCTCTCCTGCAGTGACACTGATTTCGGTAGAGGAGCCTGGGCGACCAGACAAAACACCACATTTTTGGAGCACATCGGTAAGCTTGGTATAATTCTGCAAAGCCACTCTTTTGTCACTGGTGTCTAGAACAAACATGAGCCTATAATTTCCTTTCATTCAATTATAATTTTTATGAACACTTCTTCTGGGGAACTACATATCCAAGAGCGTTATAATTATTCTGACTTCAAGAGTCAGGTGAAAAGGTCGAGGATGCGCTGACACTTTCGTTTTTTTCAACTGCTTGGGGGCCGGGTGGCCTAGTGGCTTCATTGTTTATTTTTTTCAAATGGAACAACATGGATTAGCGTGGGTTCAGTCACCACGGCGGTAAATTGCCTTCCGTGTTCGATCTGACCCAGGGGGAGGATCCCTAAACAACCACACCAATTATCCCCGTAATTGGGCAAGTCTCCCTGTTGGGAGTGGTCCTAATGAATAAAATAGAATAAGCTCCTGGGCCGTCCACATGGCTCAGATGCGTGACTTCCTTACCCCAGTAATTTTTTACTATGTAGATTGTAAGCCTTCACCATCATGTTTGGGGTTTTAGTGCACAACGAGAGCTTATATCATTGGGCACCCATAGCGCTAAATAAAACGCATAGATGCGTCAGGGTTTCAACCGAGTGGATCTGAAATAAGACTGGACACAATGTGAGTTTGTAAAAAACACGGACTCGTAAGAGTGAACAAGTCCAACGGTTTTCAGTGAACTCCATAAAAATAGCAGCCCATGCATATATTTTCAATCCCTTAATTTCTGCATCCGGCCCTGGGGTATTTCCCGCCGATGTCCAGGCATGCCCCAGATCCGCTCACCCACAAAGCTTGACCTTTCCTACACTGAAGTGTTATGTGGGCGAGAAGATTAGCTCAAACCTCACTTTCGGCACCGCCGGCTAGGTCTCCGCGCGTTGGTCGAAACGAATGTGAAGCGTAGGCAAGGGCAGACTCAGGACCTCATTTCGAGAGGGTGAGGGGTCTCCCCCTCCATTGCCTTGGATAAGCTTCGCCGATTCATTAACCACGGGCACTCGGCCCCTAGCCCCCCCCCGTGTCTGCCCCTGAGCGGTCAGTTGGCAGTGCTTTCAGTACTACCTCGGGTCTCCCAGGCCTTCTGCTGCTGGACACAACACGCGGCAGCCCCGGGTTTCAGCCCCTCCTTCGTGTCTGTGTTCCATTGCTCTTGCCGAACATTGTGTATGTAGCATCGGATATGTGGAAATAAGTCTGAGAATGGGAGGCCAAGGCTGGGCCGCGGTATACACCACACTACCCCCTTCAGCGCCACGTCCGCTCTTCTGTTTCCGTTCATACCAACGTGACCCATGCCGAGTGACCAGCTTTTTCCGACATTGTGCTCGGTGGAGTCTCTGATGAAATCTAAAACGCGTGTAAATATGGGAGGAAACTCAAAAGAGGTTTGTAATGTAGAACTTTAACGTCATTTTTTCCCACAACTAATATTACATCAACTTTAAGCAGGGGCGCAACTTTATGTTTTTGATTGGGGGGGACCCGGCTCGAAAGGGGGCCCGTACATGATGGGGGCCCATGTTTTTTAATGAAAATGTGACCGAAAAAAACTTATTTTCGACCGTTTGTTGTCGAAAACTGACAGCAAAGGTTAAATAACAATTTTTAGCGCGCATTTCGTCACTGTTCATGATTTGCACTATTTAGCCCAAAAAGTAGTCAGAAGACCCAATCTTTTGAACGAGCTGCCAAAGTATGTAAGGATATTGAACAAGTAGGTGTCTACTTACCGTCTTCGTCGTCCACGCGGATGCTCTCCTCCGGAGGTACAACGGGATCAGCCCCGCACGACGCAGGAGGGATGGATGCTGGAGGGTCTTTTAGCAAACGGGATCTGGCTGGTGGCCTGGCCGAGGAAGGTAATGATCAGGAAAAGAAGGATTGGAATTACAACCTTACTTTACCATTTTGCTGGAAACTATATACATTGCACTTTTTTGAGTTAGTTTTAAATTGGGGTTTTAATTTTTTGCGGTCGATAGATGAAGGTAGCTTGCATAGTACCAAAAATAGTAGTGATATGAACTACTTTAAGTGGACGCGTGCGTTGCTAGAGATTAAATGCAAATATGATCGGGATCATTTTATAACAGTGTGCAAAATTAGCAAGACGATTCTAGATTCATAGGTTACCTGAAAATGAAGAAAGTTTGGGTAGTTTTGCCAGAGCAGCCTCTCGGTCTTGAATGTTCTTTGTTTTACGCTTTTGTGCACCCAAATTATGTTTATACTGTCCAACCATTTTAACATTCACACCTGGGACGAAATCGCATTAGGTATAACGAATAATTTGATACAAATGGAAGGTAGAGCTCGAAGTGCGAAATTCCTTTAGCAGCAGGGAAATTGAACCTACTGATCTTTATGTTACATGATCAAGACACCTTTTTCTGATCCATTCACCTTGCCAGTTCAATGACATTTTACAACACTGGGTACCGGTCAAGGGGTACTATGAATAGGTGGTACTGCCTATTTCCCTTTACAATCCTCATATAGGATCAGTACAAAAGGAATGGGGGACTAATATTTCTCACACCCCATCCATCTCTCCCCGAATGTTCCAGGAGGCATGGGACCGGCCGCACGTTGCCCGGGAAAACCACAGGGGCCCGCAAGCATGGCAGGGGGGCCGGTTTCGGCAACAGGGAGCACAGATACGCCACTTGGGGCACGAAACTGCTAAAAAATAAGAAACTCCTGCAAATACGAGACTAACACAATAGCTTCAGTTTCTGCACGATATTCTTAGACCACAAGGGGCCCGGACAGACCACAGAGTGCCTGAGCACACCAAAGGGGCCGGGCAGACCACAGGAACCCAGAAAACCATAGGAGCCCGGTAAGCCCACAAGGGGCCCGAGCAGACCACACACAGCCAGCAATTTGGCTGGGCTCTGCCCGATATATGCTAGGCTTGGACTGGGCAGAGCCCGAGTACATGGGCTCAGCCCAGGTCCGGCTCCGCTCCGCCTGGGCAGAGCCCATGTTCAAGCAAGACCGGGCTCTACCGCTCGGGCAAGTTGTCAGCCCCCGACCTAATGTCGGGCTCAGTCCGAGTCTATGTGGCTCAGCTATTAGTCTCATGGCTCGGGCAGAGCCCGGCCCAGCCCGCTCTTGGCCCGGTCGGAATGCTGGCTGGGCAGCGGGCCCGGGCAGACCACACGGAGCCTGGACAGATGAAAGGACCCGGGCAGACCACAGGGACCCGAGCAGAACACAGGGGCCGGGCAGACCACAGAGGACCCGGGCAGACTAAAAGGAGCCGAGATCGCCCACAAGGGGCCCGGGCAGACCACAGGGGCCCGGGCGGACCACACAGGACCCAGGCACACTACAAAAGCCCAGACCACAGGGGCCCGGACAGACTAAAAGGGGCCAAGGCAGAATACAAGGAGCCCGGTTGCAGTCACAGGGGGCCCGGCTGAACCAAAAAGGTCCCGAGACTGCCAGAAATAGGGGCCCGGGTGCAGTTAAAATGGGCCTGAGAATATCGTTAGGTGCCCGTTTGCGGACACAGCGATTATGGGTGGCCCTAAAGGGGACCGCACCCAAGAAAGCATGCCCGGCAAGCATGCCAGGGAGCCCAGCCGCAGCCACATCAAGCCCAGATAGACCGCAGGGCCCCGCACTCATGGCAAGGGCCCGTCCGTGGCATTAGAGGACCCGCGCCTCCTGGCCCACAGGGAGCCCAGTTACAGTCACAGGTCCCGGTTGCAGTCACAGGGGGCCCGGCTGAACCAAAAAGGTCCCGAGACTGCCAGAAATAGGGGCCCAGGTGCAGTTAAAATGGGCCTGAGAATATCGTTAGGTGCCCGTTTGCGGACACAGCGATTATGGGTGGCCCTAAAGGGGACCGCACCCAAGAAAGCATGCCCGGCAAGCATGCCAGGGAGCCCAGCCGCAGCCACATCAAGCCCAGATAGACCGCGGGGCCCCGCACTCATGGCAAGGGCCCGTCCGTGGCATTAGAGGACCCGCGCCTCCTGGCCCACAGGGAGCCCAGTTACAGTCACAGGTCCCGGTTGCAGTCACAGGGGGCCCGGATGGATCACAGGCGCCCGGTTGCGGTGACAGGGGTTCGGACGGATCACAGAGGGCCCGATTGCAGTCACAGGGGCCCGGGTGGATAACAGGGGGCCGGGTGGATTCTAGGAGCCCGGTTGCAGTCACAGGGGGCCCGGTTGGATCACAGGGAATCCGTTTGCAGTCACAGGGGGCCCGGGTGGATCTCAGGGGGCCCGGTTGCAGTCAAAGAGGGCCCGTGTGGATCACAGAGGGCCCGGTTGCAGTCACAAGGGGCCCGGGTATATCACAGGGGGCCCGGTTGCAGTCACAGGGGGCCCGGGTGGATCATAGTGGGCCCGGATGGATCACAAAGGGCCCGGTTGCAGTCACAGGGGCCCCGGGTGGATCACAGACGGCCCGGTTGCAGTCACAAGGGGCCCGGGTATATCACAGGGGGCCCGGTTGCAGTCACAGGGGGCCCGGGTGGATCATAGTGAGCCCGGATGGATCACAAATGACCCGGTTGCAGTCACAGGGGGCCCGGTTGCAGTCACAGGAGGCCCGGTTGCAGTCACAGGGGGCCCGGTTGCAGTCACAGGGGGCCCGGGTGGATCATAGGGGCCCAGTTGTCATTACAGGGGGCCCGGGTGGATCACAGAGGGCCCGGCTGCAGTCACAGGGGCCCCGGTTGCAGTCACAGGGGGGCCGGGTGGATCACAGAAGGCCCGGTTGGATGACAGAAGGCCCGAGACTGCCGGAATTAGGGACCCGGCTGCAGTCAAAGTGGGCCTGAAAATATCATTAGGGGCCCGGTTGCAGACACCGAGGTTAAGGGTGGCCCACAGGGGACCCGCAAGCATGCCAGGGAGCCTGGCCTCAGCCAAAGTTAGCCCAAGTAGACCACTGGGGCCCGCAATCGTGGCAGGGGCCCGGCTGTGTCCGCAGGGGCCCGCAACTTGGCACTGGGGGGGGCTCGTAGGGTTATTGGGGGCTTCTCCGAGCATTGGGGGGGGCTCGAGCCCTCCCAAATATATGGAAACTTTCGCCCCTGACTTTAAGGTTTTTAAAGTTAACTAAATCACGAAAAAACCTTAAAGTTGATGTGATATAAACTCAAAAGAGCTAAGTGCCTGCGAAGATGAAAGAGGGTTGGTAAAAACCAAAGCCTGTAAAAGTCACACATCGTTCTTTTCTACATCGCAGTATCTGGTCTAGATAACAAAGAGATTCGCGGTAAAAATCGATTCGTCTTCTGGTAGTGTGAAAGGCTTCTTAACACGCACCCCACTGGGGTCCCTTGCATGACGCGCCCCGCTGGGGGCGTTTTTCGCCCCCTCCGTATCTCGTTCCCACGAAAGCTAAAGGAAAATTACGGGCGGTGTTTGAAAGCTCTTGACAAGACGAAGAGATTTTATATGAAGAATTTTTATTTCAGGTCAATATTGAGGTCAGCATAGGTCAAAGAAGGCTCCATAGGCTTACTACAAAGCAGTGTACGTTTCCCTCTCTTGATCTGCCCTCAGGAGAGCTAGAGCAAATATTTATGCATTATTGGATTCCTCTCATTGCAGCGAATCGAATGATGTATAATATGGCCTTGCTTGGTCAAATAGTCAAAATGACCTGACCTCGAGTTGGTCAGGGTCACAGAGTGATCTGGTATGGTCATGTTACATATCGACCGACTCCCCGTGACAATATAAGCACAATGAAAGCAAAATGGGAGCTTTATCTCAATTCAGTGAGAAGTTATTGGCAAAACAATCACTCTCTGCTCCTGTGACCTTTGAGAGGTCAGATGCTCAAAAACTCAACTTTAACTTGGCAAGAGTCCATGAGTCCATTGAAGAGTCAAGAGTCCATGAGTCCAAGAGTCCATTCTATTTTTCACCATAGACTTATAATGGGGTGACCAAAAAATTGACCCCATCTTAGGTCAATAATATCGAAATTCCGAGACAGCAGATTTGTAGACCCTAATGACCTTATAATATTGTGGAAGTTTCAAACTGATCGGTTTGCTAATGTTCCCTGGGCTCTGCTTCAAACTCGTAATTTTGAGGTCGGGTCACTTGACCCTAAATAGCTCCTTGACCTGACATGACCTTAACTAAAAAATTTGTTCAGATGTGTAAAATTGATCAGGGATAAGGTACCGTAAGTTTCGTTGTTCTGCGTCTCTTTGTTTTTGAGCTATCTGGGGAAAACCAGGAGGGAGGGGGCGAATTTCGCCCCCTCCCAGCGGGGCGCGTGTTAACTCTGATAAAGGCGCGACTGGCGTCGCTGTCAACCCTGTCAGTGCCAGACATAGAGTGTCCCCGGAAGAAGCGGTTGCAATGGCCCATAAAAATCTATCGGGTCGTCTGCGGTGGAAGGTCCCGAGTTTTCTTAGGATCAGACCCGTATCTGCTGGGGTCTCTGCAGCGAGCCAAGGCGGTGTTGATGGTACGTGGGAAGTTTCAATCTGATAGAGATCGACTTCATAGAGCCATGCCGGTACCTGGGCCCAGGGGGCCCGGCTGACGCTGGTGTGCTACCGGCCCGGCGATGCAGCGCTCCCGAGAGCAACTTCCGATAGGCTGGGTGAGACAGTAACTGGAGTTTTCAGGCGAATCTCATCTTCACCATCCGTCGATGGAGCGGGCTCCACTTGCGTCAACAAGCAGGCTAGAGATCCGTCACATGTGAAAGGCTCTTGTAACTATTTTGACAGCATGGCGACGAATATTGTCGCCGACCTTTCTGGCACTCTCCGTCACCGATTGATAAACAATGCACCTATATTCCAGGTTCGACCTGAATAGCGACCTATATAGCGCCAGCAGCCTTGTAATCGCCTCCGAACTTCCTCCTGGAAAGAAATTTCAAAACATTCATGGAATTACAGCATTTCCCTCTCAACTGATTGAAATGTGCAAAGTAAGTCAACCTTCGGTACAAAAGTAAGCCTAGGAAGGGAGTATCTTCTACACATCGGTCCTTTTGTCCATATAGAGCAAGGTCAGGTTCTTCAGACCGGTTCTTTTCCCGACAGAAATGAACGCATTTGGTGTTTGTTTTTAGTGGAAAACTGGGGACCACTTTTCCTGTTCCATCGTTGGAGTTTCTCCAGTCCCATTTGCAGCTGTCTCGGCGCAGCAGCGGAAGATGGGGAAACGGTCCACGCACTGAAATCATCGACAAACAGTGCACTGTTCATATTTGAGGGAAGATCATCGGCCACCTCGTTTATAGCCATGGCAAACTGGGTTACAGATACCAAAGATCTCTGCGCCGTGCCATTTTCCTGGATAAGCTTGTTTGTTTGTCAGTGAATCGCCAATCATAAAACGATAAAGTGGAAATGCCTATTTCTCGAGAAATCGTAAATAAACCGACTCATGCGGCCATGTATAGCTAATCTGCACAAGTTTTGAAGAATATCACGTCTTCGCTTGGAATCACGGGTGTACTTGTACCGTACTGATACCGTAGAATACAGCAAATTGTTATCCCCCAAATGCGCCGTTTGCATAGTTTCGCTTAAATCGGATCTCACAACTCGCTGTTCAAGTCAAAAAATGTTTTCTACATAACAAAAGAAATGGTCAAATTTTGTCATTAAATTCACAGTAGCGACATCAAATGAGAGATATTCATCTAGCGAGTGATTTCTCTCGGGGGGCGCAAGAGACATACCTGCCCCTAAGTCTGTGGCCTCATTTGCAAGTACGTATCTTCTAACAGAGCCTCATGTTCTCGAAAATCGAAATAAATACGATCTTCCATTAACTAGACAAGTTACAGAAACTTCGCACCACTGTAGTGCAAAGTTCTGAATTTTCCACTCACTGATTGTATACTGGGGTTAAATTTCCTCTCCACACCCTGCTCAAAACCTATTTTTGACACTGTTCGACCAGGATGTGACATGTAAAATTTCCGTGATTTTAAGTTTTAGCGATTGATATTTTATAATGCCATTTCACATAGGACTATAGAAAATAATGTTGACATCAGAAATGTACGGTCTGGCTCAGCCCCAATTTGTCAAACGCCGCCAGCCCTGCCTGTGGTATGGTACTGACGGTAGCTGACCACCTGTCCAATACATGTCCCGGATGCATGAGCAGCTCAGTACGGTACCGACCGCGGGAACGGCCCTCGACTCATGTATGCGGGGTCTGGCACGGTCCTGCCACCAGGTCCTGGTTCTTTTCTAGAAAAAGGGTCATGGAATTAGTTCGTACCATTGACATGGTTTTGATTTAAGATGCAATATTTTCATTAGATATCAGTGATTTGGCTATAAATTATTTCTCAGAAAATACACAAAATGAGTTTAATGAGCTCATTTAAATAAGATAAGTCTGCTTCTCAGAACGGCACGCTCCATGCCGCAACATTTTGTCCGGGACACGTCATAGTTCCTATGGATGTAATTGTGTTTACTGAGGGCCTTGGTTCTGATGCCGCAAATGTATCCCCGGTAAGAGCCAACGACACCTTTGGCTGTCGTATGGTACTGAGGGCAGAGGACCCACTGCCGACGACAAAACCCCGACACCTCTGGCTGTCGTATGGTACTGAGGGCAGAGGACCCACTGCCGACGACAAAACCCCGACACCTCTGGCTGTCGTATGGTACTGAGGGCAGAGGACCCACTGCCGACGACAAAACCCCGACACCTCTGGCTGTCGTATGGTACTGAGGGCAGAGGACCCACTGCCGACGACAAAACCCCGACACCTCTGGCTGTCGTATGGTACTGAGGGCAGAGGACCCACTGTCGACGACAAAACCCCGACACCTCTGGCTGTCGTATGGTACTGAGGGCAGAGGACCCACTGTCGATGACAAAACCCCGACACCTTTGGCTGTCGTATGGTACTGAGGGCAGAGGACCCACTGCCGAGGACAAAGCAGCGACAGCTTTGGCTGTCGTATGGTACTGAGGGCAGAGGACCCACTGTCGACGACAAAACCCCGACACCTCTGGCTGTCGTATGGTACTGAGGGCAGAGGACCCACTGCCGAGGACAAAACAGCGACAGCTTTGGCTGTCGTATGGTACTGAGGGCAGAGGACCCACTGCCGACGACAAAACAGCGACACCTCTGGCTGTCGTATGGTACTGAGGGCAGAGGACCCACTGCCGACGACAAAACCCCGACACCTTTGGCTGTCGTATGGTACTGAGGGCAGAGGACCCACTGTCGATGACAAAACAGCGACACCTCTGGCTGTCGTATGGTACTGAGGGCAGAGGACCCACTGTCGAGGACAAAACCCCGACACCTTTGGCTGTCGTATGGTACTGAGGGCAGAGGACCCACTGCCGACGACAAAACCCCGACACCTCTGGCTGTCGTATGGTACTGAGGGCAGAGGACCCACTGCCGACGACAAAACCCCGACACCTCTGGCTGTCGTATGGTACTGAGGGCAGAGGACCCACTGCCGACGACAAAACCCCGACACCTCTGGCTGTCGTATGGTACTGAGGGCAGAGGACCCACTGCCGAGGACAAAACAGCGACAGCTTTGGCAGTCGCTTTGTGTTTTCCCGTCTCGTGGGCGTGACACAGGTAGGTATCACTTTGTCCAATGGCTTTATTGCACGCTACTGCCGCCCGAGAAGAAAGCCTGCACGTTTGCGGCCGCTTAATCCGCCTGCTGCCTGAACGCGCACGGCCTCACCTCTGATCGGAGGTGTCAAAATCCCTACATCCAGACCTGAATAATGACACCACGCGACATTTACCTTATTCAGTTGAGGAATACATGGGAACTATGCAACAAAAACGAAACATTAGAAACTCAGACACACGATGTTCCACATGTAAAATGTTTTATAGTCTCTTTTTTACTGGCTGACTCGGCGAATGGGTCGCCCGGGATAACCGTCTGCTGTGGGCCACGTGCAGCGGTGCAGGGTAGGCAGAGTGCGACACCCTCCACCGAGGTAGATAGGCTGTAAAGGGAGCCCGCTCGGCCGGCGGCGACCCGTGGGCGTCCTCTGTGTGTGACGCGTGCCCTGGGTGGCGGGTCTCCGCCAAAACGAGGACCCCAGGGCCACCAGTGACCGGCTGCTGTCTTTAGGTACCATCAGGCATCAGGAAATTCAGAAGAGAAGGATTGTTACCCAAATCTACAGGGCTCACAATCAAATGGATTGTAATCCATTTCTCAATACTCATTGTATGAAACGACTGCAAATATTATTCGCAATATTCATGAGATCCGATTAACAAAAGATCAGGCTGAATGCTGAGAGGTCAGGTAAGGTCGGGTCAGTTGGAAAGGTGAGTCAGTCAGCAAGGTCAGTGGCCAGTCAACGTAGTTCGGCTGGCAACTGCCCGGTGAGAGGGTGACCTGAGCGGGGTGGCCGTCCCTGTGCTTTGTGGGACATTAAACTTTGGTTTCTAAATTAACCATTCCTTGTGGGAGTTGCTCGTTCGCGTGGTAAGGGCGGGGTCTCCGTGACAAGTCCCTTGATGACTTGAGTGAGGCTCAGACTTCAAAAACCGAACTTGCTACAACTTAAACAAAATTTATGAAAAAATTGCAACAAACGACAATCATGTTTACCCTGTTTCTGTCAGGCCATCTTCAGGGATCTACAGAAACGAAATTGGACCGATTTCCGGAATGTTTTGAATGGTATGTTTTCAAGGGCTATATGGCTCTATCTATGGCTCAATATTTCAGGAGGAGCTATTCGGGAACTGTGCTTTATCGTGAACAATACGGTCTTGTTATGATAAAACTGTCTGCAGCAGTTCTGAACGTTGTTGCAATATTTAAATCCTTTCAATGAGATGTCATGTCATTTGAAATGATATTACAATTCATTGATGCTTCATATCTTTTGTCAGAAGTGGTTACAGCACCTCAAAATCAGATGTTTCTGATGTGATTGTATCCATTTCTTAGAGATTGAAAATACTGCTTACAGCATAGCTGGCAGGAATTAAACTAGCCATACCACACTCTGAAACCTATATTACATAATGATAGCATTCCATAGGCGTGCTCGGGTACTGTAGTTGACCCTTCAGCACCTGGAGCTCCGGTCGGCCTTCCTCAGCTGTTCGCAACTGATGCCGAGCCGGTTTCAATGAGAGACGCGTCGCTTTGCATACTTCTAGGATAATCAATTTGACAAGCTATGACTGAAAAATGGCATCAGGTCGGGCCAGGAAAACGAGCTATGACGTCTTTGCTCAACCATTGTAAGGTAATTCAGTTTTTCGAAAAGGAGGCGGACAAAACCAGGGTGTAACCCGGCTTATAGAAGAGCTAGACCAAGTTTGTAAACACAATTTTAAAGCCCTTGAACAAAAAATCTGCACCTCCCCATTCATTTGAAGGTGAGGTCAAGATAAGGGTCACCAGAGGTCACTAAAAGTCACGGTTTTCGAAACTGTCTGCGTCTTTAACTGCGACCGAGATAAGATACAGCAATAGATTTGTATCTTAGTGACGATCATTATACAAGGATTCGAATGACATGTAATATGACTTTGAAGGGTGACTATTTGCCCTTGAAATAAGGTCACGATCAGGTAGATGTCACAATATGACCTTACAAGGTCATTCCATATATTATCTCAATTCTTGGGTGGAGTAATTGGGCATAAATTTGACACATTTTGGCCCACTGTGACGTCATGGGCCAACATATATGGTTCAAACTCGGCCCCATAGTAGAAGACGGCAAGGCACTTGCAGCACCGCTTCCACTTCTCCGCATCACCTCTGGTTCCTGAGATTGTAGGCTGGGGGAGGGGAGGATCTGATGGGACCGCCCAGGCGGTTGTGGGTACGAAAAAAGGCAGGTGGTAACAGGTTAAAGGGTATTTTTCGTATGTGCATGCGCATTTTGGTTTCTAAGTGTGGCCGATGTGAAAAGCACCTTGGCATCTATTTGGTTACAAACCGCACATTGGCATTCATTTGATTACAAAGAAAGGCGCTATATGACCTCGCAGGTTGGCGCGCCCCCAAGCTCAAAAAATCAATCAATTGGTTACAAAGAGGAAATCAGGAGTCAATCAGTCATAGGCGGGTCAAAGAGACCGGGTCATACAGGCTCCCGCAGGTTTGCACTAGGCCAATAAGAGTTGGGCAATCTAAACACTTAAAAAGTATCAATAGTGGAATAACATATGTGCATGCCTCTCAGACATTGACAATATACACCGCTACTCCACTGTTTTGGTTTCCTGCATTCGCCTCTGTTGATAACTCGTTGGCATTCTAATCCCCTATCTCGATGTCGGCTATGTCACGCAATGTCACACAGTGTGAATTTTGCATCAAGACTCGATCAATACGCATAAGTTCTGTGAAAATCAGAGGGCCAAGAGTAGCGGAGCACCTAAACGTCGCCGCGTCATAGCTGCCGCTTACTGCGCCGCCGCCGCCGCGTCATATCTGCCGCATTACCCCACAGCCGCGTCGCGTTTGTAATCGGCGTCGATTGCGGGGCGATCAAAGGCGGGCCGCGGCGATTACCGCGCCACAATGGTCAATAAACGGCGCTCTCCGACGCACGCCCAGAAGCACAACCGCACGGTGCTGTACAGGTACAGACCACCGCCGCACGGTGCTGTACAGGTACAGACCACCGCCGCACGGTGCTGTACAGGTACAGACCACCGTCGCACGGTGCTGTACAGGTACAGACCACCGTCGCACGGTGCTGTACAGGTACAGACCACCGCCGCACGGTGCTGTACAGGTACAGACCACCGCCGCACGGTGCTGTACAGGTACAGACCACCGCCGCACGGTGCTGTACAGGTACAGACCACCGCCGCACGGTGCTGTACAGGTACAGACCACCGTCGCACGGTGCTGTACAGGTACAGACCACCGCCGCATATCCAATATGCCTATCGATCGACTCGAAATCATAATCATCACGTAATTGTATGAAAATAAAGCTCTATCATCATTTTCAGCACAGAAAAGGACCCAAAGTCTGAAAACCTGCTTCAGCAATCTCAGGTGACCTCTTATAGGTCACAGGTCGATGTTTGCAACATGAACTTGGAGAGTGGTTTAAGATACTACGATTGGGAGAATAGGAATGTATTATAAACCGTACCTACATAAAAAGAAACAATTTTTGGTCAATTCTCGTTGCCCCCATGCTTTTTTAAAGGTCCGCCACCCCATTTCCGACGGAGATATCATGACCCGTACTTGACCTCAGGTCATCGATTTAAAAATCCTGTTACCGCACCTGGTGGTACTCAGTCCGTCCATTATGTGATATTAATATCAGATCTGACCTGAGACTATCCAGACTTAAAATTGTCAAATGAGTTGCGAAATCAATTGAGGATTAGGTGTTCTCATCGTGCCGTGGAGAAGAACAGTGGGGATGTTCAACCCCCTTTTCCCCCTAGACGACATTCGTCAAAAGTAACAAACTACAAACAAAAACTTACTCGAAAATACGCCCTCACCCGAATGCACTGCGGCGAGGGATAATTTATTGAGCTATATTTTTAAAACTTTTTGGGCCCAATGGCTTACGGGCTCCACGCAACATATTGACGTGAAGTAAATCAACTCCACTTGACTCACCGGGTTCAATTTTTTTACTAAATTCAACTCAACTCAGGGTCGAATGAGTCGAAATTTGAGTCAAAAGTCATTTTTGATTCGTAAGTCCCATAACTCCTTATAGTGTCCTACAGCAGACCACAAAGGAGGAAAAATACTCGCACCGTCACGCAGCACAGTCCAGCGGCGGCTGGTACTTACCATGGTGGGCGAGGAGCCGTTCTTGTCGTTGGTGATCTTCACCTCTGAGAAGCTGATGCCGTCCCTCTGCCATATCTCGCCCAGCTGAATGCCCTTGGGGTTGACGCAGAAGGGCTGCCGCGTCGGCTCCGCCTTGCCTGGTGCTGTGGTGTTCCAGTCCCCGTGCAAGAAGCGATACCTGGCACACACAACCGCCACTGACAACGACCGTTTCAGGCGGCGCCGCCGGGGCCTCCAAGCAGTGGCGGATCCAGCAATGTATTTTGGGGGAGGTGTGGTGCTTCAAGCCTTCCCCACCATTGGTCCTGATCAGCCTCCCCCTTGCATTAACTATAGGCACTCATACATTTCGGGGGCGGGGGGAGGGTGAAACCCCAGCCTCCCTTGTATCCGCCACTGCCTCCAAGGCACTGCGGTATTATCAAAATCGCTGCGGTCATACTACGGTCTAAGTGCCCCCCTCCCCCCACCTGTTTTTCCAAGGTGGCCGGATTCCATTAACTGCCGGAAAACACAACTTGGTTTTACCATTGAGAATTTATAAGTGCGTCGATTGGTGAAGAAATTGTGAAAACCAGTTCAAAATATTTTGACCTATAGGCTTTCAAAGTCAGACCTATATTTTGAAACCGTCGCAATCGCGCGATCGCACAAGCCCGCCTGCACCGTAGGCCAAGTGGTGACGTCATAACTCCATATAATCGGGATTATATGTCAACGTTAGCTCACATGACGTCAAGGTCAAAGAACACAGGTTAAGGTTATTGACCTCAGTGTTCCGGTCAGATGGCATTGATCAGTATGGCGTAAGGTATGCTATGGCCTCTTAGTTAAGGTTACTCACCTGTCCAGGTAAATGTCACAGGTCAAGGTCAAAGGTCTTCATAGCTCAGTGACCTTGAATGACCCTGACCTCAAACTTTTAGATGGCATTGTTTGGGACCTTCCCTCCACGGCTGTAGGCCACTTATAGTGTATTCCCGGTTTTTCCGCTTAATCACGGCATTTTCCAATAGGTATGCAGCACGGCCCAGACTTGACCTTTACAACCTCGTTTGACCTTGAGAATATCGACGTAGGTCAATAAAAATTAGCTATAATATACATCATCATCGCCCCCAAACACCCAATAACGAGTGTTTTCTAACCATCTTAGTTTTGGAGATCTCAGGGGGGCACTTTAGGGACTCCCCTCCGCTGCTGGTTGACGCCAGACCCCTCTAGCCTGCGCGTGTTAGCGTTGGCAGATGAGGCTAAGGCCTTCGGTGGTGGATAGGAACGGGTGGGTGGGGGCAATAGGACCGAAAATCCTCATAAGTTCTTAGAAAACCTGTTGAAAGTAGGGTGCCATCAACCGCATAGTCTAGTGGGAGGGACATAAAATAAATTATGAAGAAGTACACAGTACAAGAGTTAAAATACTTATAACCCACCCGAAAAACCACCCTTCAGAAAAAAGCAGTCAAAAATAGATAAAAATATAGACAGATCTAAAACACCTCAGGTAAAAAAGTTATAATGCTTAACACCCACCCCAGTGGGACTCCGAGCCAACTTCGCCTCAGTGAACTGTGGTCGGGAACGGCCTCACGGATGGCCACCGAGGCTTTTGTTCATGTTCTTTTGCTACAGCGCTGAAACGGCCGAACCGATTCACCCCAAAGTTTCAGCAGATCATGCTACATCAATTGCAATGGGAGATGTATGCTTAAGTTGGTTCAACTAACACCCGCACTGGAGAGGGGTCTGGCACTAACGCGCACTGTAGGGGCCTGGTCGGCCCCCTCTAAGATCACGGAAACTAAGAGACGCAGAAAAACTCTGTTTGGAGGGTGGGTGGGGGCTATGGTGATCTACATCACGACCAATTTTAATTGACCTATGTCAATATCTTCACGGTCAAACGATGTCATAAACGTCAAATATTGGGCATGCTGGGGACCTATTGGGAAATACCGTTATTAAGCAACAAAATGACGGGAATAAGCTAAAGGCAGACCAGGTTCACAGAGGGAAGGCTGCAAAGAAGCTTTGCTACAACTTTTGTGTCCAGGTCATCCAAGGTCACTGACCTATGAGGTCACAATATGGTATACTACTGATCATGTACACTTGGACTAACACTATTGCCAGTTTTTGGTCGCAAATGAGGATTGACCTTTAAAAATTATCTTTAACCTTGACCTTTGACCTTGATCTTTACATTCAGTTACCTTAACTATGACTTCATAGCATAATACACGTCCGACCGGGTAACGCTATTTGACCGGAAGCGCTGGGGTCAATGACCTTGAAAGTTCTTATATGACCCTCACCTGTGACCTTTGACCTTAACCTAGATCTTCATGTGAGGTGACCTTGACACATTATCCTGGTTATATGACTTTATGACGTCACCACTCGGTATCCAATGCAAGCGAACTGGTCCTACCGCGCGATGGTGGCAATCTCAAAATGTAGGTCTGACTTTGAAAGCCTATACGTCACAAAATTTATGGCCGATTTTTTATCTATCTTCACCGATCGATGCCCGTTGAATTCTCTCGAATGTGGCCAAATATCGTTTTTCCGCGCTGCGATCTGTTGTTACGCCACCTCGGAAACATAGGTGAGGGAGACTCCGAGGCCCCCTCCTGTGCGGGTATTAAGCAAATTAAATAACCTAACCTGAGCCCTAACGACCTGGTCAGGTGTGCTGGCTCCGCATGCAGAAGGGCATACCCAGCCTCTTCTCAGACTAATCGTCTAATCGGGCTAAGCAAATACATATTGCCATTCGGAACCTCTGAGCGAAATGAGTTTGTGAGCTGCTTACCATTTGCTACTCTCGTGCAGGCAGAGTGGCTGAGTGCGGTGCCGTCGTCGCTAGCATACCTGTTACGTATTCTGTTTTGCACTATGTTCATTATATATATATATATATATATATATATATATATATATATATATATATATATATAATGAAAACGCAGCTTTAGGCCCATGATGTCTTGTACTACTTTGAGTTTTCCTTCGCGTTATTAAAATAATGCATAGCTTGATTAACAGTAAGAAGAGGACCGGACAGGCCACACCCGGCCCCTGCCCTTATTCTTATGCCGGCTCCTGGCTATGCTTGGCATGGCCAGAAGTACTCAGGTAGGCTACGTGGCTACCGTGCTATCCTTTCGTTGACGATTTCGGTATATCTCAAGCGGCCTGCCTATCAGTTAAGAGACCGAAACTGAGCTGAATCAGCTTCTGCATTATTAATCTAAAGCAATTCAACTATTCCGCAAATGAACTAGTGAAGTTTCAAATTCCCTAGGTAGTTTGCAAATTAACTAGTGAGTTTGCAAACTAACTAGTTAGTTTGAAAACTAACGGATTTCGCATACTAACTGTAACGTATATATATATATATATATATATATATATATATATATATATATATATATATATATATATATATATATGTAGATAGCCTACTTTTGACCCGACCGCCTTTTGACCCGACCGCGAGTGAGCAGTACCTCACTGCTGTGCAGTACGTTTGTTGTAGATGGCGCTGTACCTGTTAGCCAATGCTCCTGCCACACGGCAGATGGCAGAGCGGCGTGACCTCTCTTCCGGTCATTATTTGGAAATTTGTTATTTGACTTTTAGGAAGTGAATTAAGTGATGAGTATTATGACTAATTTAAAGTTATAGTTAAATTTTGCAGTTATTAATTCCGAGCGTGTTTAGGAAGTTTGTTTTAGGCCTTGCTTGTCAATCATATTCCGGTGCCGGGTCATGCGGTGACCCAGGGCTCATTTCCTGTCTAGACTGCGAGCGAGACGGACCTGCGTGTCTTCTATCGTTCACCATTTCTTCAACCGGAACGTGAGTTGAACTAAGTTGAAAGTGTTTAAATTGATAATTGAAATAACTCAAAGCAGCTTCTCATTAGTATCTTAATATTGTTTGGTGTTGTACCTTTTCTCTGGATTGAGGTTTCACCTGCGGTAGATTCGAACTTGTGCTGAGTTTGAGCTTCTATATATTTTCTGCTATCGCCGTCGTACTTGGATTCCTGTCGATGTCTTATTTTATAATTGTTTATCTCGCTAGTATGTCTTCATGGTTAGTTTTGACTGTTGTACTTTTTGGTGAAAATATTTTATTTTCACCAGGGCGGGACATTTGTCCCGGGACTTCGTCCCTCGACCGGACTTAGTCATGGAGTCGCTGTTGGTGCGATGACTTCGCCGATGCCTTCAAATACAGCATGCCAGCTTATCACGCCTACTTTTGGACTGGTCCTACGGAATCGGAGTTGAAGTGGAGAGTATTCGGCAATGACACTCGGCCTACACACTCGCAACACTCCGGACCGTCTACAAATTGGTGACAGCGGAAAAAACTTCGAAAAGTAAGGATGCTGTGTTTCAGTTGTGTCCCGTCGTCCTGGTTCTCCGGAATCAGCGTCCTGGTTCTCCGGAATCAGCGTTCTGGTTCGCCGGCATCGTGTTCTGGTGCTTCTCTGATTATCGGCAAGTTCTAGTGTTTTCCTTCGCCGACATCGCTTCTGGTGCCTCTCAGCCGCATCATGTGTCGGTGCCTCTTATTTGGCATCCCTACTTCTGATTTTTTTCGCCGGTACCTCCATTTACTGTTCTAGTAACTTGAAGCCGAATACTTCAGTTTGAGTCAATATTCGGAATATTTCCTCAGAGTGAACATTTTCTAATGTAGTGTTTCAATCATGTATGCCAAACTTTGTAGTTTCTGGTAAATTGTTGTTTTGTTTTGAGACATGTAAACTTTCTAGCCAGCCAGGCCAGCCTTCAATTTCTGCCTCACAAAATTTTTTTGTCATTGGGACATTGATTATTCATGAATAGTAAAACCCCTGGAGCTAAGCTCGAACCCCGTGAAGATTTAGAGATGGCTTCTCCTGGTGTTTCTGGTCTTAGTATTCCTAAATTCAGCGGATCTGGTTCATTTAAGAGATTTTGGAAGGTTTTGAGATCTATGCTAGGATCCACAGTTGGGATTCCTCCAAGCAGAACGTTAAAAAAAACTGGTTGCAGCTCCGAGGATTTTTGGAGATTTGTATTTCACAGACGTGCTATCACCGGAATCGCATCCAGTGAGCGTTGCAGAGTCCATTTTTGCCCGACCAATAGGAACAGTCCCGAACACTAGTGATCCACCTGCACAGGTTGACGAAGCGGGTGCTGTCTCTGATGCTCCAGATGTTGAAAGTGAGAACGAGACCGAACACACTACTGTTTCAGCTGCAGATGACGTTGGTTCCATACCAGAACCTCAAACCCCTGTTAATGAAACCTTTGAACCTGTAGAACTTAGACGTTCAACTAGAGCAAAAAGGCCTCCAGACAGATTTGGGAACTAAGCTTACCGTTTTTACTCAGTCAATGTTGTGCCTGTCCTTCGTTTCCTTTTTTCATGCTACCTTAAATGCTTGGGTAATATCCGCACTTCGAGTTATTGTGAAATTCGGTGTTTCGTATCACCGTAATAATTTCTTGAATTTGTGGGTTAAACCTAATCATAACTCCGTACCTTTTCACGTCTATTCAGTGAAATCAGGGATTATCGCCCTGAATGACTAGTCGTTGATTGGTTTTTGAGGTAAGGTTTAGCATAGATGCCTGTTGCTCAGAATCTGAATTGATGCTTGCTTCAGCTCTGAATTGCTTACTTCAGCTTTTGTTTTTGTTTTAGCAAAGAGGTAGACAAATATCACGCTGATACCGCTTGGAAAGGTCAAAATACGTGAGCGTATTTTTTGTGGATCGTTGAAAACATTGCATTCAATGTAAACCTCCGCTTTTATTCTGCTTCGTTAATTTGTCCAATTCAATGGGTTGACGACCTCCTCGGCAAAGTGAAACACGGTTTCTATGCCGGTTGGTAGATGCTTTTTTTCGGGTACTGGATGATATCTGATACTTTGTGATGGTTAAAGTAAGCCTGCTAGTAACTGAGGGTTACTCTGGAACAGTTACGTAAGATTTGTGGATTTATTCCGTAAACATTTCTGCCAGCATAATTCTTTGACTGTGTTCTCAGTGCATTTATTATTCAGATCCGTTGATGCTTTGCGGAAACTTTGGGTTTCTGCTACAGTGATGGTTTTCTCCTCACAGCTTACCTTAATGGTTGTAGAAAGACAAATTACACCATTTTTGCTGCTCTTCCATTTTTTGTCATTTTTTTCCCTTTGAAGGCTGATTTTGAATAATTCTAGTCTGGCTCTGATGGTCTTAGCTGGAAAGTGATCTGTTGACCGATGGTGATAACGCAACTTGAAAAATGCTCAGCAAGGTGAACGTCGTGGCGTTGTGGCATGTTAGACATCATGTTTGAAGTCATCGCGATGGGTTTTTTTCTTGTATATCGTGCTATAGTTTGATTCTGAGTCTAATTTTCAAAGCGCTGATTTCACATCTGTTTTTTCGTTGGTCTGGTGGAATGTGGATGGCCGATGTTTCCTTTTTTTCTTCCGTTGACGGGATGGAGTGTAGATAGCCTACTTTTGACCCGACCGCCTTTTGACCCGACCGCGAGTGAGCAGTACCTCACTGCTGTGCAGTACGTTTGTTGTAGATGGCGCTGTACCTGTTAGCCAATGCTCCTGCCACACGGCAGATGGCAGAGCGGCGTGACCTCTCTTCCGGTCATTATTTGGAAATTTGTTATTTGACTTTTAGGAAGTGAATTAAGTGATGAGTATTATGACTAATTTAAAGTTATAGTTAAATTTTGCAGTTATTAATTCCGAGCGTGTTTAGGAAGTTTGTTTTAGGCCTTGCTTGTCAATCATATTCCGGTGCCGGGTCATGCGGTGACCCAGGGCTCATTTCCTGTCTAGACTGCGAGCGAGACGGACCTGCGTGTCTTCTATCGTTCACCATTTCTTCAACCGGAACGTGAGTTGAACTAAGTTGAAAGTGTTTAAATTGATAATTGAAATAACTCAAAGCAGCTTCTCATTAGTATCTTAATATTGTTTGGTGTTGTACCTTTTCTCTGGATTGAGGTTTCACCTGCGGTAGATTCGAACTTGTGCTGAGTTTGAGCTTCTATATATTTTCTGCTATCGCCGTCGTACTTGGATTCCTGTCGATGTCTTATTTTATAATTGTTTATCTCGCTAGTATGTCTTCATGGTTAGTTTTGACTGTTGTACTTTTTGGTGAAAATATTTTATTTTCACCAGGGCGGGACATTTGTCCCGGGACTTCGTCCCTCGACCGGACTTAGTCATGGAGTCGCTGTTGGTGCGATGACTTCGCCGATGCCTTCAAATACAGCATGCCAGCTTATCACGCCTACTTTTGGACTGGTCCTACGGAATCGGAGTTGAAGTGGAGAGTATTCGGCAATGACACTCGGCCTACACACTCGCAACACTCCGGACCGTCTACATATATATAGGTATATAAGATAGGATATTTGGGATAATTTCTTGGAGGCACTGATTATAATCAGTGCCTCTGATTATTATTGGATATGGTAGCGTATTTGCATTTGGACAGCTTCATCTGTTCTTTTATTATCTTAATTATTGTCGTTTTTTTAATGAAAACATGTGTACTGAAATATGCTAAGTTCATCAAACTATTACAATTAAACTCGACCATTCGGATGTATTACTCAGCATTTTGTTCGCCGACGTTGGCGTGCGAACACGCTTAATAAAGGAAAAAGTCACGTGCGACCTTTAAGAAAAACAGGTTAATCTCTAGCTCTGTAACTTTACTGTTTAATTTTAGGTTTTATACTGTTTAAAAGGGTAATTTTGCGTTTATATTTTGCTTAAAGTGGATATTAACCAGTGGCCGCAGTCTCGTTACTTCAATCGAACGATTTATGCTTTAATTCAGTGGTTACCACTGCGCTACCATTCTGCCCAACTTTGTGCTCTTCGTGCTATGCTGTGCTGTAGGATTTCAAACTTTGCTCTGGTTTACGTGCTATCGTATACAATCATGTGCCGTGCAATCATCTCAAACACGAAGAAAGAGCTGCTGAATCGCCGTATTCATGCTCTTGAACCACCACGCGCCATCCCAACCATCATTAACCGCAGACCTGAGCCGAGATTGAAGGCCATGGCGGGCCCAGGAAACTAACGTCTGAGGTTTCTTACGGAACCAAAGCTGGTAAACATCTCACAACCAGTGCAGACACCAGTCACGTCAGCATGCAGACCACCACAGCCTCTGAAACCCAGCAGACCAAGAGTTTGTAGGGTGATCAACATCGATAGAATGACCTACCGAGTTCCGCAACGTACGAATGACGCGAAACGACTACGAATAGCCCATCTGAATATTCGCTCGATTATGTCGACCGAGAGGATGGATAAGACACGTCTTCCACTGGAAGATCATAAGCTGGACTGTTTGTGTTTGTCAGAAACATGGGTGAACAACGCGACGGCGGGAAACAGTTTGATCTTTCACGGATGTAAGGTGTTTCGATGAGACCGTACCAATGCTAAACGAGGACGGGAAACCGCTCGTGGCGGAGATGTAGCAATCATCGTCAAAGATGAGCTACTGCCACAAGTTCTGAAGGTAATTTCCGACACAGAGTCCATTGGAAACATTGTGGATTAAGGTCAGTGGCAAAGGAGGTAGAGCAGCTGTCATAGGAGTGGTGTATAGAGCACCGGACACTGCTGCCGATACCATCTCTGTGGACCTCAGGAACCAGCTGGAGGAGATCTTATTGATGGACAAGCCGACATTTCTTCTTGGAGACGTAAACCTCGACCTCCTTCAAGCCGCTAAACCAGTTGTATCACAATACCAGAGGTGCAGAAAGTATACTGGCTGTCACAAACTCAATGCGACATATGCCTCCTCTGTCACACAAAGCTGGAAATGATAATTTTATACTTGAATACTATTTCCAATATGCTGAATGTCATCTACCTGTCTCTTACTTTTTGCAACTGACAAGGTTCAAGCACCAAGCCATTACCGCATGAAAGTATTAAACTGTGTTTTCATTTTTAGATCATGTTTATGTTTTGGAAGGAAAATTTCCAATTATGGATCATTGTTTTCAGTGCTGGGGTCATAACTATTATTGGCAACTCTGACTGCAGTTTCCCCCCAATGACATGCATTTCCCTTTTTGAAGAAGTTTCCATTTTTGGAAGGAGTGTTTCCAATTATGGTACATTTCCCCATGATTAAATGTGGCAATTATCATGAAAATTATTATTGGAAACTAATCTATAAATGGGAGCGTACACCTACACACAATTGGGAACCCTGATCACAGCGGTATTATCGCAGTAGGTGGATCACATCTCGCGATTCAAGAGATCACATCAGAAGGTCCACAGTTCATATGTTCTACCGCTCAAAATGTCTAACTTAAAAAAGTCGAACATTCAAAAGGTCCAAAGAGGCGTGCTCAGATGCATGAGAGTGGGGTGCATGATAATGCAGAGGCGTGCTAAGGCACCTGATAATAGGAGGCTATGAGGGTTAGGTTAGGTTGGGTTAGGTTAGGTTAGGTTAGGTTAGGTTAGGTTAGGTTAGGTTAGGTTAGGTTAGGTTAGCTTAGCTTAGCTTAGCTTAGCTTAGGTTAGGTTAGGTTAGGTTAGGTTAGGTTAGGTCAGGTCAGGTGTGTATGCCCTAAGTCCCTATTTCCTAGTCTGGGGATATCAACCCTCTTTCCAGTATCTGAGTGCGCCTCTGGTCTGGGTACCACTTTTCGAAATGTCATAGAAATATCCCGAAATTCTGCAAGAAAATCCCTAGAGATGAAACAGACGGAAGGAGGGGAAGTTTGAGTAGTGTTAAGTGGTACCCAGACCAGAGGTGCACTCAGATTCAGGAAAGAGGGGTGATATCCCCAGACTAGGAAATAGGGACCAAGGGCATACACAATTGAACTGACCTGACCTGACCTAAACCTGACCTGACCTGACCCAACCTAACCTAACCTAACCCTCATAGCCTCCTATTATCAGGTGCCTTAGCACACATCTGCGTTATCATGCACCCCACTCTCATGCATCTGAGCACGCCTCTTTGGACCTTTTGAATGTTTGACGTTTTTAAGTTAGACATTTTGAGCTGTAGAACATATGAACTGTGGACCTTCTGATGTGATCCTTTTGAACCGCGAGATGTGATCCACCTACTGCGATAATACCGATCACAGCTTCCCCCCCCACCCCCACTGAACTTCCATCTCACATATCAACAAAAGGGACAAAAATGTCAATGTCACCATAGGATTTGGATCTACCTAAAATGTGTTGGTAAAGTGGACCTTAGGTAGCATTTTTAAAGCCAGATCAAATGCTTAAAATTTCCCCCAACACCTGATTATCACCTGCCTGGTCGTTCCTTCTTGCAGTAAAAACTCCGAGGCAGCTACCCTGCATAGATGTAAAATTATGTCTATTGGCCTAATAGGTACAGAGGTATTGGAAGTCTCATACCAAAGAAAGATCCAGTGTATAAGTCAAAATCCTGCTTTAACTCCAGGCAGTTCAGGTCCTGTGTGTTGCTTACTACCACTGGTAGTAAGCAACACACCCCCAACCAGCGTTTTTCAAAGTCTCTTTCTTTCTGAAATTTTCTGTGATTTTCTGAGATGAGAAGGCGGTCTACTAGGCCCCCCTCTAGTGCACGTTAGTGCCAGGCCCCTCTCCAGTGTGTGTTTTAACACTTTGTGGACGACTGCATTGGCACACATTTGCTATCTGTACAATATTGACATGATAATTTGATCATGAAACCTCACCTGAATTACTGTTGTTGCCAGTCTGCTGCTGGCGCCAACTCTCCCAACTTCCTCCAGCTCCAAATCTACCTAACCAATCTTGATCTAGGGCACAAATAAGGTAAGGCACAAGCAAACTAAGGAATGAAAAACCAAGTTTGATGTGTGAAAGTGCATCAGAATCAAAGTAGCCTACATTCATCTTAGATTAGCCATGGGCAGCACTATTTATTCCAGCTAGTTTTAGCCTGCACCTATCTCAGATATACCTAATAAATATGCCCTCAACAGAAGTAGCTTCCCACTTGTTCAAATTTTATGGCAGGCTCTACATCACACAAACATTGCGAACTTGTCTTGTCGCTGTTGCGTAGTTTAGGTAGAATTGCTGCCCAGCTACGTTTATTTCTTTCACTCATTTAGTACTTTTCCTAGTAGCTTTTAGGCGTACTTGATACTAAATTCAAAGAAATAGGGACCGCTAAATCGAAGATACTCAAACTTTAAATATTATTTAACCTGACAAAATGGACGGAAAAGTACTTGATAACGTATCTGCGTTATCTTTAATGCCTTAAATATGCCCACAATCATGTATTTCTCGAAAAAATTGACTGTCACATTTCCGGCATCTAGGCGGCAACTTTCTGGCAACTACTAACAATCGGCGCCATTGGGCTGCATGTTAAATCTGGCAACTGTGACAGCGGTTTCCGGGTTTTCTGCAGCGAGGGTCTCTCGTTTTAGTAGAAACTGAACACAGTACCAATATTGTATCACTGATGGTACGCTGTGCAATTGAAGGACAGAGTTGCTAAATTAAAATATTCGCTACACGCTTCATTCTGTATTTCGAAAATGTGTGGTTTGATTTTGAACCATACTGTCACGATCGCTATTTTGTCACACTTATGCACCTCAACTATCATAAATGTGTCACAAACTCCAGTAGCCGAGTTGGCAAGTTTCTGCACCTCTGCACAATACGTGAAAATGATTCAAGACCTGAACCTGACACAGCTGATTAAACAACCGACCCACACCGCGGCGACACCCAGCCTTCTCGATCACATCATCAGCAATGTTTTGGACCTGCAAACACAATCAGAAGTAGTCGCCGTCAACATCAGTGACCACCATCTGATTAAAGTAGAAGTACCTTTTCACCGCATCAAACAAAAGCCAAGAGAAAGAGCTGTACGCTCTACTAAAGACACAGACTTCAATCACCTGTGCTACGACCTCCTTCAATCGAACTGGTCACCACTATATGCAGCGACAACTATTGACACCAAGTATGATGCATTTTTGGAGGTCTGGAACCGTAATATTGACCAATACTGTCCAGTGAAGACGGTACGCTTTCGACGCCCAGCCTACCCGTGGCTCACCGATAATTTGGAGCTGCAGGATTTGAAGCATCGCCACAACGAAGCAAAACGTCTCGGCAAGGACGATGAATTTAAAGCCCTATCAAAAAATTTCGACAGGAAGCTCCGAAGAGCAAGGACGAATTTTTGGCCGTCGCAAGGAATGAGACTTCTAAGCTCACTTGGTGCAAACTTAATAAATTTGCGATGCAAAATAAACGACAGAAAGCCTACACGACAATCGACAACGACACTGCCAACAACTTCAACGAGTTTTTCGCCAACGTTGGAAGCCGAGTGGCAGAGCAAGTAGCTGCCTCAGCCAGCGAAACACTGCCTCAGCGTTTTCGTCGTGTGGTTGCTGACATGTTTCAGGTGCATTCTGTCACTCTAGCCGAGCTCAGTTCTGCCCTCTACCGGATGAGCGACTCAAGAGCAGTCGGGAAGGACGGCGTGAGCATGGAGCTCTTAAAGAGGTGCTTCGCCGTCGTTGGACCCCATCTCTTTCATGTGATTAACCACTCCCTGACCACCGAGACAGTGCCTAATCTCTGGCAAAATTGCGACCGTGGTACCGATACATAAATCGGGAGATAGGACCGGAACATCCAACTACCGACCGATTAGTGTTCACAGTTTGGTTGGGAAGCTGGCAGAGAAAGTTGTCACCACTCAGCTCCTAAAATATGTAACATCTCATCACATATTGCCTACATGCCAGTACGCGTACCAACCACGTCACGGCACTGAGGATGCTATGTTGGACATTGTGAGCTTCATCTCCAACAATATGGATGAAGGCCGTCTCACATCCCTATGCTCGACAGACCTTTCCAAGGCTTTCGATTGTGTGGACCACCGCAAGCTGCTCGACAAGCTAGAGTGTAATGGAATTTCATCGCACTGGTTCTACGATTGCTTCCTGAATAGAAAACAGAGCGTGAAAGGAGGCGACTCAGTAAGGAACGTCCCTGTTTGGCGTAGTTCAAGGCAGTGACGTAGGCCCCATCATGTTCCTGCTGTTTACTAATGACCTTAGCTGCTACTTATCAGATGACTGTAAGATCGTTGCCTATGCTGATGACACACAACTGCTCCACTCCGCTGCTCCGAACCATACTGATCTCGATCACCTGAAAGCGAGCATCGAAGAGGACTTAGTCATCGTGTCCAAGTGGTTCAAATCGAACGGCATGAAGCTGAATCCGAACAAAACCGAATTGATTACATTCGGGACGCCGCATCAGACCAAACAAGCGAATAATTTTGAAGTCACTTTTGAAAATACAGCGCTGAAATCTGCCCAAACAGTGAAAATGCTTGGAATAACTTTGGATAAGCATCTGACTGGGGAGCAGCAAACATCCATAGTCACAAAACGATGCTTTGGCTCACTTCTCTCCATCAACAAGCTGGCTCACGCTCTCCCTCGAAAAACAACCAAAACGCTGGTAGAAGCCCTCGTCTATCCTCACATGCGGTACTGTCTGCCCTCCTGGGCACCAGTCACTGATCAAACCGCCAAAGGATGAACAAGGTCGTGAACTTCGGGGTTCAAATCGTCACCGGCAAAAAGAAGTACGACCGAATCAGCGCAGCCAGGCGGGAGCTCGGGTGGCCAAGCTTTACCGAGCTCATTTCAACATGCGACACATCAGCCATTCATAAATTGGTTCACCTAACTGAAGGCCCACAGAAAAACAAGCATCTGATCAAGAAAAGGCATGAGGTATCATGCAGGACAACACGTGCATCAGCCGACACTACCATCAACCAAACTTCCAACACAAGACCACAAAATTTAGAAACAACACACAAGAGATTCCCGCACCGAGCCGTCAGAACCTGGAACGCACTGCCTCCGACTGCAATACACACCAAGAACAGACACAGCTTCAAACAGAAAATAAAGAAACTCATCCGACCCTAAATCATAATGTGTGTTACTGTGTCAATCCATTATCAGTAAAATCCATGACTGTTCATTCCATAACTTTTCATTCAATAATTATAATAATAGTCTGTCATCCATAATTAGCACAATCGATGTTAAACGATGATGTGTGTCACTGAGTTAAGTGTAAACGGAGATGTAATTGCCACGACAACGTGGGTATCTCTGAGAAAGCAAATAAATAAATAATACTTGGCCTGGCACGGTTAACCGTTTGCAGCCATGGTACATTGGTACATACTATGCTACTCACTTGGTTTTAGGGTAATGTAAACACCAGTTCGATACTAACATGCATTTGTATTTCAGCCTGTGGAAGCAGCGGCAGCGGAAGCGCCTCACTCGCCTCGCGGCGTCTTCCAACTGCCCCGGTTTCGCGGCGCAAAAGCACGTGCAAGTTTTTTTCGACTGATCGCTTCAGTCGGCAGCCGGCAGCGAGGCGCAGAGGTGATACATCTTGCTTTGAGTGCTGCGTAGCGTGCGTTATGTGAGAAGTGCGATGTTGCCTTTAAGCACAATCGAACTTGATCCTTACCTGTTGACAACTTCCTTTTTAACACCCGCACTGGAGGGGGTTCTGGCACTAACGCGCACTGGAGGGGGCCTGGTAGGCCCCCCTAAGATCTCAGAAACTAAGAGGCATAGAAAAACGAAATTTTAGAGGTGGGTGGGTGTTATGGTGATCTACATCATGACCAATTTTTATTGACCTAGGTCAATATCTTCAAGGTCAAACGAGGTCATAAAGGTCAAAACTTGGCCATGCTGGGGACCGACCATTAAATGCCGTGATTATGCGGGAAAATGGCGGGAATAAGCTAAAGGCGGACCAGGGTCATATAGAGAAGGTCTCAAAGAGCCTTCCCTTCAATTTTAGGGTCAAGGTCATTCAAGGTCATTGACCTGTAAGGTCACAATATAGTATACTACTTATAATGTACACTTTGACAACACTATAGCCACTGTTTGGCGGGAAATGAGGATTGACCTTTGCAAATGACCTTTGACCTTACCCTTTGACCTTGACCTTGGTATTTGGGTACCTTATCGATGACGTCATAGCATAACGTACGTCAGACCGGGTAACACCATTTGACCGGAAGCACTGTGGTCAGACACCTTGAAAGTGCAGATATGGCCTTGACCTGTGACCTTTGACCTTGACCTTGACCTTCATATGAGGTGACCTTGACATATAATCCCGGTTATATGGTGTTATGACTTCACCACTCGGTCTCCAATGCAAGCTAACTGGTCCGACCGCGCGATTTCGGCGATCTCAAAATGCAGGTCTGGCTTCAAAAGCCTATAAGTCAAAAAATTTTCGACCGATTTTAAAAAAATCTTCACCAATCGACACGCTATTAAATTCTGTTTAATGTGGCAAAGTATCGTGCTTCGGCTACGAGCGGTTCTCCGGCCACCTCGGAAAAACAGGTGGTGGCCTCCGAGGCCCCCTCCAGTGCGCGTGTTAACACGCGCATTGACGGAGGTCTGAGCCACCTTCGCACTGACGGGGGGCGGGTACCCGCCCCCCTAAGATCTCGAGAACCACGGTAGGTAGCGAAAAACGGTAAACGGCGTTGGGCTGCCCATCCACTTCTCCATCGAAAACATTTAAACCATTTTTTGTTAGGTCACATTTAAGGTCACGAGAGGTCAAAACATGCCGTCATAGGGATAACATGTAAATTCAGTTTTTCAGCCATTAGATCTCAACAAGTAAAAATAAAGCAAAACGACTTGAACTATATACATCCTTTCAGCAAGCCGAATCGAATGCTATATAATTTGACCTTGCTAGGTCAAATCAAGGATTTGACCCGACCTGAGGTCAGGTCAGGGTCAAATTATATCAAATGCATATCATTAGAACCGCAAAGCCCAGGCGAGTCTAATGCAGCTAAAATAAATGTTCTATCACCATCCGTTACTGAGTTATTCCGTAAAAACCATTTTGCCCATGTATTTCCAATGGAGAGGTCTTGCCTCGTACCTGACCTTAGGTCATCGATATCAAAAATACCGGAACATATTTTAGAGAACGCGGTGGGACCATTATGTGATATGAGTTTCAATCGGATAAGTTCACCCTGCTCCTACTTATGTTATCTTAAACTTTTTTTAGGTCGGGTCACTTGACCTGTACTGGTGACCTGACCTGACATGACCTAACCTTAAAATTTTCACAAAAGTTGTAAAAAGGATGAGGAAAAAGGTATATCAAGTACGGTGGCGCTACGCGCCGCCGTTTTTCTGCTATCTCCGAAAAACCCGAGGGGGCGAGTACCCGCCCCCGTCAATGCGGGTGTTAATGGTAGCGCACGCGGACGATGGTAGTGTTCGATTAGAGAATTTCGATACGAGGAATTGGGATTCAAGCGGGTGAGGTACGTGTAAGTAAAGGTAAGAACTGGATATATAATAACTATCAATAAGGCATTACTGGCGAGATAAATATTCTTACATAATACCTTGATTTTGTTAAGGAAAAATTTTGATTACCTTGAATCAGGTACTCTGCTCTTGGAATAAAGGATATGCAAGTTAACATTTTTTTCGGTTTAAAACGCAGGAACATGAATTTATAAAAGTGCCATTCTCAATTTGTTGTTTCTATAGTATATATTAGTAACATCCTTAATACTCTTAGAAATTCTTAGAAAATTAAAGGCATTTTGCATTGAGCTATTATACCACATCCTTACCAGTGTTTCGTAGGGGCCAGACAACAACATTGCCATTCTCCTTAAAAACAAACCATTTCAAGAATTTAGAGCCTGCTTGATATTGCGGATGTTTCCAGTCACTGGCAAAACAAAAACACCTCACAAAGTATAACTCCAGACAATCCATGTGCAGAATGGTGACAATTATTTCTTATATTCTTAGCAGTTTGCTTTTTTCATTTTCGATAAAAATAACTTTGAGTAGGTGGCCGACGTCTCTGGTAAAGGTTAAAGGGAATGTGGCACCTTGGTTGAATCCTGGAATTTAGTGCAATTAGGCGTACTTTTAGCCGAAAATAATGAAACCACTCATGGTTTCTCTGAAAAATGTAAAATAAGCTCAATATTTTGATTTTTAAAATACTCCTCTAGAAAAAGAAATAAATATCAGCCTGTGGATATTGCCACGATCTGGCAACCCCTACCGTACTTGAAACGCTTCAAGGGCTTCGATTGGCTGATGCTCATCGTGACGTCAGCATATGTCGTCACACCAGCAGCTCACAACAATGGCCGCCCGGCGACGGGCTGATGAGGGGCTGGTGTCAGGTAGGTGTTAGCTTTTTTCTACGGAAATATCGAGTTCCAAGACAAATGAAATATGGAGTACCGGGTTTTCCGACTTGCTTTACAACTTGGCTATCTCAGTTAAAATCACGTTATGAAGGTGCCACATTCTCTTTAAGAAGCTCGCATGCCTCGCATGTCTTACAGGAGCTGTTTACAAAGCTTGTTGGTGTTAGTGCTAGACCGGGGTCATTCGGCGGTTCAATCGGAAAGAAGTTGTCCAAAGGGCTGGAGAAAAGGCGATTGGTCTCATTTAGGCCTGCACCAGGTAACCCGCCAAGTATAGACAGCCCAATGATTCTCAGCACGGACCAAATGATTCTGAACCAATAACACTGGTCGACAAAATGTAACTTTTGTTATGGATCCAATACAAAATAGTCCGTTTCTAGAGTAATTTATGGCGCTGAATACGAATCTGACAGCAGAAATACCGTACCAGACCAGAATTTTGAGATCCAGTATTTCTGTGTGTCGTCTTTGTTTCAGCCTACTTGGCATCAGTGACATTGACAGTGCAAATCCCAAGAGATCTAGGAAAATGAGCCTTTGGGTGTTTGTGGAGGCTGGGGTATTCTACCCTAAACCCGATTTTCATAGACCTAGGTCAACATGTCCAAGGTAAAACGAGGCCATATAGGTCAAATTCCGTCCGTGTAGGGCAGCCATTGGGAAATGCCGTGATTATGCGATTAGAAGCCGGATATGGAGGGAAAGTGACCTAAAGTAACGGAGAAAAGGTCTGAGGCAATGTTCTCTGAAGCTTTTAGGTCAAGGTCGTTCAAAGCCATTGACCTTTGACGTCAAAATATTACATTTTGCCTGTAACGTATACTGCAACTAGCACTATGGCAACCGTTGGGCGGGAAAAATCAGGTTTGACTTTGACCTATGACCTTTGACTTGAACCTGCGACCTTGAGATCAAGATTGGGTGACCTAACTTATGACGTCATAACATAATATACGTCATATTAAGCGAAGTTATCCGACCGAAGGCACTAGGGTCAATGACCTTAAAATGGTGGTATAACCTTGGCCTGTGACTTTTTACTTGGACTTGACCTTCAAGGGTTGACTCTGACATAAAATCATCATCATATAACGTTGCGACGTCACCACTGGGTCTACAATACCGGCGAGCTTGTGCGACCGCGCGCAAGCCTTGTTCAATGTACAATGTTCATGCACTTTAATGCGAGATAGTCTTCCGTTGCAATAAATTCACAGTATGAGTGATAAGCTGCATTGTCTGGGTGCAGATAACCCGGGTACTCGACATCATTGATCTAGATTTTCCACAAAAGGCTAGGCTCAGGACTGTGTGTGGAAAGTGTAAGGGCTATACATTAGGTATGCTCTGGAGAAGAAACCAAGTCCGATGGCAAAAAACAGTTACTAAATTTGAAATCAGCGGTATCGAAATAGGCAGGAACAGGTGCTCACGTGCCGGATCCATTTTGGCTGTTGACCAGTGTAATCTGCGGACACCATCGGGGGAGAAATAGACGAATTTTCCCATCTGAAGAGCCGTCCCTCTGAACCAGGCCAGATGTGTGACGCAGGCGATCAAAGGACGCAATGGCAACGAGATAGGACGTTGGCAATGCTAATTTGGCGTCTGTGTGTCCCGCCCTCACTTCCGACGAGTAACCTGAAGATACTGACCGAAATCATCTTTCGGCGTTACGCTCCCGTTTGGTTTTATCTTAAGTGCAATCCACACTACAATAATGAATCGAAAAACTTTTTCCGTAGCGTAGAACTGTTGAAATACCCACCTCTCTCCGTTCAGAAGATTGCTAGGATTATCACCCAGCACAATGGGTGCTGGGCTCACCCAGAAGCTATTCTGATCGCCACTCTGCGTGGGATGGACATGCACATCCTCCAGAAAACAGTAGAGATAATACACCAGGTCAGCTGAGCCTGGTGAGGTTTGGTGAGGCCTCACCTCACCTCACCTCACCTCACCTCACCTCCCATCACCTCATCTCACCTCACCTCACCTCATCTCTCCTCACCTCTCCTCACCTCACCTCACCAGGTACCCGAAATTACTGTCGAGGCCGACAGTTAGACAGGACTTACCGCACACTGGAGCTTTGAACGGAGAGTCCCCATTCACGGTGAAACTCAGCCCGCCGCAACTGGACATGATCGGAGACGCAGCACGCGCTTACCCGGTGCACAATCAGGCCGTAGAAAGGGCTGTTCAATTGTTAGCACAGACTAGGTCTGCAGTAAAGGGGCATGCAGCCCGTCATGGCTATATTTGCTTAAAGGGAGATACGCGAAAAAAATGTATTGGCTATATCAAAAGGTTACAAAAAGTTGTTTCAGAAGTCCCATTCTCATTTTTGCGAATTCCGCCTGCAAATGCCTTAAAATTCCTCTCAAAGACAACATTTCTAGACGACTTTACCGGTACACCTCATATCTATGTATATGACGTACACATGGCTAAGGCTATCAATTTCTCTAAGAATTAGGTCATATCTATCCTAAACAGTGATTTAGAACTTTGGGCTACTACAGAAAAAAATTACTTTAGAAAAACAACGTTCTAAAACTCTTGAAACAGAAATATAGGCATTAAAAGAAATCACAAATAACCAATCAGAAGCCTATGAATTCTCAAACCGGGGTCATGTGACCTATCTGATGCAAATTTTTGTCAACCTGGGGCTGAAGCAGAAAATGACTCAAGGCCCAAGGTACGAAACCGCTGAAGACTTGAGTAATTGTGTTTTTTTTGTTTCTAGGGCAAACTAATTCATTTTGTAGTTTTTAAAAGCTTTTTAAAATTAATTTAAATACAAATACAGGAGAACAGACATTTGTATTATAAAAACATTACTTTTCAACTTTAAATAGTTTTCGAAAAGTAAGTGATGGGTATGGGCATGGATAAGTGATGGGCATTTTATCGAAACTGTTAACCTATTTCGATAATAAGTGGGTGGCCTCCCAAAATTTTGCCGAAGATGCAAAAATAATTGATAGTTTCATTATCAGGATTTTTCAAATAGCAAGAAACCACAATAATAATTTTTTCGCGTATCTCCCTTTAACAATGGGTCACCGGCAAAGCATCCCTGCCTTTTAATTGAAAGGAGATGTTGACTGACACCGTCTACACTGTTTGAGAACCCTGTCATTTTCACGTGCTGCTTATTCAACTGACACCGTCTACACTGTTTGAGAACCCCTGTCATTTTCACGTGCTGCTTATTCAACTGACACCGTCTACACTGTTTGAGAACCCCTGTCATTTTCACGTGCTGCTTATTCAACTGACACCGTCTACACTGTTTGAGAACCCCTGTCATTTTCACGTGCTGCTTATTCAACACTTTCCCTGATAAAAAGAGTCCTACATGCATCTCGTTTTCTGCAAGGCGATGTGTTTTGATCACCATCACCTCTGTTGGTGGAGAAATATATACTCGGTCGCAACTTTTATGACAAAAACTTCGGTTCAGGGGCAAAAGCGACGCCACCGACAAAGGCGTGAGGGGCCAATCAATATTCAACCTTCTGCTGACAAGGCACCCTCGTCCAGGCCATTTTTTAACATGTTAACTGGGGGCATTTGCCCCCCAGTCGGCCGAAATGCCCCCCCAGTGCCTGGAAATTGGCCCCCAGTGAAACAGACAAGAGATGACTTAAACTTCAACAAATGCAAACTCACCTAAGGAAAATAAGACAGAACACCACACGATAATGATAATCTAGGTTTATTGTTGGTGCCAGATGACAATCCACAAAACTTGTGTTAAAAATTGCATTCGTAGCTGTCTCCTCCATCGTGCGAAGACGAAACAAAGCGCATAGTTACGGGAAATCCCGGCAAAGCAGCCTCAGCATCAACTAATCACAACACTGGAGATGAACGCTGGCCTACAACCAATCAAACGTCATGTTCTAAACGACCAGAAGCCCACACCCCAGCCAGTATCGTGAGATTGTATGATGCTCTCATTTCACACGTAGTCATTTGCGAGCTCGTTCATGGATTAGATGGGACACAGTGTAGTCAAAGTGCATAAGGCTGGTTGCTGATATGGCGATGTGAAGTGCTTAGTCTTTTTATTTATTATTGAGGTGGCAGCATACATACCTAAACGTCACTACCGGAAAAAGTGAGGGTGCCAGCGAAACTTCAACCTTATGCTGACAACGAACTTTCCAGGTTAGTATAAAAAATGTTCGAATTTAGGGTCCTTGTTGCCTTCCGCAGCGGCTGGTTATACAAATTTCCGGTTTTCTCCTATTCAGACTGAGCCAAGCAATTACTGGTCAAAACGGGGGCGGGGGACAGGCCCCTGGTCCCTCTTTTTCCGACGCTTGTTGTAGCATACGTGATATTTATAGTGAGATCGCTGCATCAATTTTTCTGCAAAGTCGATAAGCTGGCCTTTCCCATAGATTCCTTGATATTGAAAATTGTTGGTGCGTCGATAAGCCTAAACAATTATTAACCGGTTTTTGCACTACATTCCCTCGTTGATTTTCACAGCAGCAGCCACACATCATAATAGGTATATATATATATATATATATATATATATATATATATATATATATATATAAACTTATTAGATTTAGCCGATAAAACACTTGTGTTCGATACCTTAGGAATTTACCTATCTTGTCACACTCTTAAAGAAGAATAAGAAAATAACCTTTTCATATTGTATACATTGCAGCAGCGTCAGGGCTGCCAGGCTGGCCATTTTGTGGTCAAATATCTCGAATTTGGCCTTTTGTCGTGTTTGGTTCCGTGATTTTTTGGTTGGCCCTTTCTTGGAATCTGGCTTTTTTGTCCCTTTTTCTAGCTGCTGGTATCTAGGCTATTTCTGGTTTGTTCCTTGTATAAATATAGCTTCTTTTGACCTCTCCCCCTCTTGAATACGATATCCTGAAACTGAAAAAAGCAGCAGAGCAGCATGAAATCTGGAATGGTGGTGGGAGGGAGGGACAGAACTTTGTTCAAAACGCAATCCACAAAAATTATGGCCACCGGAAACCGGACACGAAGGATGCAATACTATAGGCGCCTTTTGGGTGAAAAGTTGAATGCAAAGTGCGCCCTCTGAGGCCCACTCTCCCCCATTTCCAAAAATCCTAGTTCCACCACTGTTAAAGAGAAAAAAATGCATAGTTGGCAAAGATAGAAAACATAAAATATAAGCGGGGAGTGGTGCGGCCAAGATGATTAACGCGCGCCCCGCTGGGGTCCCTGGCATGACGCGCCCCGCTGGGGGCGTTTTTCGCCCCCTCCGTATCTCATTTCCCACGAAAGCTAAAGAAAAATTAAGGGAGGTGTTCGAAAGCTCTTGAAAAGACGAAGAGATTTTATACGTAGAATTTTTATGTCAGGTCAATACTGAGGTTAGCATAGGTCAAATAATGTTCCATAGGCTTACGACAAAATAGTGTACGTTTCTCTCTCTAGATCTGCCCTCATCTGCTCTTGTGACCTGACATGACCTTTGAGAGGTCAGATGCTCAAAAACTCAACTTTATGGTCAAGATCGTGGTAAGAATAGACGGTTTGAGAATTTTCTGCTTTATATATCCGGTATTAACTGAAAACGAGCTCATTCTATTTTTTCACCATAGACTTATAATGGGGTGACCAAAAAATTGACCTCACCATAGGTCAACAATATCGAAATTCCGAGACGGCAGATTTGCAGTCCCTAACGAGTTTATCATATTGTGAAAGTTTCAAACTGATCGGTTGGCTGATGTTTCCTGGGTGCCGTTTAAAATTCGTGATTTTAAGTTTTTAGGTCTGGTTACTTGACCTTGAATAGCTCCTTGACCTGACATGACCTTACCTCAAAAAATTTGGTCACATGTGTAAAATCAATTAGGAATAAGGTATTGTAAGTTTCGTTGTTCTGCGTTTCTTCGTTTTTGCGTTATCTGGGGAAAACCAGGAGGGGGCGAATTTCACCCCAGCGGGGCGCTTGTTAATGATGTTAACAAATGAACTGGTTATTTAAACAAGATCATTTGATGATAACCCGGGATTGGAAGGGCACCCCTGGCTTCCTATTAAATTAGTAGAATGCTAAACAAGTATTATTAAGTAAATATCAAATTGTCAACAATTAGTCTTAAACAGTGGTACAAGTCGCTTTTTCTGCGGGCTTATGACTACCGCTAGGGGTTGTTTAGACTCAAATTTTTTCTCAAATCTGGCTTTATTTTTATTTATTTGGCTATTTTATTGAAAATAGAGTTTTGACCCTTTTTGGCCCTTTTTCTAACTCAGTTTGACCTTTTCCGCCGAAAAAACTTGGCAGCACTGGGCAGCATCTATAATCTGGAATAACAAAGAATAAAAAAAACTGAGAAACATTTTATTAACATTAACGCGTCAAGTTTTATCAAACCCCCTCAGAATGGCGTCTTGATCCCTTCAAGACACTATAACGGCCAGCACAAGAAATGGCCCCCACTGACTTTTCCTTAAAAAATGCGCTGCCCTCGTCCCCTCCAGAAATAGAACTCGTGGGACTGGGGCTCCTGGTTTTCGTCGGCCTCTGCTGGATTTTCTTGATTGTTTTTCAATTTTGTTGAAATCGTAAAGTTTTTAATTGTGGTGCCAGATAACCCACTTCTGTCCATTTCGGTTACTCCATCTTTTATTCGTATGTTCCAGGCCTCAGAAAAAATAATGTAAATATTATTATCAGTGCCGTAGCTAGGGGAAAGGATCATTAAGCCATTACCAGAGTGGCTTTCGGTCAACTTTTTCATGCAAAAATAAAAGTTTGGGTCTCTCACATATTACTTGAGTGGTCCATCCTTGTCTCCCTTTGCTAATTTCCGCCCCCGCCAATTAAAATAATGACTTAATTTCAAAGACAAAAAGTTGCCAGGTCATTCACATTTACCGGCCGGGAAAGTTTGCTATCGTTTCACTAATATGTATGTACCTGTGGTTCATCCAATGTCCCCCAGATGAAATAGTTTAGATACACCTATGCGATGAAGACGAGGGAGTGCAATATTTACAGAAGCCAGTGACTGTCAAAGGTCGACTTCTGTTTCCAGACCGCTACACAGTTGCCACCGCTACGAATGTTCATCCTCGACAAGGCTAGTTGTCCATCCTACCGCCAGGGGCGCTATGACGCAGATTCCGTGGAAAAATGACACAGTATACGTCACACTGGGGAAGTCTATATATATATATATATATATATATATATATATATATATATATACACGAAAGCATTGAGGTCAATGACCTTGGGGTCAATGACTGAGATGACTTGGAACTGTGACTATTGTTATTAACTGTGACTATTGACCTCAACTGTTACCTTCATGTGAGGTGGGCTTGACATATCATCTCGTTGTGACGTAACTGCTCGGTCTCAAGTGCAGGCGAACTGGTGAGACAGCGCCATTGTGGCGATGTCAGTTCATTGGTCTGACTTTGAAATTCTATAAGTTAATAACAAATTTGAGCAGTTTGCAAACTTCCTTCAGCAGTCGACGCACCGTTAAATTCTTCCAAATGTAGCCAAGCAGCGTTTTCTGGCTGCGAGCGGCTCTCCGGTCAGTTAAAGGGAGATACGCGAAAAAAATTTATCGGCTATATCAAAAGGTTACAAAAAGTTGTTTCAGAAGTCCTATTCTCATTTTTGCGAATTCGGCCTGCAAATGCCTTAAAATTGCTCTCAAAGTCAACATTTCTAGACGACTTTACCGGTACACCTCATATCGATGTATATGACGTACACACGGCTAAGGCTATCAATTTCTCTAAGAATTAGGTCATATCTATCCTAAATAGTGATGTAGAACTTTGGACTACTACAGAAAAAATTACCTTAGAAAAACAACATTCCAAAACTCTTTTGAAGCAGAAATATAGGGCTTAAAAGAAATCACAATTAACCAATCAGAAGCCTAGGAATTCTCAAACCGGGGTCACGTGACCTATCTGACGCAAAAGTTTTGTCATCCTGGGGCTGAAGCAGAAAATGACTCAAGACCCGCGGTACGAAACCGCTGAAGACTTGAGTAATTGTTTTTTCCGTTTTTAGGGCAAACTAAATCATTTTGTAGTTTTTGAAAGCTTTTTAAAATTAATTCAAATACAAATACAGGAGAACAGACATTTGTAATATAAAAACATTACTTTTTTACTTTAAATAGTTTTCGAAAAGTAAGTGATGGGTATGAGCATGGGTAAGTGATGGGCATTTTATTGAAACTGTTAATCTATTTCGATAATAAGTGAGTGGCCTCCCAAAATTTTGCCGAAGATACAAAAATAATTGATAGTTTGATTATCAAGATTTTTCAAATAGCAAGAAACCACAATAATAATTTTTTCGCGTATCTCCCTTTAAGCAAAATAGGTGGAGGGCCTTCGAGGTCCTCTCCAGTGCGCGTGTTAAACTGATGCACGTTTCGGATGAACAGTAAGGAAGAAATTGGGCACTTCTGACTCCTGTCCATATTCCGAGGCTTCCATCGGCTCCTGGCTATGCTTTGCATGGCAGGTAGCACTCAGGTAGGCTGAGTGGCGACCGTGCTTCTATTTCGTTGACGATTTTGGTATATGTCAGGCACCTTGTCCATTAGTTATGAGTCCGAAGCTGAGCAGTCTCAGCTTCTACATCATTCATTAGAAATAATTAGGTTGTTCTGTAATTCAACTACTAAATTTGGAAATTCCCTGGTTTAGTTTCCAAATTAACTAGTGAGTTTGTGAATCAACTAGTAAGTTTGCAAACTAGCTGATTAGTTAGGGTATTTGTAAACTACCTAGCTAGTTTGCAAACTAACTAGGGTGTTTTCAAACTGATTGACTGGTCAGGTGGTTTGCATATTAGCTGGTTAGTTTGCAAAATAAAGAATTTCGCTCACTAACTGTAACATATATTTGCATACTAGCGCAAGGCTGATTTTAAACTTCTTCTCCGTCAACATTTCATTCAAAACAAGTCAGATGCAATGACACTGTGAATGAGGAGATCCATCTAAAAAATCTAGTTTTGCATACGTTTAGTATCAGGGATTTTGAGTCCACATAAGACGTAATATATTTTCAGAGTTCATGACAGGAGCATCGAGCCCAGCGTCAGGATCCCTGACAATGCCTTCACTTACTTGCTGTCCTTGATTTGCACGAACTCCAACACCATCAGGTATGCAGCCTTGTCCTCCAAACCGTAAACACCTAGCTTGATCACGGGAAACATTTTCCTGCGGAAAACAACGCCAGGTAAAAAAACATCCATGAGGCCACGAAAAAGAGAACAGTGTTGGGCAAACGGGGCCTATGCTATTCTACCTATGAATCGGATGGTTGTTTCAGGTTAAAAAGCTGAGATTGCATCACAGAGTTTCCACGTGTGGCATCATGGCGGACGAGAGCATCAATGGAGAAGGCGAGAAGCTATGTTTCAGAGGGTGCCGGGCACATTTCAGGTAGCTCCTGATAGAGCATTGGAAATGCAAGCAGACGCCTGTGCACTAGTGGCGGAATGGGGGGGCACCGAGGCAAAGTGCCCGCCTTAAATAAAAAAACGTTAACACTAAACCCTCTGACACTGACTGGAAAGGAATAGGGTGAAAAGCCCATGGTGCCCCCGTTAAATTTTGACGTTCCGCCGTCACTGCCGCTGTGGAACCAAAATCTTGATCTGGGTATCCCCTAGAGACGTACCAGGTAGTGGGGCATTGCCTGACGTATCTATACGTTTTTTTCGATCGCAGTCATAATTAGGGCATTCTTCCATAACACGCGCAGTGGAGAGGGGTGCGGCGTCAACACACAGTGAAGGGAATCCTAAAGTGTCCCACTTTGATGTCTAAAAAAACCAAGAGGGTTAGAAAAAAACCATTTGGGGGCGTGTGGGGGGGGGCAATGACAGACAGACCTAGACGTACCAAGGTGACATATTCCCAATAATGTACAATATAACTGACCTGCAACAGCCTTTGGGTGGAAAATGAGGGTTTGACCTTGAAAGCATAGGCGTAGGAACCGGGGGGGCCAGGGGGGCCACTGGCCCCCCACTTTTCAGTGATGGGCCCCCCGCAACGGAGATAAGAATATCAAGAACTGTAATAACAAGCAAGAAACTCTAACTGGCCCGATAGCTTGCCCCGGAACTCCGTTAAACTTACCTGTACCCCTAAACTAAGTTGAGGTCCTATGAGTCAATTTCAAGGTCCCCTGAGCTTCTGAGGGCCCCTGAACTGGTCTCTGATGCCATACGAGCTAATCTGGGCTCCTTGAGCTGAACTGAGCGCCCCTGAGGTGGTTTGGGCAGCATGAACTGTTCTAGGATGCCTAAACTGAGCTAGGAGCCGTGACCTTGAACAGGGCCCTGTGAGCTGGCCAGGCCCTATATCCACCGACCTGGGGGGCCCCTGAGCTGAGCTGGGACCGTAAAGTTAATATTGTCCCTTGTGCTAATGTGGATCCCCTGTGATGCACAGAAGACCCTAAACTTATCTGAGGCCCCTGCACAGTAATAGGGCCCCTGCCTTGAAATTGGGTTGTAAGCTTTAATTGAAACCCTGAACTGTTCTGAAACCCCATATATGCCGACAAGGGGCCCCTGGATGATCCGGGCCCTTAAGCTTATCTGGTCATCAGAGCTAATATTGGCCTCTGTGTTGAACTGAGAGCCCCTGAGATGGTCTGGGACCCCCTATAAGGCTTTACAGCCACTGACCACTGAGCTTGAATGGGCCCCTTGAGATGTTCTGACAGTGGCGTAGCCAGGGGAGAGGGTCCCTGGGGTCCGGGGACCCCCTTGGGCTGACCTTATGCACTAAAAACACGACCATTGATCTCGGGGGCCCCCTGAGCTTGGTCTCGGGGGCCCTCCCGAGCTTGGTCTCAGGAGGCCCCCGATAATCGGTATCGAGGGCTCCAGAATACCGAATATTGATCTTGGGGGACCCTTAGGTTCAGTCTCAGGGGGTCCCGAGCTTGGCCTCAGGGCCCCCGAGCTTGGTCTCAAGGCCCCTCCCCTGAGCTCGATCTCACGGGCCTTTCGATCTTGGTCTCACGGGCCTTTCGATTTTGGTCTCAGGGGCCCCGAGCTTGGTTTCAGGGCCCCCGAGCTTGGTCTCAGGGGCCCCGAGCTTGGTCTCAGGGCCCCCGAGCTTAGTCTCAGGGGACCCCCGAGCTTGGTCTCAGGGGTGCCCCCAAGATTGGTCTCAGGCCCCCTCTCCCCGAGCTTAGTGTCAGGGGGCCCTCGGGCTTGGTCTCAGGGGGGCATCCGAGGCTATCTGATGCATAAGGCTGACCGTATGCACTGGAAAACACCAGCATTGGTCTCGGGGGCCCCTGATTTTGGTCTCAGGGGGCTCCCGAGCTTGGTCTCAGGGGACCCCCGATCATCGGTATCGAGGGCTCTGGAATACCGAACATTGATCTCGGGGGCCCCTGAGCTTGGTCTCAGGGGCCCCGAGCTTGGTCTCACGGGCTTTCCGAGCTTGGTCTTAGGGGACCCCCCGATCATCGGTATCGAGGGCTCTGGAATACCGAACATTGATCTCGGAGGCCCCTGAGCTTGGTCTCAGGGGCCCCCGAACTGGGTCTCAGGGGACAACCGAGCTTGGTCTCATGGACCTTTCGATGTTTGGTCTCATGGGCCTTTCGATCTTGGTCTCATGGGGTCTCGAGCTTGGTCTCAGGGAACCCCCGAGCTTGGTGTCAGGGGCCCTCGAGCTTGGTCCCAGGGAACATCCGAGCTTGGTCTCAGGGTCCCCTCAAGCTTGGTCTCAGGGGCCCCCGAGCTTGGTCTCAGGGGTTCAGGGCACCCTCGGGGTGCACCCGACTATTGATATCGAGGGACTCATGAGTGAGGCACGAGCATTGATCTCATGGACGCAGAGTTTGGTCTCAGGGGTCCCCAAGCCTGGGTTCAGGACCCCCGAGTATCGGCATTGAGGGACTCCAGAGTACCGAGCATTAGTCTCGGGGGGGGCTCGAAATATTGATCTTGAGGGCCCCGGAACATCGGTGTCAAGTTACTCCCGAGAGAAGCGCGAGCATGGGTCTAAGGGTGCCCCTGAGCCTGATCTAAGTGGGACCCCGAGCTTGGTCTTAGAAGCCCCCGGGCATTAGTATCAAGGGGCTCCGGAGTATTGGTCTGGGGGAGAAATTATTTTAGGGGCCTCCAAATGGTGATTTCGTAGGGCCCCGAAAGTGTGGATGCAGTGGTGTAGCCAAGGGGGCCCTAGGCGTCCGCAGACCCCCTTGGGCCAATCTGAACCACTGCAAAGAATTCTCTGATCACGGGGCCCCCAGAGTCAGTCTCAGAGGCCCCTGAAGATTTGTTCTCAGGGCGTCCCGAGTCGGCCTCAAGGCCCCCGCCCTGAGAGTCAGTCTCAAGGCCTCCCGAAAGCAGATTTCGGGGGCCCCCCAGAGGGTTGGTCCAGGGGCCCCAAAAGTCGGTATCAGGGGCCCCGGGAGTCTGTCTCAGGGGAGGTGGGGGGGGGGCCGAGCTAGTCTCAGGGGCCCCAGAGAGTGGTTCTCAGGGCCTCGCAAAAGTCTATTTCAGGGGGGCCTCCGAGAGTCAGTCTCAGGAACGCCAAAGACTCAGTCTCAGAGGTGATTCCACCCCCCCCCGGGTGTTTGTTTCAGGGGCGCCCTAGAATAAGTCTCAGAGGGCTGTTGGAAGTCATTCCCAGTCCCCCTCCCCCACCCCAAAAGACAGCCTCAGAGGACCCCAAGAGCTAATCAGGATGGCCACGATAGTCAGTCTCAGCGCCCCCCTCCAAAGTAAATCTGGGGGGGGGCAATAATTAGTCTCAGAGGTGCTGCCGAATAACTAATCTCAGGAGCCACGAGAGATTCTCAGGGGCCCCCAGTTTTGATCAAGAGGCGCCGTGAATCGGTCTCAGAGACCCCCTGAGATCTAATCAGGAGAGCGGCCGAAAATTAGCTTTGTGAGTGCCGCCAAGTGTTGGTCTTAGGTGGCCCCAGAGCTCGAATAATAATTTTCAAAATCATATGCCTCGGAAAAATGTATCTACCGTTATTGCGTACTAAAAAAAGACAAATTGAAACATGTCCATCAGGCACCATTATCGAAGGAAAGGCAAAAATTAAACTAATTTTACCATAAGAGCAAATCGAACAGGGAACTTGGCACTTCAGTCAATTTTTAATCTATCAGCTTAACACCAATAACTGCATTCCTAAATATTCTGAAATAAACAACCTTCAAATATTTTCGTAGGAAACCAAACAAACAAGGGTAATGACAGAAATCGATGAGCATAATCCTCAAAGGAAAAATAGGTATGAAAGGTTGAAAATAACAATGACAGAGAGATCCAAGGCGATAGATATCTCAGGCGCCTTTTGTCTTGGTAATTTGCTCGTTTACAAGATAGCAAGGGTAAGAAAGTAACTGTATCTCAGCAGGATCTATCGACGGAATAGAGGTTATGTAACGTTCGGGACACACTACATGTCCTTTGTATTTTTTCGTTTTTTTCCGTTTCTTTTGAAATTTCCTGATTAAAGAGTTCATGGATTCGACACCGGGAAATAATTGCTAATCATTTCCCGTAGAAGATAATTTCTACGTACTCAAAACGACTGACCTTCAATAAGTTCATGTCTGATTACCAGAGTAAATTGAGGTAGACTCGGGTGTAACATCATGCGCGCATCAACATTGAACTTCCCGAAATATGGCACAAAGCTGTTATTATAGCCACGCTACCTATTTTTATATATTTATATAATATTTAATATAATATTTAATATTATAATATATTATATTATATAATATAATATTTGGTGACCTTAGTTTACCAACATTTGGTCGGATCGAAAAAAATCAAGCTATAAACAAAATAAGAATAAATGCTTAAAAGGCACAACAAAATTTCCTTCGTGTGAATGTTAAAATACTATACAAAAGATATAGGAGATGGGCCCCGGTTACTAAGGGGACCCCCGGTCTGGGGCCCCCCGACGGTAGTCGGACCCCTCCTTGGCCGAATCCTGGCTACGCCACTGTGTTCTGAGACTCTATACCAGACACCCTGGGACACCCTAAGCCTAGCTGGGGCCCTGAGCTAATCTGGGTACCCCTGTGCTTAACTGGGGCCCCTGATCTGGTATGGGGGCCCTGAACTCTTCTAAGGTTCCTGGGCTAAGCTGGGGGCCGTGAGCTTGAATGGAGCCCCCTGAGCTGGTATGAGAGGGGACCCTATATCAGCCGATCTGGGCCCCTGAGCTGAGCTGGCCTGCGCTGAGCAAAAGCCCTGAGCTGGTCTGGTGCCCCTGAACTGTTCTAACGTCATTGAGCTAAGCTGGGATCCGTGAGCTTGAACAAGCCCCTTGAGCTGTTTTGAGACCCTACATAAGTCGACCTGGGGACCCCCGAACTGAACCGGGCCCCTAAGCTAATCTGGCACCCTGTGCGAATCTGGGGCTCCACTGTGATGAGCTTCTAGGGGTCCTGTGCTTATGTAGGGTTCCTTGATAAGCTGGCCCCGAGGCTAATGCACTGGTCTGGGCCCTTGAGCTGACTGATCAAGGTTCCTGAGCCATGGTCTGGACCTTGGGGCCCTCCGGGATAATTTGGCGGCCCCTGGGCGGCATAGGCATAGGAACCGGGGGTCAGGGGGATACTGCCCCCTTTTGAGGTGGGCCCCCGCAACGTATATGCAAATATCAGCAAGTACGCTGCCTGCAAGCCCCTGGAGGAGGAGCACTTCGTGAAAAAACCAAGGCACCTACTGCCCGAGTGTTTCCAAATGAGTCCCGAGAACTGGTCCCAATCAAATTCCATCCCATATCAATCCCAACACAAAGCATGAATCGGATACGGACCCCACATCAAATGCCGAGCAACAGTCGTCCCTGAGCCATTGAAAGGCGTGACGTCCTTCGATGCCAGGGTTATATGGCGTCGCCAACTCTTTCCCTGTTGGGAGGGGTTTCTTGGGAGTCAAATTGCTCCTTGCACAAGAAATCTGCCGTGCCTTAAACCCGGGTTGGTCGCGTGGAAAGCAAGGTTGCTAACCACTATATCACCACGCCCACACCTCCACAGTATCACAAAGCTGGCCATCAAGTACCTACATTGCACTTGCAGTCATGCTGGAGCTCTGCATTTTAGGCATCGAAATATAGCTAGACGTATTTATTATGATCAGCCTTTACCTAAACCAATCTCTAATGATGGAAAGAAAGGATCCGTAACAGCCTAAATATATGTTCCAATTTTTGTCATTAAATAAGCAAAATGTTGATTAGGCATAGCGAAGTGAGGCTGTTTGGTATCAAAGCATTATCTGTAGTTTTCTAAACAGTTTTAATTTTATAAATGTGATAAAAGGGCCTAAACATCTGTAAATATAAGAAACGCACTCGTGGTAAAAAAATGATTGAAATCCTCCAAAAGAGCTTAAAAATGTATTTCGTATTTGAACAGGGTCTAGGTAAAAAAACCCAAAAAATGTTTTTTGCGTTTTACTATGATTTATTAGATCATAATAGGTACAAATCAAAATCATAGGGCAAAATTTAATTCCTCAATTTTCCATACGTTGGCATCCTAGTGTGCATGCGTGTGCATCCTAGTGTGCATGCCTTATTGACACCAAACGAGCTAACTAATTTTTTTATAATTACGGGCCCCCATGGACTGGGGCCCCCCTTGAGGTGGGCCCCCTCTAAGGTTGGCCCCCCCACTTTTCAAACCGTTCCTACGCCCCTGCTTGAAAGAATACTTTTGATCTGTAGCCTTGACCGTGGCATTGAGCAGCCTTAACTATGAAGTAATAGCATAGCACACGTCGTACTGAATGTCATCTGACCGGACCGCTGTTCTCAGTGACCTTGACATGTGACCTGGAAATTGACCTTCATGTGGAGAAATATTGACAAAAAATGAACCGGATATATGGAGTTACTACGTCAACACACGGTCTACAGTGCAGGTGAACTGGTGCGACCGCGCGATTGCAACAGTCTGAAAATAGAGGTCTGCCTTGAAAGCCTATAAGTTAAACAAGTATAGAACGATTTCCAAAATTATTTCACCGATCGATGCATGCATGAATTCTGTCAAAGGTAGCCAGACAACGTTTTCCGGCTGCGAAGAGTTCTTGAGCCACCTCGGAAAAATAGATAGGGGGGGGCACTAAGGACCGCTTCTCCACTGCGCCTGATAACGCATGTGAAATCGGCCATTGTTTACTTCCTTCAAAGTTGGTTCACAATGGGTTCTTGAAACGCAAAAAATTTGAGGCCAGAAAAAATCATGAATATATTACTCAGAGGTATGACCAACGGCAATTTCCAAAAGTGACCTCATGTTTCTTTAACGGTTCATAACTCCAACGTTAGTGTTGGTAATGTAAAAGTTTTTTCTTTGTGCATACCATACGCTAATTATAATTTGGTCCTTCAGGATTGTAAATTTGAGGAAGTTTTGGTCGCGACATTTTTCACCTCTTTAACGTTTCAATGGTGAACTAAACCGGAAGTCAGCTGAATAAGTGTTTATGTCTGAAAGCAAATTGAACTCAATTAAATCCAGAGGAGGAAGAAACTTCAAACTTGTCGCCAACCAAACGTCAAATACCGAAAGATGTCGCATTTGAAAGGTTAATAAGTTAAATAAATGTACCTACTCACTGAATCTGCAAACAATGCAAGCAATTTTACATTACTACAAAACAGGCAATCATACTCCTGAATTCTCAATGAGGACTACTGAGCATAACACTTATGAGTAACACAGCTACTGTCGTAAACGTTGCCCAAACACGCTACAAAGCAGCACTGACCAAAAATGTAAATCTGACACATCACGGATTCCAACCAGATGCCCTTTGATATCTATTGCAAAGCTCTTCCACTTGAGCTAGCCGATTATCCGCGCACGTGCGCCTGCGGAGCAGCATGCTGACCAGCCGGCCCGCGGGAGGAGTCCGGGTACATCATGCGGAGGCCACTGAGACTCTCGGCAGGTAACTCCCTCCCTCCCCCTACATCAGGTTCACTCATCAGCAAGGAGCAGGGACAGGGGCGGGGCCAGGGTGCACAGGATATAGAGGAGGCACGTGGTCCGCAATTGATGGCCAAATGTCCCTCGAATGCATGAGCCTCCGTTTTAATGTGCCACTCGGGCCGAGACGCCTTACGTTGCTAAAACCAGGCACAACAGGTAAGTGGGTCAAATATAGGGACACAACCAAGGGCACAGGAGCCTCATACCCCCTTGCCATGGTGCTGAACTGACCCTCGACCGCTGGATGGGGTGCCCTCGTTGGTCCTCTGCCCTCTCAATTAATGTGCCCTCCGCCTCTGAGCCTTGATGCGAATGGACCTCCTGTGACCATTGGAACCCGTATACGGCCACCGTGCGGTACCTGTTATCGCTCACTGAGACATCGTGTCGCATGTCAAGGCCCCTGTGTCAAGCTCACTTGATCCGCGGCCCGCCCGGGCTCACTCGTTTCCAATTGTTGTTCCGACAAAGCCAGTCGGCACAACAGCAGAAAATGTACTTGGCTCCTGATCAGTGTACAGTTTACCCTGTGTGTACAGTTGAGTTGACCCTCGGTGTACAGTTGAGTTGACACTCGGTGTACATTTGAGTTGACGCTCGGTGTACAGTTGAGTTGACCCTTGGTGTACAGTTGAGTTGACACTCGGTGTACAGTTGAGTTGACACTCGGTGTACAGTTGAGTTGACGCTCGGTGTACAGTTGAGTTGACCCTCGGTGTACAGTTGAGTTGACACTCGGTGTACAGTTGAGTTGACCCTCGGTGTACAGTTGAGATGACACTCGGTGTACAGTTGAGTTGACCCTCGGTGTACAGTTGAGTTGACACTCGGTGTACAGTTGAGATGACACTCGGTGTACAGTTGAGTTGACACTCGGTGTACAGTTGAGTTGACACTCGGTGTACAGTTGAGTTGACGCTCGGTGTACAGTTGAGTTGACACTCGGTGTACAGTTGAGTTGACACTCGGTGTACATTTGAGTTGACGCTCGGTGTACAGTTGAGTTGACCCTTGGTGTACAGTTGAGTTGACACTCGGTGTACAGTTGAGTTGACCCTCGGTGTACAGTTGAGTTGACCCTCGGTGTACAGTTGAGTTGACCCTCGGTGTACAGTTGAGTTGACACTCGGTGTACAGTTGAGTTGACCCTCGGTGTACAGTTGAGATGACACTCGGTGTACAGTTGAGTTGACCCTCGGTGTACAGTTGAGTTGACACTCGGTGTACAGTTGAGTTGACCCTCGGTGTACAGTTGAGTTGACCCTTGGTGTACAGTTGAGTTGACCCTCGGTGTACAGTTGAGTTGACCCTCGGCGTACAGTTGAGTTGACCCTCGGTGTACAGTTGAGTTGACGCTCGGTGTACAGTTGAGTTGACCCTTGGTGTACTGTTGAGTTGACCCTTGGTGTACAGTTGAGTTGACGCTCGGTGTACAGTTGAGTTGACCCTTGGTGTACAGTTGAGTTGACACTCGGTGTAAAGTTGAGTTGACACTCGGTGTACAGTTGAGTTGACCCTCGGTGTACAGTTGAGTTGACCCTCGGTGTACAGTTGAGTTGACACTCGGTGTACAGTTGAGTTGACCCTCGGTGTACAGTTGAGTTGACCCTCGGTGTACCGTTGAGTTGACACTCGGTGTACAGTTGAGTTGACACTCGGTGTACATTTGAGTTGACGCTCGGTGTACAGTTGAGTTGACGCTCGGTGTACAGTTGAGCTGACCCTTGGTGTACAGTTGTGTTGACACTCGGTGTACAGTTGAGTTGACGCTCGTTGTACAGTTGAGTTGACCCTTGGTGTACTGTTGAGTTGACACTCGGTGTACAGTTGAGTTGACACTCGGTGTACAGTTGAGTTGACACTCGGTGTACAGTTGAGTTGACACTCGGTGTACAGTTGAGTTGACACTCGGTGTACAGTTGAGTTGACACTCGGTGTACAGTTGAGTTGACCCTCGGTGTACAGTTGAGTTGACCCTCGGTGTACAGTTGAGTTGACACTCGGTGTACAGTTGAGTTGACCCTCGGTGTACAGTTGAGTTGACACTCGGTGTACAGTTGAGTTGACCCTCGGTGTACAGTTGAGTTGACACTCGGTGTACAGTTGAGTTGACCCTCGGTGTACAGTTGAGTTGACCCTTGGTGTACAGTTGAGTTGACACTCGGTGTACAGTTGAGTTGACCCTCGGCGTACAGTTGAGTTGACCCTCGGTGTACAGTTGAGTTGACGCTCGGTGTACAGTTGAGTTGACCCTTGGTGTACTGTTGAGTTGACCCTTGGTGTACAGTTGAGTTGACGCTCGGTGTACAGTTGAGTTGACCCTCGGTGTACAGTTGAGTTGACCCTCGGTGTACAGTTGAGTTGACACTCGGCGTACAGTTGAGTTGACCCTCGGTGTACAGTTGAGTTGACACTCGGTGTACAGTTGAGTTGACGCTCGGTGTACAGTTGAGTTGACCCTCGGTGTACAGTTGAGTTGACCCTCGGTGTACAGTTGAGTTGACGCTCGGTGTACAGTTGAGTTGACCCTCGGTGTACAGTTGAGTTGACACTCGGTGTACAGTTGAGTTGACACTCGGTGTACAGTTGAGTTGACCCTCGGTGTACAGTTGAGTTGACACTCGGCGTACAGTTGAGTTGACACTCGGTGTACAGTTGAGTTGACACTCGGTGTACAGTTGAGTTGACCCTCGGTGTACAGTTGAGTTGACACTCGGTGTACAGTTGAGTTGACCCTCGGTGTACAGTTGAGTTGACACTCGGTGTACAGTTGAGTTGACCCTCGGTGTACAGTTGAGTTGACCCTCGGTGTACAGTTGAGTTGACACTCGGTGTACAGTTGAGTTGACACTCGGTGTACAGTTGAGTTGACACTCGTTGTACAGTTGAGTTGACACTCGGTGTACAGTTGAGTTGACACTCGGTGTACAGTTGAGTTGACAATCGGTGTACAGTTGAGTTGACCCTCGGACGAAAAAGAACCACATGCGCAGATCGGTGGGTCACGTACAGACGGTTCCATACTGATTGGTAGGTATTAGGCCGCAGACGTTTTTGCGAAATATCTCTCAAGTGGTGTTTCCTGCCGACACCATTGTTGCCTCACCTGCTGCGTTTTAACGGGATGCATGAACTGACGGGCAAAAATACTTCATCAGGTGCAAAATTTGGAAGTAATTGAGAAAAGACACAGAAAATAATCGGGATCGGCGAAACAGTTTTTGTCCATAATTTTTCAAATTGACGTCTCATCCAGTTCGCAGTGGCCCACATTTAAAGAGCTCGTCAAAATACATTTCTAGGGACGCAACCTTTTGTGAGAAGAGTAATTGTTTTTAAAATTTTTATTAAAACTGACACTAATGCCTAATCGGTGTGGAACGGGCTGCACATACGTAAGTGTAGGCAGAATGCCAGGGGGCATCGTGCCCCATCGATTCGCTATAGGAAGTGTACCATAGCTGCTGAATCCTGTACCTCTGTTTTGTATTTTCTGAACTGTAAAGTGGACATCGGTGCTGATAGTTTTTGTCCCGTTGCGCGTGTGCCCTTGAGCTAGGAGTGCCTGTGCGTCACTGAATCTAGAAACCCACTTGAGTATGCGTCATCGGGTGGAACGTGTCTCTCACCTCATGAATTTCGTATATCCGTTTTACGTGTGCCCTTAAGCCCAAAATGCACATTGGCTGCTGAAATTGTGTTCTTTAGTTGTGCATAACTTTGTATCTCCACTTTACGCTCGTGGCATTAGGACGTAAGTGCTCCTTAAACGTTAAATACAGATAAACGCAGCCATCTGCCTTTATTCGAACTTGAAGTGCCATCATATGTCCCTTGCGAGCACGATACCGCACTCAGTACTCATGAAGGGAGCCCGAACAGCTGATTTGGGGTGAGCATGTTCTTTGTACGGCAATCAATGTATCTTGCAGGTAGCCAGGGCACTTTTTCGCCAGCAAGGGCCGCCGAGGGAGTTGGAGCACCTGGTCTGGATGCATAAGCGGCTCCCTCTGTGACAGCTGTTTTGTCTTTGCAGTCGGCCGGGACGTCATGAGACCAGCCCTCGTCCGTGAAGGGGGATAGCTTCTGGTGGCGACTGGGGTCCCTTCTCTGGCAATAATGTGCCCTTCACGGGTATTCGGAACACTTTCTCATCGGCCAGGGCCCTGAGAGGGCATGGTCACGCAGTCGCACTCTCTGCGCGGAGTGTTTCCGGACGCCCGGGAGCTGGGCTGTGCCGGGCCACGCGGTGGAGGCCCGGCACAACCCACTGAGAGTTTGGGAACACGTGATCTAGGGCAAAGGGCAATAACACCTGACCTCAAGATAGCTTCGATTCTTGCTACGACGGTTCTTTGCTTCTCGGGGACAGTCGGGAAACCTCCCCGCGAACTAAAGCTCCTGAAGGATGTGGGGACACCCGATCTGAAGTCAGCTGTGTTTTCCTCCGTAGGAATCATGCGTCACGCGCAGCTGACTGCCGACCTTGTCCCATTCAACGTTTTTAACTAGAAAAGGAACATCTATACTGTCGTGGTTGCCTCTGAACCAATTGCTCGCTCCTTGCAGCCTGCCAGGATTCCCTGAATAAGGAAGACAGGTCAAACGGCGTGAAGACAGCTGGGACTTCGCCTGTGACAAATCTCGGTCCTCGAAATGGCATGATAAGTGGATGTGAATTAATTACATAAATATAAAGTACTTCTTCACTAGTGAAAATGAAAAACGTTCGGAGCTTACGGCTATATTTTATCAGTCTTCGTCAGCAAGTGGTCGGATCGATCGGTGGATACCGGAAGACAAGACACGTTACAAAAATTATATAACAAGTGCAAAAAGGATTCCTGGAAACGTGCACGATTAATAAAGCTACCTACCTGAAGAACATTTTAGTAACAACACAAATAGTCATTTTTGATATTCAACGATTAAAGATAGCTTACACAGTACAGCATAATAATGGTAGGTACTTAACACACATTATATGCTAGTACACATGTCAATATTAACACGCGCATTGACGGGGGGCGGGTACCCGCCCCCCCTTCGGGTTTTTCGGAGATAGTAGAAAAACGGCGGCGCGTAGCGCCGCCGTACTTGGTATACCTTTTTCCTCATCATTTTTACAACTTCTGTGAAAATTTTAAGGTTAGGTCATCTCAGGTCAGGTCACCAGTACAGGTCAAGTGACCCGACCTCAAAAAAAGTTTAAGATAGCATAAGTCGGAGCAGGGTGAACTTCTCCGATTGAAACTCATATCACATAATAGCCCCACCGAGTTCTCTAAAATATGTTCTGGTATTTTTGATATCGATGACCTAAGGTCAGGTACGAGGCATGACCTCTACATAGGAAATACATGGGAAAAATGGTTTTTACGGAATAACTCAGTAACGGATGGTGATAGAGCATTTATTTTAGCTGCATTAGACTCGCCTGGGCTTTGCGGTTCTAATGATATGCATTGTATATAATTTGACCCTGACCTGACCTCAGGTCACGTCAAATCCTTGATTTGACCTAGCAAGGTCAAAGTATATACCATTCGATTCAGCTTGCTAAGAGGATTCATATAGTTCAAGTCGTTTTGCTCTATCTTCACTTGTTCAGAAGTAATGGCCGAAAAAACTGAATTTACATGTTATCCCTATGACGGGCATGTTTTGACCTCTCGTGACCTTAAATGTGACCTGACAAAAAAATGGTTCAAATGTTTTCGATGGAGAAGTGGATGGGCAGCCCAACGCCGTTTACCGTTTTTCGCTACCTACCGTGGTTCTCGAGATCTTAGGGGGGCAGGTACCCGCCCCCCCGTCAATGCGAAGGTGGTTCAGACCCCCGCCAATGCGCGTGTTAAGTAAAAAGCTACAAAGAAACTACAAAAATATATAAAAGCTAAGAAACACATCCTGCCATCCTATATAACAATAAAAATATTAATATAACATATACATACAAATACAATATATCACAATCCTATAACAATAATATAAAAACTAGCTGATCACAAACATATGTTAAAGTTATCGAAATCTATTTAGAGCTGCAGCTATATATAATAGGAAGCCACCTGTCGTAAAACCTGCTCCCAGAGTTCCGGTTGATGTTGACGTCGTTCGGTGATGTCAGTACCGTCTCACGACGGCCAGCAGTTGCAGTGCGGATGTAAGCGGACCCTAGGAGCAGGCGTTGATGATAACTGGTGGCGTGGTCCAGGATTTGGGCTTGGTCAAAGTGAGGGGTGCAGGTCCGGTGGGTGCTGAAAGATGAGGTGTTGGCTTTCGACCGGGTGTTTCCTCTCAAGCTTTCCCTGTGTTCTTTTACTCTTGTTTGCAGTTCTCGATCCGTTTTCTCCGATGTAGGTGACGGGCTTGCCATTCACTGAGCATGAACATTGTATACTGTAAATGATGTTTGAGTTATGTTCTTTTGGTAGGTGATGTTTTGCCTATTCATAATTTTTGTAACGTGTCTAGTCTTCCGATGTCCACCGATCGATCCGACCACTCGCTGACGAAGGATGATAAAATATAGCCGAAAGCTCCGAACGTTTTTCATTTTCACTAGTGGAGAAGTCCTTTATATTTATGTAAATGTCGGTCCCTTACCGCTATCAGATATCCGCTGCAGAGGTAGTCGTTATGAATGTGACGGGGCGCGAGCTCGTCCTCGGTGGGCGGACCTACCTCAGCGGCGCGCCATGAACCTGAGCGAGCGGGACGGGTCGGCGGCAAACCTCATGTCTCTAGGGTCGGCCTGGAGCGCGAGAAAGACAATTATATCGAGCGGTGGAGATTCCGGCCGGCCGGACTAGACGGATGCAGGAAAACAACTTTAACATCAACTACACCTAAGCGTTCGCTCAAAAACTGAAGAGAACTTCAGTTTTTCTTCTTTTCTAGTGAACATTTTTTCACGCTCAAAGAGGTTTACGTCACTTTTATAAGATGTTGGTAAATGTTTGTAAAATAATGTTTTTTTAACTATTTTAGCTGAGTTGCCACTTCCCTCAATGCCTGGTTGGGTTTTTCCTCGGCCGAAGGATGCCCAAAAGGTGATCTAGAAATAGATAAAACTTGTTTGTCAACTAAAAAGTCACCCTTTTCCCGGACTGCTCTTTGGAGGTGGTGCGCTCCCCCCCCCTCCATGACGAGGCTCTGGCTACGCCACCTTAAAACGGCAGCTCTGCTTGATGACAAAGGCCTCCCTCAACAAGCGGGAATTACGTCACGGATTCCTCGGTCAGGTAACAAAGAAGATGACCTCGGCCTGCGACCTCGGCAGGTGCTGTTCCGGCGCAGGAGAAGCCGATGGCAATGTATGTATGTACGTTAGCCAGACAGTTTGATTAGGAGGCGAGTCGTTTCCGACCGATCTCATCCTCCCCTCCCCCGGAGCCGTTGGGACACGCGGCGCGTCGTCGGTGGTGGCTGACGCCGGCGCGGGGAGCAATGGGTCGATGTCCGATTTTCCAAATCCGATTTCCCCGCAAATGGTGAAGTCTAGGACAAATCAACTCTTCACAACCTGAAACAACGTCGGCTGCGGGCGGCCCATGTCTGCAACGTTGGTGCGGCAGAAGTCCGGGCGCGAGCCAATTTTTCCCGGGGTAGATCAACTCTCTAGATAACTCCCCAGACCTGCCCCAGACCTCAGCAAACCGAGGCTTGTTGGCTTACTGCCTGCTTTCTACTGTAACTCTTATGTTTCATTGATCAACAGTCGCAACTCGGAAGATAAGTCTAGTTTACACGGTAACTTAAAAAGGCACAGCACAGGAAGACACAGCCAGGCACATGGGCAGAGGGACTATAGACCTTAGACGGGAGAGCACGGCGCCTGTACGGAGGTTTGGAATGAGACCACAGACCCTAGACGGGAGAGCACGGCCCGTGGGCGGAAGTCAGAAATGAGAATGATGCCCCAGACGGGAGAGCACGGCCCCTGGATGGAGGTTGGAAATGAAAGCACGTCCCCTAGACGGAAGTTGATAATGAGAGCACGGCCCCTGGACGGAAGTTGGTAATGAGATCACGGCCCCTGGATAGAGGTTGGTAATGAGAACGCGGCCCCTGGATGGAGGTTGGAAATGAAAGCACGTCCCCTAGACGGAAGTTGATAATGAGAGCACGGCCCCTGGACGGAAGTTAGTAATGAGAGCACGGCCCCTGGATGGAGGTTGGTAATGAAACTACGTCCCCTAGACGGAAGTTGGAAATGAAAGCACGTCCCCTAGACGGAAGTTGGTAATGAGAGCACGGCCCCTGGACGGAAGTTTGAAATGAAAGCACGTCCCCTGGACGGAAGTTTGAGATGAAAGCACGTCCCCTGGACGGAAGTTGGAAATGAAAGCACGTCCCCTAGACGGAAGTTGGTAATGAGAGCACGGCCCGTGGGCGGAAGTCAGAAATGAGAATGATGCCCCAGACGGGAGAGCACGGCCCCTGGATGGAGGTTGGTAATGAGAGCACGTCCCCTAGACGGAAGTTGGTAATGAGAGCACGGCCCCTGGACGGAAGTTTGAAATGAAAGCACGTCCCCTGGACGGAAGTTGGAAATGAAAGCACGTCCCCTGGACGGAAGTTGGAAATGAAAGCACGTCCCCTAGACGGAAGTTGGTAATGAGAGCACGGCCCCTGGACGGAAGTTGGAAATGAAAGCACGTCCCCTAGACGGAAGTTGGTAATGAGAGCACGGCCCCTGGACGGAAGTTTGAAATGAAAGCACGTCCCCTGGACGGAAGTTGGAAATGAAAGCACGTCCCCTAGACGGAAGTTGGTAATGAGAGCACGGCCCCTGGACGGAAGTTGGAAATGAAAGCACGGCCCCTGGACGGAAGTTGGTAATGAGAGCACGGCCCCTGGACGGAAGTTTGAAATGAAAGCACGTCCCCTGGACGGAAGTTGGAAATGAAAGCACGTCCCCTAGACGGAAGCTGGTAATGAGAGCACGGCCCCTGGACAGAAGAGCGCGGCCCCTGGAGGGAAGTCTGACCTGCCCCTGCGTGTGACGATCATCTCGTTGGTGAGGTCGAAGAACTGCTGCCACAGCTCGCTCTGTTCCAGCGTCACCACCACCCCGGGCGCCGGCGCGTGCTCGGGCGGCACGTCCTTCTGAAACAGACAGGCAGACACACCTCAGAGACTTGGCTGCAGGCAGGCACACCTCAGAGACTTGGCTGCAGGCAGGCACACCTCAGAGGCTTGGCTGCAGGCAGGCACACCTCAGAGACTTGGCTGCAGGCAGACACACCTCAGAGACTTGGCTGCAGGCAAGCACACCTCAGAGACTTGGCTGCAGGCAGGCACACCTCAGAGGCTTGGCGGGAGGCAGACACACCTCAGAGACTTGGCTGCAGGCAGGCACACCTCAGAGGCCTTGCAGGCAGGCACACCTCAGAGGCTTTACTGCAGGCAGGCACACCTCAGAGACTTGGCTGCAGGTAGACACACCTCAGAGACTTGGCTGCAGGCAGACACACCTCAGAGACTTGGCTGCAGGCAGGCACACCTCAGAGGCCTTGCAGGCAGGCACACCTCAGAGGCTTGGCTGCAGGCAGGCACACCTCAGAGTCTAATATTGTTCCACTGCACAAAAAGGGATCTCGTAAATTAGCTTCTAACTATCGATCGAGCTCGCTCACCCCACTGTTTGGAAAATTATTGGAACGCTGTATATGTAACGCACTTCTAACCCATGTTCATCCTGTTCTGGCTCCAAATCAACACGGCTTTGTTCCACGCAAGTCCTGCGACACAAACTTAGCATCTCTTTTGAAAACAGCGTGGGACTCCATTAATTCAAAAATACAAACTGACGTCATATACACAGATTACACTGCGGCATTCCAGAGTGTCAATCATAAATTACTCATTCATAACCTGAAACATTCGTTCCAAATTTCCGGCACTGCTCTCGATTGGCTTTCTTCTTATTTAGGCAATAGAAAACAGCGTGTAATTGTAAATTGAAAATTTTCAGATTGGGCTCCAGTACGCTCTGGGACGCCTGAAGGCGGAATTTTGTCACCTTAGCTGTTTGCCCTGTTTGTTAACGATCTACCGTCCAAAATCAAGACGAATTGTCTCCTCTTTGCCGATGATGTTAAGCTCTTCCACCAAATTTCCTCTTTAGCGGACGCTGAACTTCTCCAGGCTGATCTCAACACTCTAACTGAATGGTCACATCTTTGGAAACTTCAACTTAACCCAGTTAAGTGCAAATCATTAACTATAACACTGAAACGCAATCCAGTTCTAGCCACCTATAAAATTCAAAACAATGCCCTTGAAAAAGTAAACTCAATACGAGATCTTGGAGTGTGGTTAGACTCAAAATTAACGTTTCAGGATCACATTGATCATACCGTCAGTAAGGCAAACAGGGCACTTGGCCTGCTGATAAGTTCCCTCCAGACAGGCCATCCAGTGGGAGGAACGAGATCGAGATCAAAATTTAAACCGGACCCAATCTTGGCAGCTTATTTTGGCAATGTTCGCCCAATTTTAGAATATGGTTGCATTATTTGGGGAGGGGCTGCCAAGATACATCTAGACAGGCTCGAAAGAATACAACACAAATTTCTTATTTGTCTTTCAAACATTTCTCTCAATCACTCGCAGTCCCTTGACTACTCCGATCTTTTGGAACATTTCAAAATTTGCTGTCTCGCTTCTCGCCGTCTGCAATACGATATCATGTTTATCCAGAAGATCATAACAGCCAGGACTGACTCTGCCCTACTGCTCGGGAGTTTCCCGCTGCGTGTACCACCTCGACACACCCGAGCTATGATCGGCACCTTATTTCATGTTCCGCATGCTCGGATAAATACGGTGCAGCGTGGACTGTTTTGTCGAGCGCCCAGCAATTTCAATGCACTCATGACTGCGCGCCCCCACGCTGATCCGTTCAGGTGCAGTCACGCACAAATTAGGGGCCATATAAGGTCTTTTATTAGAGCGACCCCTATCGCAAGAGATATTGGTAGGCTGTGAATTAGTATTATTTGGAGAGCATGTAACTTAGTTTATTTATGATGGTGCTGGTTTTGTGATATATTTTTACCATGTATTATGCCTGATGTCTCTCCATTAGAGTTATATTTTATCGTGTCATTGTTGTATGTACATCACCTTTTATTGTATTGTAATGTGAGTGTCTTACCATCTGGACTTGAGCTGTCACTGGGGCTTACCCTGTTGCCAATCAACTCTTAATAAACAAATAAACAATAAACAAGTCTTGGCTGCAGGCAGGCACACCTCAGAGGCTTTACTGCAGGCAGACAACTAGAGGCCTCGCAGAGAGGTGTCAGGCAGGCACACCTCAGAGGCCTGGTGCAGGCAGGCACACCTCAGAGGCTTGGCTGCAGGCAGGCACACCTCAGAGGCTTGGCTGCAGGCAGGCACACCTCAGAGACTTGGCTGCAGGCAGGCACACCTCAGAGGCTTGGCTGCAGGCAGGCACACCTCAGAGGCTTGGCTGCAGGCAGACACACCTCAGGGGCTTCGCTGCAGGCAGGCACACCTCAGAGGTTTGGGTGCAGGCAGACACACCTCAGAGGCTTGGCTGCAGGCAGACACACCTCAGAGGCTTGGCTGCAGGCAGGCACACCTCAGAGGCTTGGCTGCAGGCAGGCACACCTCAGAGGCTTGGCTGCAGGCAGACACACCTCAGAGGCTTGGCTGCAGGCAGGCACACCTCAGAGGCTTGGCTGCAGGCAGGCACACCTCAGAGGCTTGGCTGCAGGCAGACACACCTCAGAGGCTTGACCGCAGGAGGCACACTCAGAGGCCTTGCAGGCAGACACACCTCAGAGGCTTGGCTGCAGGCAGACACACCTCAGAGGCTTGGCTGCAGGCAGGCACACCTCAGAGGCTTGGCTGCAGGCAGACACACCTCAGAGGCCTTGCAGGCAGGCACACCTCAGAGGCTTGGCTGCAGGCAGGCACACCTCAGAGGCTTGGCTGCAGGCAGGCACACCTCAGAGACTTGGCTGCAGGCAGGCACACCTCAGAGGCTTGGCTGCAGGCAGGCACACCTCAGAGGCTTGGCTGCAGGCAGACACACCTCAGGGGCTTCGCTGCAGGCAGGCACACCTCAGAGGTTTGGGTGCAGGCAGACACACCTCAGAGGCTTGGCTGCAGGCAGACACACCTCAGAGGCTTGGCTGCAGGCAGGCACGCCTCAGAGGCTTGGCTGCAGGCAGACACACCTCAGGGGCTTGGCTGCAGGCAGGCACACCTCAGAGGTTTGGGTGCAGGCAGACACACCTCAGAGGCTTGGCTGCAGGCAGACACACCTCAGAGACTTGGCTGCAGGCAGGCACACCTCAGAGGCCTTGGCTGCAGGCAGGCACACCTCAGAGGCTTGGCTGCAGGCAGACACACCTCAGAGGCTTGGCTGCAGGCAGGCACACCTCAGAGGCCCCGCTGGCCGGCTTCAATGAATGGATCCTGGCTTTCCTCGGCACCATCTCTCTGCTTTCCAGTGAGATGACAGCGTCCGACCAGCGCTGCAACCAGGGGACCTGCTCCAACATGTGCAAGGCAAATACAAAGTGGACGCACAAGCAACCTCACAGCCCACGAGACAAGCTGCCATGGTTAGCGTGGTCCTTTGTAGCCAGCAGAGCCTACTGTGCTATCAAAAGAATATATGGAAATATAGGAAGCTTTGAAAACAATTGAACCCACAATTGACCGTCGGCTCTGCTATCAAGGGAGGGACCCTCCTTGGCAGCTATAAACTTCGTTAACAGATTCGGAGCGTCCTGGTGGCCCATGGTAGGCTAACCATGCATCCTAGTGGCTGCCATGATGTACTACCACTGCATACATACAAGTCAAACACAAGGGTTCCAGAGGTCTGCTGATGTCCGAGGGCCACCCAACTGAGGTCGAGGTCGCTAAGGGAAAAGTGACGTGAGCGTGCGCTGTGCACGATGTGTTGCCGCTGTAGGTAAAACGCATAATCACCACAGGTGGCCGGCGCCAGACAGCGAACATTAGTTGATAATTAGCCTATCTCCTCGAATCCTGTATGCATGATATAGCAAAAACATACTTAGCAGAGTTGGGATTCGTTATTATTTTTCTACCGGCGGTATTGGTATTCGGTAGATGAAAACAGGACTTTCGGCTCGGCAGATTTCCAAAAATCTACCGAATGCTTCAGTACTTCGATATTTTGGTTAGGTAGATTAAAAAACCCTGACATATAAAATCACCTTTAAAAACATTATAATATATTCTAGAGCCCATACAACACCTATTTTAAGCCTTTAACTAATATTTTCGAGCCTCTGAAGCATTTGTTTGAGTATTTTTTAGCCTTTTGCAACCATTTTTTAATGTATAAAGCTTATAAAGACCTTTCAAAGCGTAAACAAACTAAAACAATTTCTTCAGCAACAAGTCACTGCAATTGAATCAAGCCGGCCACCTCCGCTAGAGGTCTGTGCATCGTCAATGAATGAGCACGTATATCTTATAACAAACCAAACAAGCTGAACATCACTGAAACGTTTCGGGCGCAACCAGAGAGCCGGGAGGCGTCATTGGCGGACGCAGGGGGGCATTCCGACCATAGCCCCCAAACCGTTGGAAGGTGGGCCAAACTATCTTTTGGCCCCCCAAATGCCGGAGAAATATTTGAAAAAAGGTGTTTACACTAGATCTGTCGAGCAATTAAATCTTCGCTACCCCTTCCCCCCCCCCAGGAGAGCGATCATGTACTTGGAGAGGTAGCTAACACTACGTCTGTCGAGCACCCAAGTCGTGTGTTCCCCCCCCTGGAGGAGAGGCAGACCCCCCCCCAGAAGGAGAGGCAGACATGGGTTTGCCCCCAAAACTCGGGTCTGCGTCCGCCCCTGGAAGGTGTGGGTCTATTCTGCTCGAAAGATCAGAATATAATAGGATTCCCGCCAGAACCAGCGTTATCTGCTAACTCGAGGCTCGACGCTGATTGGCTGCGCGGGCCGGTACAGCCCGTGATTGGCTGCAACGGGGCAAACCCAGACTTGCATCTGCTAAGGAAGATTCTTTGTCGGCGCGGGAAATTCAAATCTACCGAAGAACATCATTCGGTAGGTCCATTCGGTAGCGGTATCGGTAGAGGTTCGGCACCAAATATTTGGAAGCGGTAGATAAATTTACCGCCGGTAATACCGAATTTCATTCGGGAGTCCTAGCTCTGAAACTTAGTGATAAGGTAAGGGGAAGTCCGTGCTAGAGTACGCACTTAACTTTCTGAAGGTTTTAACTTTTCTCCTGCATGTCTATCAGCTAACATTTTGACATGACTGTTTAGCCTGAAGAACTGTCTATGTACAGTTCATGTTTCAACTCGATGTCTATGAAAGAAACTTGCCACGAGCCCATCAAAAATAAAATGTCACGTGCGTACGCTTGCCGGAGTGGGTCGGTAAGAGTACGCACAAGAGGAGGCTGGAGTGCGCATTGATGCCCCGCTATGCTTTAGGTGCACAGGCCATTTTGCGAAGTTTTTTTGTCGCCAATCTAGGCGATTGTAGGATTTTATATCGTTATAAATATACAAGAGCTAGGTTGCAATATTTGACTTGCCAACTATGAGTTACAGACTCTGAACCGAGCGAAAATGTATTTTCCTATCTCTTAAGCATGCGCACTCTTGCACAATGGTCTACTGCGTCCTCTTGCCGGACATGCTCCTCCCCTGGGAAGAAAGTCTTCATAAACACGTTGGCAGGCGTTTTAGCGTGAGCTCAGTCTTGTAGCACAGTGCTAGCTCAGCTTTCATACTGATGGAAGACCGTAATACAATACTATTGATTATAGGAGCATGGTCTACAAGTTTACCTACAGGGTGTTTCATAAAGAATGATATTTTTGAATTGGTCATAATGCGGCAATAAATAGGTTGTTGCGGTATGATTTACACATCAATCGAAAGCGAATTTCAGGACATTTACGATTATTTGTATTTTGGTAGCTGTTTTTATAATTTTGCTAGTTCAAAGTAGTCTTAAAAATGAATAGAAAATACCGTCTATTTTGCCTTCATCAAAAATTTTAGTAGAAATCACGTGCGTATCACGTAACAAGTATCACGCCAATGACACTGCAAATATTACATCGTCACTGTGGTACATCACAGTCCACACGTGCATTGCCTCTGGAAATTAATTCTAAAAAAACACACCTCTCAAGCTTAGGAAAGCTTGGATCGAAGCAAGCAATCCCCAATTGGTTCATGTCCCTTGTTCTGTGGTGAACAGTGAGGTCTTTTGTGCTGTGTCCGTCGCATTCAGTCATTCATATGGAAGGTAAGCCAATGAGCCATATGGAGCTTGAGCCAAAAGCTTTAAACTTGTAATATTACTGAAACTTGTGCCTTTGATGTGCATGCTCACGTGCCATCTTTGCGTGCTAAAGCCTTTTTAGAGTGCTGGCAGCTTTGTGTTCTCAAATATAACCGGGCATATGTCATGTTTCTTGCATCATTTTCCCAGCACATTTAAGACGGGGGAAAATATTTGATTCAAATGGAACATGTTTAACCCTTGCCCCACCGGGGGGGCCATCGATGGCCCCCCTAAGGTTTTTCCGGGATAGCAGAAAAACGACGAGGCGCAGCACCGCAGTTGAGGGCTCTACCTCTCACTGCATCATTTTCCCATCATCCCTGAAATTTTTTACCCCGGGTCACCCAAGGTCAGGTCACCAGACGAGGTCAACCAAGGTCACCTCACTTCACTTTAGAGCTCTGTAAGAGCTACATTTCAAAGTCGATCGATTTGAAACTTCCTACACTTCATAACCCCTCCCGGGTCTACAAGGTGTATATCCGGGATTTTTCGATTTCGTGCCCTGAGGTCAGGTCACGAGGCGACCTCTCCCATTGGAAAAGCATAGGGAAAAGTTGTTTCATGATATAAAAGCCACAAAAATGATTGCAAATACTCAGACTGCGCAGAACAACGTTTTTGGACACCCTTTCACGGATCCCAGGGGTCATATTTGCCCTTTGACTTTTCCAAGGTCATCCAAGGTCACCAGAGGTCAAAAACAGTATTTTGGCAATAACTTTTGACCTAATTAAGCTAGAGCGGTGAAACAAACACCATCGTGTTTGTCTTGTTACTGGCTTTCATTTGATATACGGCAAGGTCACTTTCTGACCTTTCGTGACCTCAGGTCATATTAGGTCACGAGGTGACCTCTGGAGGTCAAACCACTGGCGGGAGGTCTTTACGTTCCACATAGCGGAAAAAGTACTGGCAATTTGCTATCAAATGTACTTTACCAGGCCTCAATAGCTCTAATGACATAAGAGTTATGCCCAGTTTGCTCAATCATTGCATATTTGAGTGAAAATAGCCAATCTTGACCTAATTTGACCTCTGGAGGTCAAACCATTGACCTGAGGACTAAAACATGCGAAGTAATTTCTTACTGAATTCACGCAAGCTTTCTATTGCACTTTGCAGATTTGCGCTAACGCCCATATTTTCGGAGTTAGAGGGGGCCATTGATGGCCCCCCGGTGGGGCGAAGGTGGCGCCGGACCCCCGGTGGGGCGCGGGTTAAAGAAAAATGTCCTACAATTAACCATTAAAATGAGCATTTTGTGGACGGATTTGAAGGATTTTTAGTACTTTACTGAACATTTTAAAAATATCATTATTTCTGAAACACCCTGTAGTTAAGAAATACTACATCAAGGATGCCCAGAAACTTGTTTTGCTCTGTACTCCCGCGGAAGGAACAGGAGCACGTTGAATTTTTGAGCAACCGAGGTACTGACCTTGCTTTTTTATACCAGGGTATCCACCGTCTCAGTGGTTGCTAAGTAACCAAAACAGCTAATGCGTACTCTTATCTCCTGCGTACTCTTACCCGCCCTTACCCTACATATTCGAACACAGCCCTTCCTCAGGACCTTCATCAAATGTATTGTTTGGAGAAGTTCTTCATTATGGTGTGAGCTGAGACCTCGAATGTCAGAATTAACCGAATTTCAGAATAATTGCTGTGTTTTGCTTTATTATGCTTCCCGGATTTGAGGAGATAGGCTAATGAACAACTTTTCTACACACAATCACGCTCCTCGGTGTGCACTCCAAAATCTATCTACCTTTGAAAGAAGTTTCTCCCAAGAGAAAGAAAAACTTCAGGCCTTTTTCGCTTTCCAAGCACGAGATTGGTTATTAACACGCGCACTGGAGGGGGGGCCTCGGAGGCCCCCCACCTGTTTTTTCAAGGTGGCCGGAGAACCGCTTGCAGCGGAAAAACGAAACCTGGCCACATTTAACAGAATTTAATAGCGCGTTGATTGGTGAAGACTTTTTGAAAATCGGCCGAAAATTTTTTTACTTATAGGCTTTCAAAGTCAGACCGGCATTTTGAGATCGCCGTAAACGCGCGGTCGGACCAGTTAGCTTGCATTGAAGACCGAGTGGTGACGTCATAACGTCATATAAGCGGGACTATATGTCAAGGTCACTTCACATGAAAGTCAAGGTCAAGGTCAAAGGTCACAGGTCAAGGTCATATCTGCACTTTCAAGGTCACTGACCACTGCGCGTCCGGCCAAATGAGGTTACCCCGTCTGACATATATTATGCTATGACGTCATCGGTAGGGTACCCCAATACAAAGGTCAAGGTCAAAGGTCAAGTTCAAAGGTCATTGGGAAAGGTCAATTCTCATTTCCCGCCAAACAGTGGCTACAGTGTTAGTCAAAGTGTAAATAATAAGTAGTATACCATATGGTGACCTTAAAGGTCAATGACCTTGAATGACCTTGACCCAAAAGTTGTGGGGAAGCCTCTTTGAGACCTCTTCTCTATGAACCTTGTCCGCCTTTAGCTTATTCCCGCCATTTTCCTGCATAATCACAGCATTTATCAATCGATACCAGCATGGCCAATATTTGACCTTTACGACCTCGTTTGACCTTGAAGATATTGACCTAGGTCAATGAAAATTGGTCATCATGTAGATCACCATAGCCCCCACCCACCTACCAAGTGGCGTTTTTCTAACCCTCTTAGTTTCCGAGATCTTAGGTGGGGCCTACCAGGCCCCCTCCAGTGCGCGTTAGTGCCAGACCCCCCTCCAGTGCGGGTGTTAAGGAATGTGCTAGGTACACAAATGGTTTTTCATGGCGTAGTTGCGATATTTTAGGGGTGTTCTGGTTTAAAGCGACTTTTTTGGACTAGTTAACGCAAAAACTGCGCTCGACGTTTTTTTGCTCAGCTACATTTTTGGGGGCCCTTTTGACGCTATCGCAAGGGCCCTTTTCGGTGCCGCTCCCCCCCTGAGTGGAATACTGGCTACGCCCCTGGGCAGAGTATGGACAAATGTGGCCCGACTATGGCCAGCGGAGGCTGCCTGTTCCTTATTAGGATCCTGAAGCAATGCTGTGCCCATTTCGCGGCGCACTAAACAGAGGCCACGACCCTTTGGCGAGGGGAGGGTCGTGCGGGACCTACATTTATGACAAAGTCACGGAACTTTCCTTGAAACTTGTAAATGAAGTGTACAAACTCAAATTAATTTACCCAACTCCGTTCGCAAAACTTGAAAATGAACAAAGAACATGAAAAACTTTGTGCCCTAGGCTGGCCGGAACATGGCGTCCTCACATTGCGGCGCCACGTCATCTTTTTCTGAGGGGACCCGGACTAGCGGTGACCGGGCGGAGGGGGAATTTCTCCCCGGGTTGGGAGGCAAATTCTGAGCATTTCGGCGGCATATGAAACACTAACACTGATGCACTTCGCCGACACATTTATGTAGATTCACGCAGGTAACAGGGGAAATGCAAAACATTAAGTCGAGGTCCAAACCTTTTAGGGGGACGCCCCCTGTTTTGCAATTTGGGGGACGCATCCTCGTCCCCCGCTTTCAACGCCCATGCGCCCTGTCCACCAAATTGGCGCTCCCAAGCAGCCCCCTGGCGAAAATCCATTGGTCCGCCTCTGCTCAGGCGGAAACCCTCCGCCCACCCCTGGCATGAATTTGCAGCAATCTTTACCCGTTTCCTTAGGCTGGACCTACGTCCAGCCTAAGTGATGGGACGCCTCCCCACGTAGCATCCAGCCGCACCAAGTTGCAAAAAAGAAAACAGAACTTACCGAGTTAAGCCAGGGCACCAGGAAGTTTTCCAAGAAGTCATACTTCCGACCGACTTGAACGTCCTGCAGCTCCTCAGAAGGCTTTTTCACCTCGAACCGCCTTATTTCCTCCATGGAATTTGACTGTAGAGTCATTTGAAATCAAGCACAGTGAAATATTAATAAAGCTGTCCCGCCTCTCAAACACGAATCACACGGAATATACTCGCACCATCAGCCGGTGGCGTGTGAGCGGAACAAACTTCTAACGCCGCTGTTCCCTCCCTGACAGACCACCGTGTCTCAAGCATCCCACTCGATAACAAGACCGCGCGCCACCTTCCCACTGACACCGCCGTTGGAGGTCCTGGCCCTCCCCACGCGCCCGACCAACGCGGTGACGGCCACTGTAGCGCCGCGACGCCGCGACGCTGCAGCCCGCGCCCGCGCTTTGGGCGGGGCTTGTGTCTCCCGTCTGCCAATCAGCGACGGCGCACTGCGGACGAATTTCGTCCTTCCGCCAGTCAGAGTGCCGCTGAAACAGAAACACTCCGCCCAGTGCCCACAAGTGGGCCACTATCAACCACCACATGGGTAACCTAAACGGTGCTGTGGCAGCTTTCGGGCAAAGGCGCAGGAAACGTAGGGATTGTATCCCTCAACATTCTTATTGCAGGAGCCAGTGGAGCGGGGTTTGGGAGGGCAAACCAAAGTCAAAACAAAAAAAAAACTCGCAGCAAAACCCAAATGCCTTCGGTAGGATTTGAAAGAACAAAACAAAAAAAAACACTGGAAAAAAAGACCAAGAACTTTCCATCCAAGCCCCAATATTTACACTGAACTTCACTAATTCTGTTAAGTGAGTGAAGCACCAAAATCTCTTACAACAAAAGGTCGGAAAAAGGACGATCGCTTGGGGGCAAAACATAGTTTGCCCCGAGCTTCCGTTTGGGGGCAATGCCTTTTGCCCCCCTGGATCCGCCACTGGCAGGAGCAGTGCTCCCCATCCTAATTTCCAATCGCTGATTCTTTCGAAACAAATTAAGCCGTTGGCAATATGCTGAGAGGACAAAGTGAGAGTCCCTCGAAGATGTGAGCTTAGTGGAAGTACCGTTATTACTCACTGTGCGTACTGCGTAGTGACGTATGACCGTAGGAAAACTGCCACCAGATGACACCACAGTCAAACAGATTAGAATAAAATAGAATGGAACATCTATATCTTTCTTAACACACCAGACAAACAATGAATTACTCAGCATTGGCGCAAAGGCCAGAAGGCATGGGCGCCGCAAGCGAGGGGAACGCGTCCCCCCTGTTGGCCAACCAGGGGGGACGTTCCCCCAAACTTTTTGGTCCAGCGTCATTAATGCTTTCAGGTACCGAATATGCTAAAAAATCGCCTCCCCGGTCAGCACCAGCCCTGGTCCAGGGACGGCGGATTCCAGGGTGCAAGTGGTGCAGTTGCACCACTCGATTTTTTTCAAGTGGTGCAAAAGTATCTTTTTGCACCCCTTGTTTTGTCTTTGTCCAGGGAGGCGCCCCCTCCCCCAGGCTCAGCCGGCGCCCCCGGCCGGTCAGAGAAAATCAAGCCTAATTACCGCCTACCTGAAGAGGTAGGATCCTCTGTGAAAGATATACATTTTCATATATGAATGGCGCCCCCCTTACATCATAGTCGCGCCTTGGGCAGCAAAATGCGCCCTCCCCCTTGAGTAAAGGCGCCCCTCTGGGTAGCATAGGCGCCCTTGGATAGCGTAGGCACCTCCTGGAAGCCGAGGTGCCTCCGGAGAGGAGAAACGGTGCCCCTGGACATCACATGCGCCCCCTGGACAGCAAAAGGCGCCCCCGCAGAGAATTGGCGCCCCCTGGATAACATAGGCGCCCTTGGGTATGTAAGGCGCCCCCTGGAGAGCAGAGGTGCCTCCTGGAGAGAAAAAGACACCCCCCGGAGAACAACGGCGGCAGGGACGGCGGATTCCGCAGGACAGGGTCTGCAGTTGCACACCATGAAAAAATGTTTGTGTGCAAAAGTATCTTCTCGCACACTTGGTTTTGACCTAGTCCGGAGAGGCGCCCCTCCCCTCCCCCACGGATTAGGATGGCGCCCCCGGATTTGGACGGCACCCCCGGCCGGTCAGAAAATTAGGCCTAATCACCACCTACCCAAAGAGGTAGGATCCTCTGGGAAAGACATTTTCATACATGAATGGCCTACCTTGACATCAAAGCTGCGCCCTGGAAATCAAACCAGTAAAGGCCCCTTCGATACATAGGCCCCTTAAAGCGTGGCGCCTCCTGGACAGCTAAGGCGCCTCGGAAGAAGAGAAACGGCGCCCCTAGATATCCCATGCGCCCCTGGTTAGCACAGGCACCCCTGGACAGCAAAAGGCGCCCCCCAGAAAAAGGCGCCCCTCTGATAGCATAGGTGTCCTTGAAAGCAAAGGCGCCCCTAGACAGCAAGAGGCACCCCTGATAGAAAAGGCCCCCCAGTAGAGGAATAACGACGCCCCTGGATAGCATAGGCGTTCTCTGGTTAGCACAGGCACTCCCGTACACCAAAAGGCGCCCCCCCCATTGAGCAAAGCACCCCCTCTGAATAGCATAAGCTCCCTTGAATAGCAACGGCGCTCCCTTGAGAGCAGGGGCGGAAGGGACGGCGGATTCCGCGGGACAGGGTCTGCAGTTGCACATCATGAAAAAGTGATGGTGTGCAAAAGTATATTTTTGCACACCTGGTTTTGACCATGTCCGGAGAGGCGCCCCCCCGATACGGATTTGGGTGGCACTCGATTTGGCCGGCGCACCCGGCCGGTCAGAGAAAATCAAGCCTGATCACCGCCTACCTGAAGAGGTAGATCCTCTGTGAGGAAGACATTTTCAGATATGAATGGCACCCCTTAAGCTGCACCCTGGAAAGCAAAAGGCGCAGCCATGGAGCAAAGGTACCCATCTGGATAGCATAGGCGCTCTTGGATAGCGTAGGCGCCTCCTGGATAGCCGAGGCACCTCCGAAGAAGAGAAACGGCGCATCTGAATATCACATGCGCCCCGTGGTTAGCACAGGCACCCCTGGACAGCAAAAGGCGCCCACCGCAGAGAAAAGGCGCTCTCCTGGATAGTATAGGCGCCCTTGGATAGAAAAGGCGCCCCCTGGAGAGAAAAAGACGCCCCCCGGAGAGCAACTGCGGCAGGGACGGCGGATTACGCGGGACAGGGTGTTCAGTTGCACACCTTGAAAAATGATGGTGTGCAAAAGTATCTTTTCGCACACCTGGTTTTGACCTCGTCCGGGGAGGCCCCCACGGATTTGGGTGGCACCCCCGGATTTGGCTGGCGCCCCCGGCCGGTCAAGAGAAAATCAGACACGTCGCCTATCTGGAGAGGTAGTACCCTCTGTGTAAAATAAAATACACTTTAAAATATGAATGGCGCCCCCTGACATCAAAGCTGCGCCCTGGACAGCAAAAAGCGCCCACCCCCTTGAGTAAAGGCCTCTCTCTGGATAACAAAGGCGACCTCTAGACAGCAGATGTGCCCCTGGACAGAAAAGGCACCCCCAATTGAGGAGTAACAACGCCCCTGGATAGCATAGGCGCCCTCTGGTTAGCACAGGCACTCTTGTACAACAAGAGGCGCCCTCCCCCATAGAGCAAAGGCACCCCTCTGGATATCATAAGCTCCCTTGAATAGCAATCGCGCTCCCTGAACAACACGGGCGCCCTCTGGATAGCATAGGCGCCCCCAAAACAGCAAATACGCCCTTTGATACTAAAGGCGCCCCAGATAGCAGAAGCGCCCTATGGACAGAAGACACCCTCTGGATAGCATAGGCACCCCTGGACGGCAGAGGCGCCCCTAAATAAGAGCAACGGCACCCCGGGATAGCATATGCGCCCCTGGTTAGCACAGGCACCCCTGGACAGTAAAAGGCGCCCCCACCCCTGAGTAAAGGATCTGGGCCTCTGGATAGTATAGGCGCCCCTGGATAGCGCACGCGCCTCCTGGACAGCAGAGGCGCCTCCGAAGAAGACAGAAGAACGGCGTCCCTGGATATCATATGCGCCCCCGGTTAGCACAGACACTCCTAGATAGCAAAAGGCGCCCCCCTCCCTCCCCCGCCGGAGAGAAAAGGCGCCCCTCTGGAAAGAATAATCACCCATGGATAGGAATGGCACCCCCTGGAGAACAAAGCATAGCATTTTTTATGGAACACTCAGTGGGGGGGAATTTTCTTGTGCTGGCCATTATAGTGTCTTCGGGGGGTCAAACCCCCATTTGGAGGTGGCGTTAATACAATTTAGATGTGCTAGTGTTAAAAAATGTCTCCCAATTTTTGTTATTCCATGTTCTAAAGATTAGAGATGCTGCCCAGGACTACGCGTTTTTTCGACAGGTAAAGGCCAAACCGGGTTTGGAAAAGGCCAAAGGGGTCAAATTTTATTTGCGCTATTTTTTTAATTTCGTCCAAGTTCTTCCCAGTACGGCTGTTGGAGTCTGAGTCTCACTAAAGTCCTCAGGAGACTTGTCACGGAGACCCCGACCCTACCACCCGGACGAGCAACGCCCACAATGAAGGGTTGATTTAGAAGCCAAAGTTTAACCTCCCACAAAGCACAGGGATGGCCGCCTCGCTCAGGTCACCCTCTCATCAGTCAGTTGCCAGCCGACCTACGTCGGGCAAACGATTGAACGCCGGAGCGTCTCAGGGGAACCGATCCCAAGCCTGGACATGCACTGCCATTGCATGCTTCTCAGCAGCGGGCCGGAACCCGACGCTCTACCAACTGAGCTACCGGGGCGCCAAATGGCCAAATAAATACCACAAAAGTCATATTTGAGGCTAAAACGATCCCTACCGGTTGTCATAAACCCATAGAAAAAGGCCAGCACTCTTGTATCACTGCAGTGCACAGTGCCCTGTATAAAACTAAATGTTGATAATTTGATATTGACTTGACGAAATAATCTTTTAGCACACTGCCCATTTCATAGGAAGCCAGGAGTGCCCTTCCAATCTCGCGTGGCCACCAAATAATTTTATCCACATAACAAAACAAAAAAATTGTTAGCATCATCAATTACCTTGGCCGCACCAATCCCCGCTAAGACATTTTCCTGCTTTTCCTGTGAATTGTTTGCTCTTGAACAGTGACGGATCCATAGGCAGATCCAGGATTGCCAATCGGAGGGGGGTGCACCTTCCCCTGGGGCGCCATCCGGAGCAGGGGGCGCCACTTTTGACCGGAAAAAAACCTATCAGCTGGGCGTAAAATCATATCGGTGAGCACCGATTTTCGCATCCTGGGGGGAGGGTGGGAAGCGCCATTTCAGGCGAGTGCCATCGACCTTTCAGGGTGCGCCGTGACCATTTCAGGGGGCGCCGAGGATCGATCGGGGAGACTGCATCTGCCCCTCCCCTATGCCCCCTGGATCCGCGTATGGGCGGATCTAGAATTTTGGTAAGTGGGGGGAAAGCAGAGTCTCAGAGCGAGCACTTTACCATCAACGTTTCACCCAAAGGGCGCCTATGGTATTCGGTTTTCGGTTGCCGTCATCTTTGTGGATCGTATTTTTAACAACGTTCTGTCCCTCCCTCCCCCAGCCATAACAGTTTGTACCAGGCAAGCAAGATGCCTATTTGGCGTGATATTTGAAACGATGAATTGATAAACAGTTCAGTCCATACTTTTTTCGGCACCTCTTAAAAAAACTGTATCTGCCACTAGGTCAGGGAGAAATGCAAGACACTTGGGAACATACAACAGCTGAACATAAAGGTACATATCTGAGGATTTTTTTATTTGTGAAGAGGGGTTAAGTTTATTTTAATATCAAATATGATAAGCATCATTTTGCCTTTCCACGTGGCCACGATTCGTAAGATAATGGTGAGAGGACATTGAAAATAATCGCAGGAGAATTGCTCTTGTCCGTGAAATTTCGAGAGGTGTTAAGAGAATTTTGGTAGCCATGTGATTGAATGCTGAAATAGATCATGGCAGGAATAGGCATGTGTGATTTGTGATAAATGGGACCCACTAAAATAAAAATAAAACAGTTTCAACGTGTCCAAGTACTATCTTGATAAATTGATAACTTTTTTTCGTTTATTGGCTGTGATTTGCGCGGTTTAATGATGATGTGCAGTGTTCAGATCGAAGTCAAAAGACCATTCAGATTGATAAAACAAGTATATTTTGTCACTGACCATCCCCTTGTACATTCAACCATCGTCTTCAGGTCAAGTTCAGGACGCATCATTTAAGAGAAGAGGTGAGCGTGCACTGTGCATGCCTAAATCGAGACACAGCCGCCCTCCCGATGGACAGACCGCGTGGAAATACGTCCTCGTCGCGTTTGATTTCGCGCACGCGTACGACGTAGTGGACCACCACCTGCTACGCGTTCGCCTACTGGAGATGGGGCTGCCAAATAGCACGATGGCCTGGATTTGGCAGTGGCTCCGGGACCGAAGAGTCAAGGTGGAACTAAATGGCGTGCTTTCCAGTGAGCGCATTTTCCGAACTGGCCTGCCGTAAGGAAGTGTCTTATCGCCAATTTTATTTTTGTTATGGGCGGCTCGGCTGGTAGACGCACTCCGCGCGGTTCCCGGATGCTCCCCCTACATGTACGCCGATGATACGGCGGCTCTCTGCACGGGCAACAACATCCAAGTCGCCAAGGACCGGGCGCAAGCTGCTGCTGGCACCCTCGTGAAGTGGGCCCGACAGAACAAAATTGTAGTATCAGGAGCCAAGATCCAATTACTGGTGATGTCCCAGTGGGCCAGAGACGCCGATCCTTTCAGTTTTCAGGTCGACGGGAAGTCTGTCACTGCTGGAGACACCCTACAGCTACTTGGCGTCACCATCGATCGGCTCCTCAACTTCGGTCCACGCTGTAAGAGACTGTGGGAGAAGGTCCACCCCCGCATCTCCTACCTACGTCAACTGTCCGGCTGCAACTGGGGGTTGCACGAACAGCACCTCCGAACCATCGCTACTGGCTACGTGAGAGGAGCGATGGAGCAAGCGGCCGCAGCGTGGCTCCACGCCACACCGCCATTTCATGTCAAGCTGCTGGAACACAAAATGAAAGCGTCAGCGCGTATCATCACAAGATGCACCCGCCCCATCCCCAGCCGAGGTAAGACTCCCCCGTAGCGGCCAGAAGGAGGGTACTCGCGACCCGAATGCTGGTGAAAGTCCATGCGCTGCCGCCTGAAGACCCTTTGTGAAGACGTGCGGAGGCGACAGCGCCCTCTCGACTCTCCTCGGTGACCAGTTGGCGGCAGGTGGACAGAGAGTGAAATCAAGTACGCATCTCCTTCCCCATCGAGTCTCTCCTTCCTCGACGTCTTCCACCGTGGGTATCAGGAGAGTGAGTCACATTTCAACTAGACGTAGGCCCACTGACATCGGGAGCGCCACCTGTCCGGAAGAAGCGAGTAGCTCTCCTCAACCTTGCTTCCCTGACTCGATGTGCCACATGGATGTGGACCGACGGGTCAGTCCACGGAGGGATCATGAGCGGGGGAGCTGGGTCTTCATCGAGTCACCAGACGGAGCCCAGCATGAGCTCAGGCAACCAGCAGGCTCGTTCTCCTTGAGTTTTCAGGCTGAGATGGTAGCCCTCCAAAGTGCCTGTGTCTTCCTACTGGACCACTCGTGCACACAGAAGATCCAGTCATCTTCAGCATGGCCCGCCAAGGTGATGACGCATTATAGAAATAAAATGGCTTCAATGTCGGTAGATAAGACAGCGAATCGGTAAAAATCGCTAACTTCCTCGCCATCCAAGGATTAATTCAAAGGTGGCGCAGTGAATGAAGTGATGATGGAGGTGATGATGGATGTGATGATGGGCGTTATGATGGACGTGATGATGAAGGTGATTATTGAAATGACTATGGAGGTGGTGAAGGATGTGGTAATGGAGGTGATGATGGAGGTCGTGGTCGAGGTCGAGTCGAGGTCGTGATGGAGGTGTTGCGGACGTGATGATGGAGTTTGTGATGGAGGTGTTAGTCTGGTGTTGAGCATTATTATGTGAAGCAAATAAATATGTAAAGAACAAAAAAAACTTCCTCGCCATCAGCTTAGACACCTGGTCCAAACAGAAAAAATGGCATACAGCTCTGAAGTAAAAATGGATCCTTCGTAAGGCAAACTAGAAAACTTCTCAACATCGTCACCAACAAATGCACGCCCTGTGCCATTGTCACTTTCTTTTGCAACCATCTGTATAGAAACAGACGTGGTTTTCGAACGGCTCCGCACGCAAGTTCATAAATTACTGGCGCGTCGGTTCAGGAGGCAAATTTTTGCTTTGTTGGAGTAGGGCTGTATTCGTGTCAACTGTCGAGATGAGCTATGGTTCAATAACCGCTGCTTCATGTGGTTCTACGAGGCTGCTGTCGATACCAACCTGTGCCAGCCAGGCATAGACTTTCACTCCCGGATGACGGGCTGCAACACGCGAGCCACTGTCTATCTGACAGAGGTAGGCGTCGCCAAAAAATGTTTGGCATGTGGGGCATGTTGGTGACTGATTTTAAAGGGAACGTGGCACCTTGGTAAAATCCTGGAATTTTGTGTAATTGGGCGTACTTTTAGCCGAAAATAATGAAACTACTCATGATTTCTTTGAAAAATGGGCGGGGTGGCGTTGGCCTGGGAGACGCTGGGATGTGTAGCTGTAGGTTCGCTGGAGGTTGGGCGGGTGGCGCTGGCCTGGGAGACGCGGGATGTGTATCTATAGGTTCGCTGGAGCAGCGTGGTAAGGCCGTGGTGCGGAGAGCGCTGCTCATCTCGTCGGCTACCCGTGCCGGCTGGCATGGGTAAAGCTGTGTTCCGACTTATCGAGGAGACAGGCATATACCGGGCAGAGCAAATCCGGGTTCAAACCGAGCCTTACTTTGTTTTAAAGGGAATGTGGCACCTTGGTCGAATCCTGGAATTTAGTGTAACTAGGCGTACTTTTAGTCAAAAATAATGAAACCACTCATGATTTCTGTGAAAAATGTACAACAAGCTCAATATTTTGATTTTTTAATACTCCTCTAGGAAAAGAAATAAATATCTGCTTGTGGATGATGTCATGATCTGGCAACCACTACCATACTCAGAAACACTTCAAGAGCTTCGATTGGCTGATGCTCATCGTGATGTCAGCATATGTCGTCACACCAGCAGCTCACAACAATGGCCGCCTGGCGAGAGCTACATGAGAAGTACATTTCGGGTAGGTTTTAGCTTTTTTCTACGGAAATATCGAGTTCCAAGACAAATGATATATAGAGCACCTGGTTTTCCGACTTGCTTTACAACTTGGCTATCTCAGTTAAAATCGGGTTCTAAAGGTGCCACATTGCCCTAAATGGCTTAATGCAAAGCGAGTATCTCACTGCGTATTTGTAGCGGTATTTCATTAATTTCCACTATCATGCTCATTATGGGTGAAGCTTGGAACGCCCCTGTTACTATTCTGATCGCATGATGATGGACATATCGCTAATCTTTTTCGCGGACCAAGGAGCGGCCTCATACACAATAAAGCCGTACTCGGACTTCGAACAAATAAGTGATCTATATAGCATAAGAAGCTTATAACGTAGCGTATAATGATGAGCGTATAACGTGCGTATAACGTGTATATAGGCGATAAGCGTATAACGTGTATAGCATGAGAAACATTTCTCTATCCGCACCGTATCTCATCCTCGTCAACACCTTCAGTATTTTCAGCGTATCGAAACATTTTTTGCGGAAATCACTCAGGTGTGGCACATACGAAAGTTTATCGAGTGTGAGCCTGATAAATCTGGTTTCTGCTCAAACGTCGATCGGATTTCCGCGAGTTTACAACATCGAGTATTCAGTCTCAATGTCTATTATAGAACTTTGTCTTTGAACTTGAAAATTTCAGTCCATTGCATATGATCCATTGCTGCAATGTGTCAAGGTCAAGCTGCAGCCGCCTCTGCGCAGCTGCTGTAGTGGACGCTGTCACCCATATTGTGAACTCTTCAACGAAAAGCACATGCCGTATGTTTGCGGGAAGTGTCTGCAATATCATTGGTCATAACTGCAAAAAGGCTATGAAAATCACAGAATCCTGGGCTATGCCACTCTGTTGCTGATACAAATCCGATACGACTGAGTTTTCGCGAAATCTAAAATACCTATTTTTCGGAATATTAGAAATAAACCACCCCAAGTGGCCTCGCATGCCGAGTCCAAATAGTTTCTGCAGAACGCCATTGGATAGCAAAGGCGCCCCCCAAGGGATGATGTCGCCCCCTGGGGAGGAAGGCGCCCCCTCCAGAAAGTCTTGCACCACTTCTCGAAAATGGAATCCGCCGTCTCTGCCCTGGTCCGTCCCCCCTGTGAAAATTCTGCGGCGGCGCCCCTGGGTTTAGGTATGTCTGGGCGCTTCCCCTCTTTGAAATTGTTGAATATTCCAAGTCTGAGTTGAAATAGTTGAGACAATATTCTGAATAGAAATAATTATCTGAATCTAACAGAAAACCGAACTCTTGACCAGTCAACATAACTGCAACACATCCAGGGCTTGGATTTGTGAAAACCATTGGATGTGCCCGTATTAAAAAAACTGTTACCATGGCAGCGCTCAGACGATAACTGTCTTTTCAAGAATCTTTTGAAATAATCATAGCCCTCTTAAAAATATAAAGCAAAGTTTCAGTATATAATAGGGGAGAACCGTGTAAGATGCACAGGGTCGATAAGACGCCCATGCCTTCAAATAGGAAAACTGTGGCTTTTTTGTTTATCTAAAGTTCTTGCAAAGCAGAAGGGCTTTCATGGAGGCGAAGGCCGAGGTTTGGTTGAGGTGAGGCGTTGCTCTCTGTCTGAGGTCTCATGATGTGTTTTCTTGCATTTTCGTAGGTTAAAAGCCGCTTTTAAATGTGTCACAGGCAGGAGTGTAATTTTCCCAAAATCTTTAGGGGTGCTCAGCCGATGGGGGGCGGCGGCTTTTCGGGGGTGGCGCCCCTTAATTCGCTAAATTTGTTATTCATTCAAATCTGTTTTCCGCCTTTTATAGCACAGGGAACATTCTTTTTAACACGGGACTTGGCGGGAGTCTGAGCCATCTTCGCCTTGATGGGGGCGAGTACCCGCCCCCCTAAAATCTCGAGAACCACACTAGGTAGCGAAAAACGGTAAACGGTGTTGCGTAGCCCATCCACTCTTCTATCGAAAATATTTCAATCATTTTCTTTGGTCACCTCACATTTAAGTCCACTAGAGGTCAAAACATGCCGTCCTAGGGATAACATGTAAATGCAGGTTTTCGGTCATTACATCTGAACAAGTAACGATAAAGCAAAAAAATAAAACTATATAATCCTCGCAGCAAGCTGAATCGAATGATATTTAATAGGACCGTGCTAGGTCGAATCAAGGATTTGACCTGACCTGAGGTAAGGTCAAGGTAAACTTGGAAAAAATACATATCATTAGAGCCGCAATAAGGAGGCGAATTTAATGCTGTTAAGATAAACGCTTTATCGCTATCCATTACTAAGTTATTCAGTTAAAGCCATTTTTCCCATGTATGTCCAATGGAAAGGTCATGGCTCGTACCTGACCTTAGGTCATCGATATAAGAAATACCGGAAAAAAATTTAGAGAACCCGGTGGGCCCATTATGTGCTATGAGTTTCAATCGGATAAATTCACCCTGTTCCGACTTATGCTATCTTAAACTTTTTTAGGCCAGGTCACTTCACCTGTACTGGTGACGTGCCCTAAGATGACTTAAAGGGAATGTGGCACCTTGGTCGAATCCTGGAATTTAGTGAAATTAGGCGTATTTTTACCCAAAAATAATGAAACCACTCATGATTTCTCTAAAAAATGTTCAACAAGCTGAATATTTTGTTTTTAAAAATTCTCCCTCTAGGAAAATAAGTAAATACCTGCCTGTGGAGGATGTCATAATTTGGCAACCACTACCATACTTGAAATGCTTTAAGGGCTTCAATTGGCTGATGCTCATCGTGACGTCAGCATATGCCGTCACACCAGCAGGTCACAACAATGGGCGCCCGGCGAGGTGTTGATGAAGGGGTTGGTGTCAGGCACGTCCTATAGATAGGTTCGGACATGACAGCCAGCTGACTGCCTGGTTTGGCACACATTGAGGATATGGTAGTATTTTGAAGGGTTTTGTTCAAGATAACTTTAATTTTGCTAGCATAAGGTAAAATGCAGCGTTTTGATTGGGTAATCGAAACGTTTGAAACAGAATTCGAAGGAATTAGCATGAAGTTCATCATGGATTTTCCTTGTTATAAAAGCGCTTTAGAGACAAAAACGCACCCAGAAGATACGAGATCAATTTTACATACCAAAAATAAAAATATACCCTTAACACCACTTACATTTTCCCACTGGCCCGTGCCCCAAACCCCTGCAAACAATCCCATTGGAATTACATGTTAAATTTTGCTGCCAAAAACTGTTAGAACCAGAAATGGAACCTTCAAAACCCCCAGAATTTTAGAGAAGTATCTCATGTCCGCCCCCTGGTGTCAGGTAGGTCTTAGCTTTTTTCTACGGAAATATCGAGTTCCAGGACAAATGATATATAGTGTACCGGGTATTCCGACCTGCTTTACAACTTGGCTATCTCAGTTAAAATTACGTTATGAAGGTGCCACATTCCCTTTAACCTTAAAACTTTCACAAAAGTTATTTACTTTTCCCCTAACGCCCTTTATTTTTACCCTAACACACAGGGGCGGTAAGAATCAATGCTGCAGTGATGAGCCCAGGGCCAGGGACGCACGCAGACCCGAGTTGGGGGGGCAAACCCATGTCTGCCTCTCCTGGGGGGGGGGTGGGGGGTGGGTGGGAGCGAAGATTTAATTGCTCGACAGACCTAGTGTAAACACCTTTTTATTTCTCCGGCCTTTGGGGAGAAGGCCAAAAGATAGTTTGCCCCCCACTTTCAGCGCTTTGGTGGGAGCCATGGCCGGAATCCCCCCGCGTCCGCCAATGCCCAGGGTGGGAGTTATGAACTAAGAACGGCACAAATTGGGATGGAAGTGAGGAGCTGGGGGCGACAGTGATTAGCCGGGGCGGCAAGAAACAGTGAAAAGTCATAAGTTGAGGGCGGCAGTGGTGAGCCAGGGCAATAGCTCTAAACTAGGAGCGGGGCGAATCAGAGTGGAAGTGATAAGGCGAGGGCGGCAGTGAGGACTCGGGGGGCTGCAGTTATGGACTAGGGGCGGAACGACACAGGGCGGAAGTGATAATTAGGGGAAGGGGCGGCATTGATTAGCCGGGGGCGGTTGGAATCAAGACAAAGGGGATAAGCCGAGGACGGGAAAGGTGAGCCGTAGGGAATAGTTATAAACTACGATTGGCACGAATCAGGGCGGAAGAGATAAGCTGGGGCAGGGACGGCGGATTCCGAGGGGCAGAGTGTGCAGTTGCACACCTTGAAAAAAGGAGGGTGTGCAAAGTATCTTTTTGCACACCCAGTTTTGGCTTGGTCCGGGGAAGCGCCCCCGAATTTGAGCGGCACCCCCGGCCGGCCAAGAAAAAATCGGGCTGAAACACCGCTTACCTGAAGAGGTAGGAACCTCTGTGCGAAATAAAAAATAGTTTCACGTATGAATGGTGCCCCCTGGCATCAAAGCCGTCACATGCGGAGCAAATAGACCCAATTTGTCCACTCAACGCAGGGAAATGATTTCGGCGCCCCCCCTGAGTGGGCACCCCTAGGGAACCAACGACGCCCCCCTGGGGATGGAGGCACCTCCTTCCGAAAATCTTGCACACCCGCCCGAAAATGGAATCCGCCGTCCCTGAGCTGGGGACGGTAGTCATGAGCCCAGGGCGGCACGAATTAGAGCGGAAGTGATAAGTCAGGGGCGGCAGTCATTAGCCGAGGCGGTAGTGATGAACTGGGAACGGCATGAAACAGGGTGGCAGTGATAAGTCGTGGATAGCACTGGTGAGTCACTGTCAGCAGTGATGAGCCTGGTGCTGTTTGAATCAGGGCGGCAGTGATAAGTCATTGCTTGCACGAATCAGGGTGGCAGTGATGGACAAGAGGCGGCATAGATCAGGGTGGCAGTTTTGAACCGGGGGCGGCATGAATCACAGTGGTAAGAGGCAGGCGGCATGAATCAGAGCAGCAATGCGTAGCCGGGGGGCGACACGCGTATTGGGGATGCTCAAATTACAATTGGGGGGTGCTCGCACACCCTAAAGTGATAAAATATCGCCCTGGCTGACACTAAAACAGTAAAAGCACGGCAGCAGCAGTCTACCATTTACCCGGTTTGGGGAATTCCTCCAATAGACAAACATATAACGATTAGACGATAGTGGGCTGCTGTTTGCTTTCTGGAAGGGTGCTAGATATTCCTGCTGACAAAACTCTGCTGACAGCAGGGCCTAGGTTTGACCGGTTTTAGGGGACATGACCGGATTGGTCTCCTTGGCAGTGATAAACCAGGGGCGGCAGTGATCAGCCGGGAGACGATCTATCATCATATTTTAGGTTTTAGGGCGCGCCGACATCTAAGGTCATACGGCGCCCATAACACTACATAAAATACGTAAATAGGACATTTAGTAATACGTAAATAGGACAACGCACGAGTGTCAACAAATCAGGTGGTAAAACGGGTCAAGTTGTGAAAATTGTATCCGAAGATTATATAAAACACATGTAACATAAATAAATAAAGAAATGAAATACAAGACTGAAAATGGCACAGACAATTTCACACGACATACTGAGGTCAGCGACTAGGTAACATGGAACTCGACGTTATGTAAAAGCTGAAAGTCTACTACGATGGATAAATGACATTAAAACTAACGCTCCTCAGATATGACATGATGCTTGTGATATCCACAGAAGGATGCCCCCAAAACAGTTATTGCCCAGATATCCCCAGAATGTTCACTGCCCCGGGAGACGTCAGTGATGAACCAGGGGCGGTTGTGATCAGCCAGGGGGGGCAGTGATCAGCCAAGTGCGGCAGTAATCAGCCAGGGGCGAGAGTTATCAGCCAGGGGGCCGCAGTTATCAGTCAGGGAGCGGCAGTGATCAGTCAAGGGGTGGCAGTGATCAGCCAGTGGGTGGCAGGGATCAGCCAGGGGTGGCATTTATCAGCCAAGGGGCGGCATTTATCAGTCAGGGGCGGCAGTGATCAGCCAGGGGACGGTAGTGATCAGCCAGGGGCGGCAGGTAGCAGTCGTGGGGGCAGTTGTCAATCCACAAGGGGCGACAGTGATCAGCCAGGGGCAACAGTTATCAGCCAAGGGGCCGAAGTTATCAGAGAGGGAGCGGCAGTGATCAGTCAGGGGGCGGCATTGATCAGCCAGGGGTTGGCAGTGACCAGCTAGGGGCGGCAGTTACCAGCCAAGGGGCGGCAGTTATCAGTCAGGGGGCGGCAGTGATCAGCCGATGGGCGGTAGTGATCAGCCAGGGGCGGCAGTGATCAGTGATAAGTCGGGGGCGGCAATGGTGAACCAGGGGTGGCAGTGATCAGGCGGGTGCGGCAGTGATGTGGCATCACAAATCAGGGGAAAAGTGATAAGCCACGCGGCATTGATGAGCTAGAGATGGAACCAATCAGGGTGGATGTAATGAACCAGGGACGGGAAAACACGGCAGGGGCAACACGAATCAGGGCGGCAGTGATGAGACAGGGAGACACTGTTCAGGGCAGTGGTGATAAGCCAGGGGCAGCAAATTTATTGGGGGTGCTCAGCACATTATTGGGGGTGCTCAAATGAGGATTGGAAGTGCTCAGGCACCCCCAAAGAGATAGAAAATTACACCCCTGGTCACAGGCCCGAAAATATATGAAGGATAGCTATTTAAAGTCGTCCACCTTTCGAATTAGAATGTTTATCGAAATTATTGCTACTTGTTGAGGCGCCACGTGTGTCTTCTGATGAGAATTTTGAGACAATCAGGAATGTTTTAAAATCGCAAGACGCCCCACCCACAACGCGTGTAAGTTGCCCAACAGGGCATCTTACAGTCTGGTGGGGACCACGTCTTCTTTCCCAATCTTCCCAGCTTCTGCCCACGTCATGTGAAACGTATTTGAAGAACAGCTCTGTGCAATTGCACGTGGGCGTCGAGAGCGGGGGACACGTCCTTCCACGGCAATAGGGACACTCGACCTGCCTGGTAGATTGTATCCTCCCAGCCAGCGATGGATCTAGGATTTCGGTAAGGGGGCGAAGCCTCGGAGGGCGCTTAGTATAGCATCCTAGGGGATGGGTGAGAGTGGAATTTTTGCCTAGCCGACTGTTTTTGGGGGCAAAATTTTACCCAAGGGCGCCTACACTGGCGGACGCAGAAGTGCCGCCAAGGGGCCATGACCCCCCAATGGCGAAATTTTGGCCGATTATCTTAAAACATGTTTTTGCGATTATTCCAAGTTCCCCCAGGGCACTCCTGCGTCCACCCCTGGGCGCATAGTTTGCATCCCGGCGGGAGGTGGCAGCAGGAAATGCTTCGCCTCGCAGATCTGGTGTAAGCTGTTTTTAGCGGCATCTTTTCAGGCTCAAACGGGTACATCTTGGGCTTAAAAGGGAGCGATCACCCCCCTTGCCCCCACCTTTGGATCCGTCCCCGCACCCCAACTCGCGAAACAGCAAAGATGGATCCGTCGCTGATGAACAGGGCGCCTCCGGAAGCTACTGGAACATGTATCAAGTCCGATTATAATCGGTTACAAAAAAAATTTTGCTTTGTTCCCAGCTCGTAATCATTTTTTCGTGTTACTTCAGCTTCCAATAGTTGAAAAAATGCTATCGGAGGGATAGAAGTTTGGGTCTGGAAAAGTAATATACATTTACTTATTTAGGCCCGTTTTCCGGTGTGATAGGAATATTAGTCTAAATGCCGGTACATAGTCACTATGATTTCGGCACATTTTATTAAACTGTATGAGTGCTTGACACTTCAAATATCAAGCATATTAAAGCGAGAAGTACCAATAAAAGGAAACGCACGTTCAGCATTGATTTGTACTGGAAAATAGCCGTTGATCTTTGGACGAACTCTTTCGTTGTTTAGGTGTTGGTGAGGCTGGGTGTGGACTTGTGACCGGTTTCCGACTAATCAAGGGCAGTGCTCGTAAATATTCGTGTGCTTTGTATGTTTTATCCCTCATTTCTGCAAGTAGAATGGCATCGAGAAACTGCCGAAATCGCCCCGACTCATTCTGCTACATATGTGGAGATTTCATAAAGAAAAGAGGAAACAAATTCTCCATGAAAACGTCTAAGAAGGTTTGTGAAGCTTATCACAAGTACTTCGGGATGCCGGTTGGAGACCAGTACAAGCCCTGGGCCCCTCACTTCTGTTGTGAACACTGCAAAAAAACACTAGAGGGTTGGCTACGAGGTGAGAAAAGGTCTCTGAAATTTTCAAATCCAAGAGTTTGGCTAGAACCAACTGACCACTCAACCAACTGCTACTTTTGCATGGTAGATGTTTCCAAGAAGCGGAAAGGAAAGAATGCTGCCGAGGTTGAATATCCAGATATCGCATCATCTATTGCTCCTATTCCTCATTGTTCCAAATATCCCGTGCCACCGGCACCTGCTCCAGATAGTGACCATCACAACGCTCCTGAATCCTCCGATGAAGGAGAGCAGACGGGTGCTGATGATGTGGACTACCTGCCGGATTTAAATGAAAAAATCTCCCACATCCCGAATCAGCAAGAAATCAATGATTTGATCAGGGATATGGGTCTGACCAAGTCTAATGCAGAGCTTTTCATATCCAGGATGAAGCAGTGGAACTTGGTTAAGGAGGATGTAAAAGTGACCAGTCAAAGAAGTCGGCATGAGTTGTTCTCGGGCTTTTTCACTTTCGAGGACGGTCTCTGCTTCTGTCATGACGTGCCTGGACTTTTTAAAGCTATTGGGGTGCCATTTGTGACCAAGGAGTGGCGGCTGTTTATAGATAGCTCTGCACGCAGTTTGAAGGCCGTCCTTCTCCACAATGGAAATGAGTTCCTGACACTGCCCCTAGCTCATTCAGTCTCTATGAAGGAAGACTACTTCAGCGTGAAAGTACTCTTGGGAGCTCTTAAACAGTGTCCTAAAACCTGGGGTGCTGGGTGCAGAACGGCATCCATTCAAGCAGAATTTTTCACTCACTTTTATATTTGTTTTGCTGGATTTTCCACTCACTTCCAACAATACTTACCCCTCGCCCCAGCGGGGGGCCATCGATGGTCCCCCTAAGGTTTTTCCGGGATAGCAGAAAAACGACGAGGCGCAGCACCGCAGTTGAGGGCTCTACCTCTCACTGCATTTTTTTCCCATCATCCCTGAAATTTTTTACCCCGGGTCACCCAAGGTCAGGTCACCAGACGAGGTCAACCAAGGTCACCTCACTTCACTTTAGAGCTCTGTAAGAGCTACATTTCAAAGTCGATCGATTTGAAACTTCCTACACTTCATAACCCCTCCAGGGTCTACAAGGTGTATATCCGGGATTTTTCGATTTCGTGCCCTGAGGTCAGGTCACGAGGCGACCTCTCCCATTGGAAAAGCATAGGGAAAAGTTGTTTCATGATATAAAAGCCACAAAAATGATTGCAAATACTCAGACTGCTCAGAACAACGTTTTTGGACACCCTTTCACGGATCCCAGGGGTCATATTTGCCCTTTGACTTTTCCAAGGTCATCCAAGGTCACCAGAGGTCAAAAACAGTATTTTGGCAATAACTTTTGACCTAATTAAGCTAGAGCGGTGAAACAAACACCATCGTGTTTGTCTTGTCACTGGCTTTCATTTGATATACGGCAAGGTCACTTTGTGACCTTTCGTGACCTCAGGTCATATTAGGTCATGAGGTGACCTCTGGCGGTCAAACCACTGGCGGGAGGTCTTTACGTTCCACATAGCGGAAAAAGTAATGGCAATTTGCTATCAAATTTACTTTACCAGGCCTCAATAGCTCTAATGACATAAGAGTTATGCCCAGTTTGCTCAATCATTGCATATTTGAGTGAAAATAGCCGATCTTGACCTAATTTGACCTCTGGAGGTCAAACCATTGACCTGAGCACTAAAACATGCGAAGTAATTTCTTACTGAATTCACGCATGCTTTCTATTGCACTTTGCAGATTTGCGCTAACGCCCATATTTTCGGAGTTAGAGGGGGGCCATCGATGGCCCCCCCGGTGGGGCGAAGGTGGCGCCGGACCCCCGGTGGGGCGCGGGTTACTACTATTGAATTTTACTCAACAATACTTACTACAAGGGCCAGTTCCATTGCCTCCTCTACCAACATCCACTGGAAAAAGAGAGTAGCAGAATCGACTAGAAGATCGCCAAATTAACTCGGCTCTTATGCGCTTCTTTCGCTTTTCTGAAAGAAAATCTGGAGATTTCTATTTTCTGGCCAATTATACCTGCCATCCTTATCTCCACCGATTTCAGTGGAACAACTGAATCGAAATTCTGGCGCGGGCAAGACGCTCAGTGCCCCCTGCCCCACCGGAGAAAGTTCCAATGGGTGAACACCGCCACTAAATTCCACCACTCACAACATTGGTGAGTGGAAAATTAGACAGCCTAGCCTTGTGGGGCCAAAAAAATGAGCTGACTGCTTTGAAAGATACATTTCTGGAAAGCAGTTTAATCTGTGCACATTATTTCTAGGCTTACGTCCTTGAAAAGTTTTTTTGTATTTCTGGTACGGAGAATAGTGAAAACCATTTTTGGTCATTTTGTTGTTAAAAGCAATTATCTTGAAATTTGTATGCTAAGCAGCATATTTTTTGGACATTGTATGGTAGAAAATTGACCATTTATTGCGAAGAAAATAATTTTTATCCATATCAGCCCTTCATTGCTGCGTCCACGCCCTGTGACACCCAAATCCACTCACGACACCCTACGACACCCTAGGCATAAATACGCTGATATTTAAGTTGAACTGAAAGTGTCCGGTACTTAAATACATTGAAACTCTACATTTTCATTAAATTATTTTTTGGGGCAACAAGAATGCATCCAGTTCCCCTTCAAACATCGACACTTTTTTGTATGGCTGGTCTACGGCGTGGACTTACCAAATCGCCGTCTTTACATCTAGTAAACAAAAGCGGCATCTTTAGGCTTTTTGAAAGGCCGGTTTCTTATTCGTTATTGACAAAAATTGTTAGTCTTCCTCTTGATGTGCTTTTAGTTGTATAATTTTCTAGTCTACAAGGATTTAGAAAATTAATTTACAGCAATTTTTGAAATGCAAATTATGTAGCTCATGCGACCGAGAAGCGGCAAGCGATCAGAAATTTAAAGTAGTAGTCGATCTGACGCTGTCGCAACCCGCCGCGCCTGGCTGATTGTAGACGAAAGGAAGAAACAACAGAAAGAAGGCTGTAGCTTCGATTAGATTGATAGAAAGCAGCATACCTATTCATATAAAGGTGAGTAGATATGTGAAGAGGAGCAGGGGAATTGACAGATAAAGAAAAAAACTTTTAGCAAGAGTCTGGAAGAGTTTATTGCCATGATAGAAAGTTTGTAGTTTCGTCTGGGTTAGTTATATCCATGCATATATTTGGAACACACACACATATACGTACATACTCACAGGTGAAAAAGAGCACACGAGGCAACAATAAATGCAGATAAGGTGTAGTGTGTATGCTCAATTAGAAAAAATTGCGCAGGTGGTTTGTATCATAAAAAAGAAAAAGACAGGGCAAGGGAAAAGAAAAAAGTAAAAAAATCATGGGTTAGTGTTTATTCACGGCCAGTGTATATATGTATCGGCCAGTGTATATTAAGTGTAGTTAAGTGTAAACCAAGGCTCTACTGGGCCCTAGCATAGGTGTATGCGAAGTGCAGTGATTGAGGTCAGGAGTGGCCTCCAAAATTCCGATAACTATAGGCATAGGTATAGGAGGGGCGTTGTCCCGGACAGAAAAACTATACAGTGTATGGTTAGATAATTAATTTTGGCACTAGTTATTGCACGAAAAAAAGCCTTTTCATTTTTCACCACCTGCCGGTCTCGGAGGCCCTCTCTGCCGAGTTGGTCTAAGAGGGGCTCCGATATTTCGTCTCAGGGGCCCTTTAGAGCTGGTCGTGTGGGAGAGGAGAGGAGGGGCACAAGAGTTGGTCTAGGGAAGCCCCCCAAGAGTTGATCTTCATCCCACAAATGTTAGTCTTGGTGGCTCCCAGAGTTCTTTTCCCCGAAGGTTGTCTCAGAGGCCCCCAAAAAGTTTTTTTATTTGTGGCAATTCACCAATTCCTTAAAAAAGATTGGAGACTGTATCCGGGGGTTTCAGTTGGTAAAGATTTACCTGCTTAACCCAAATTTTTCACATGGTAATGGTCAAACAATTCTGCTTGGGGACGATTTAAAAATATTTACTTTGAGAAAATTAAAGGAAATATCCACCCCTCAGTTCAAACAAGGGCTCTGAGAGTTTACCACCTGAGTACCCAAATTGGAAAATTTTTACTCCGTCATACATTTTGAGGAGAAATTTCCACTCACTTGTCATACATTCCGAGCTTAATTTTCCACTCGACACCCTAGCGCAAAACCTATTTTGGGTCACTGCTCTTAAATATGAAGAGTACAAGTGGGAGATCATTGGGGACTTCAAGATGATAGCTTTTTTTGCTTGGTCTACAAGGAGGATTCATTAAGTTTCAGTGTTTTCTCTGTCTCTGGGACAGCAGAGCCGCCAATGTTCACTTCAGCCAAAAGAACTGGGAGGAGCGAACAGAACATGTAGTGGGGATCAGAAACGTCATGTGGGAGCCATTGGTTGATCCAAACATGTTGCTCATGCCTCCATTACATATCAAGTTGGGGCTGATGAAGCAGTTTGTTAAGGCCCTGAACAAAGATTCTGCTGCTTTCAAGTGCCTGTCGGAGTTTTTCCCAAAGCTGTCCGAGGCCAAAATCAAAGGTGGGATATTTGTTGGACCTCAGATCAGGAAGGTATTAGGTTCTACAGAGTTCTCGAATAAGCTCAGCAAGATCGAGAAGAAGGCATGGAACTGCTTCAAAGCAGTTGTTGACGGGTTTCTCGGCAACCATAGAGCCGAAAACTACGCGCAACTCGTGCAGGATCTCATAGATTCTTATTCTGCTATGGGTTGCAGAATGTCCCCAAAGCTGCACATGCTGGATGCTCATCTGGATATTTTCAAGGACAATATGGGAGCATACTCGGAGGAACAAGGGGAGCGTTTCCACCAAGACGCAAAAGAGATTGAGCGCCGGTACCAAGGCCACTATGACGAGAAAATGATGGGGGACTATGTTTGGGGGATAGTGCGGGAATGCGGCCTACCCTACAACCGCAAATCTAGAAAAACAACTCATTTCTAATGTGAAATGTGCGTTTGGCAGTCATGTTGATACAAATATGTAACGTTTGGAATGGTCTGGGTAAATCTGTGTTAAACAAGGAGGATTTATCATGTTGAGTGTATTGTTGAAAGCCATAAATTCGATATTGCGAGCTTAAAAAATCAAATTATCGATGTCCTGACCACAAACCCAAAGTTTTGAACAAAAAATTGGCATTTTCTAAAACAATTAGATGCAACAAATCAGGAAATCATACATAGAACCGGGGAACAAAAATTGTGTTACATGGTGATTACAAACAATTATGGTCAGCATAATTATGCTGACCATAATTGTTTCATACAGTGGCTTCACCACTCTATCACCGTTGTAGGACCATACACGGAGAGCAAGCAGCTGATTGTCGTGTTGGATGCCCACTTCAGTAACCAGAGCCTGCAGGCCGTTGATTAGACTGGTGAACATGGGATTGGCCTCCTCAAGCTGCCGCTGCACTGCAAGCACCGTGTGCAGTCCCTGGATGTCGCTTGGTTCAAGTCTTTGGAGGCGGCATACAACAACGCATTCGACAACCGCATGTCTGGACTCCCTGGCAGAAGAGTTCCGGAGTACCATATGGCAAGTATATTCCCCACTGAGTACCTCAAGTATGCCTCGGCTGAAAAGGTCGCGAAAGGCTCTGAGTCCGGCGGGGGGGTGCTACACTGTTCTCCCCCTACCTATGTAAAAAGTGGTGACTGGAGAGCCCCATCCAGATATCGAAATCTTTACCCCAGCATGTAGTAGATTTTCAGGCTGTTAGTAGCGCATAGTGCACAGTTAAATTGAGCAAAATAGAATAGAATGGAACATCTATTCCTTTCGCAGCACATAATACAGGGTGACCAAAAAACGGGCCCCAACGTTCGAAAGGCCATCAAGTCAATGCTTTGCGTCGGATTTTAATGAAACTTTGGGCATAGGGTAGATTGGGGTAACGCGCCCACCTGGGTAAGACGCCTACTACCACCTAGAGGCTGATGTAGGGACTGGACCCTCCATCCAGTATTTTTTCTGGTAGCGGTCTTTCTGATCGGGTCCTGAGCGTGTTTGGACGCGCCTAGTCTGCTCCGGTAATTTTCAGCAAGCATTTGTTGTTTTTTGCCCCTCCAGATATAAAAACAAACTATCTTAAAGTTGTGATTGTATTCTATGCAATTTAGATGTACTCACGACAATTTGTGTGGTTGAAACAGCGAGTTTGGGCGACATTTTGACAGTCACTATGTGGCATGGAAACGCCGCAGAATTTAGAAATATTTGTTACGACGCTGCCGTTGCTATGTGGGTAAGACGCCCATGTCCGCTGCGGGGTAAGACGCCCCAGGCGTCTTACCCCAATATTTGGTGGGCATTTTACCCCAATGTATAAGTGTATTCTTAAGAGAGGTTGAGCATGGAGGTAGGGCTGCTATCGCTACTACCACCATCACGCCTTCCACTGGTCGTGATGGCGAAGTACGTTGGGTTAGAAAAAATCACCGTAACAGAAGACGTCAAGTTTCAAAGATTAGCTCCTATAGCACACAGGTAATTAATTGTTCGGGTTTGCTCTCATTTGGTTCTCTTGAGGGGTGGTCTTAAATCACTGACGGATCCAAAGGGGCTAAAGGGGTCGTGGCCCCCACCAAAGCCTAAACATGTATATGTTACGGCCCGTATGGAAAATCGGCCCGTTTGCATACGGGCCGGCCCATTTGTAAACGGGCCAAATAGCCGGCCCGTATGCAAACGGGCCAGCAAATTGGCCCGTTTGCAAATGGGCCGGTCCGTATGCAAACGGGCCAGCGATGTGGCCCGTTTGCAAAAAGTCTGGCCCGTTTGGGTTTTCTAGTATCCTGGCCCGTTTGCAAACCGGCCGGCCCGTTTACAAACTGGCCAGCCCGTTTGCAAACCGGCCGGTCCGTTTACAAATCAGCCGGCTCGTTTAAAACGGATTTGAGTAAAATGAATTCGCACGCAGCAGCGTTCTTGGAATGAGTCTACTGATCAAATTTCATGAAAATTAGCTCCAAATCGCATCATGCCTAATTTTTCCACTTCTGGACCGAAGCGCATTGGATAAATCCCGCCCACTCCACCTCCTGAGCATAATAGTGACCCGACCTGCCGCCGGAAGACCAAGCGTTGTACGCCTTCTTTTATCTGTGAAGTGCAGGGGTGATTGGACCGCCTCGTCGCCTTGAGACTTGCTGAATCTCTGGTAAATGTTATGCATGGTTGTGTACCTACGTTTAAGAATATTGCGTCATCCCTGGATTGAACCCTAAATATAGCATTAGAAATTTACTATCTTCGATTTCAGGTTATGCTCTATTTCTGGTTTGGGGAGAGGTCCATATTAAAATATTCATTTTTGAGTCATGGATTTAAGAATTTGATAAATATCCTGTGCCACCCCATCTGCATTTACAATCATACCTGGCCAGGATAATTAGATTAGAGGCAATGCCAGCGCCTCTCATCATAGAAGGTTTAGCTAAGGCTGCCATCTTTTCTAGGTAAAGGAAATTAAGTAGCTGAAACAAAGTTCCAAATTAATTTTCCATTTTATGCTGCAGTCTATCTTCCTCTGCTTTACTGAATCCAAATTGGCTGCTTCGGGGCCTTTCTAGGCAAATTATCCCAGGTAACATTACCTCCACCTTTTGCTGAGTGCCGGAACAGCTTAGCTTCGAAACTGGATGAGCATTTGAATCCAGGTCATTATCGAATTAGTTGTATTCAATACATATTTATTGGATTTTGGATTCGGATGATAGTCACTGGCCTAGTCTCTATGGCCAAAATGTGATCCGGATCGCATGCAGATGGAGTACGCGCGTTTTTTCACATCACTATGGCAGAGTCTGTGCTAAAGTGTTGGGAAAATAGCGCTTCATGAACTCGACGACTCCAAGATGTATCTGGATCTGCGGTTTGATCAGATCGCATTTGGACCATGAAAACTAAGTTGTATGGAAACTGATTGGGTCTGGTCTATTAGAGAAAGTCCGTATTTTTTAGTTTAATGCATCTAATTTTTCCATTTTCATGAATCTTTTTATTTCCCATGAATTTGTAAACTGGGCGATTAAATTAAGTTAATATTAATATCTGAACATGGCAAGCATTGTGACTGCACTGCATTCCATTTACATGCGTGCAGAAATGCTTGCAATGCTTGAATAGATTGCTGCTTGTAGAGCTTTAGCATTTAAGGATGACTGGTACCTACGTATTCAGTTATCAAAGTAAATATGTATCCGGAAATAACTTAGTGCTCCTTGTTTGCCAAAAAACAGTTTTAACGATGCTAAGAATCTGGCTTAGTCACAGGCAAAGACCACCTCTGGTGAACACCGGCATTATCTAGCCTCTGATCAGATTGGTTTTCGATTGTTGAATACTATGGAAAATATGCCCTGAAAAGTGAATGCGGTCATATCATTTCCAATGTGCGTGTTGTCCTAAACCTCGTCTTGTGCCCACTCTCTTGCTTCATTAAGTTACCAATAATGATTATAATCAGGAACTATGTCGCAAGAGGAGTTCTTTGCTTATTTTTGTTGCTGCGAAAGATGAGAAAGCAACGAACACGCAGTCGGTGCCGAAGGTCACTTATGATGAGATCGTCAAAGACTTAGCGGACATTAAGGCTCATGGAAAGCTGTACTTAGCGAGACACTACCCGCGCTTCAAAAAGTATGATTTAATTACAATTGCAGGAGTGCAAAAGTTGATCAACAAAAACACATGACGAGAAATCATCCACAATGAGGAAGTCTTTGATGTTATTCATGAGCTGCACCTTTCACTGGGGCATCCTGGCAGTAGCAAGACTTTTAAAGGGAATGTGGCACCCTGGTCGAATCTTGGAATTTAGTGCAATTAGGGGTACTTCTAGCCAAAGTTCATGAAAGCGTCCATGATTTCCCTGAAAACATGTACAATAAGCTCGATATTTTTATTTTTAAAATGCTCCTCTATAGAAAGTAATAAGTCTCTGCCTGTGGATGATGTCATGATCTGACAACTACTACCATATTCAATAGGCTTCAAGGGCTTCGATTGGCTGATACTCACCATGACGTCAGCATATGTCGTCACACCAACAGCTGACAGTTGTGGCCTGCTACATGGGGTACATGTGGGGTTTATTTCAGGTAGGTTGTTAGCTTTTCTCTACGGAAGCTTTGAGTTTCAAGACAAACGATATATTGAGTGCCGGGTTTTCCAGCATGCTTTACAACTTGGCTATCTCAGTTAAAACTACGTTATTTGTACTTTGCTGCGTTAAAGGGAAAGTGGTGCCACTTTCCCTTTAACGCAGTAAAGTACAAATACGCCAACATTAGCCGTGCAACTGTCGGGCTGTACCTAGAAACCTGCAAAAACTGCGAGACGAAGAAGACACGGCTACAGAATACAATAGTGTCTCTCTCAACCATTACTGATGACATGGCCAGACATGCTCAAGTCGACCTCAGCGACTGGCACAGTGAGAGGAAGGATGGATATTCCTATATACTAAATTGTCAGAATCACCTCACCAAATTCGTAGTGTTGCGTCCACTCCGAACAAAGTCAGAAGAACAGGTGGCGTACAACCTAGTTGACATTTTCTGTATCTTTGGAGCCAACCCCCAACATTCTGCAAGTAAGTTTTATCAGAAATGGTGTTGCAATCTGCGGGGAGCTGGTTCAAAATTTGTATTAAATGCACTGTTGCTTAAATCCACTGTTCTGCTGATCTCGTTGCCCTGATGTGGGCTGCAATATGAGAAACTGTATGCCAAAGCCGTGAACAAAGACAAAAACGCCTATGTTTTTTATAAATTATCTTGAATTTGACTGCAAACATATTTAACAAGTATCTAGAATGACTAGTAACTTAATCAAAGTACATACTTACCTAGTATGAAAATTAATATTTCACTAAAACAGGGAACGCTAATGATCGCTTATGCCCAGGCTTATGCTTATGCTTAGGTGGTTTCAGAGGGATATATATCTATCAGTAAATATTTAACGGTATCATGACAGCTATTGATAGATATAGGGCAGTTTCATGACAAAAACTATTACCCAAAAACTTTCAGATCATTGATGGCGTGTTTCTCTTATTCAAATTATTATTGACATGGTTGACATGTCACTCACTTACACCTCGCGATTGACAATTTTTCTCCTAACCGACATACCATCAACTAAGTTGACTTGTCATTACCTGCTACCCACATCTTTATCAGCTTTGGCCCGTTTGCAAAAAGTCCGGCCGGTTTGCAAACGGGCCGGACGTTATGCAAACGGACCGGCCCATTTGCAAACGGGCCAATTTGCTGGCCCGTTTGCATACGGGCCAGCTATTTGGCCCGTTTACAAATGGGCCGGCCCGTTTGCAAACGGGCCGGTTTTCCATACGGGCCGTAACATATATATTGCTATCTCAAAGACCAAATGGCCGTTTTTTTCATTAAAGATTCTTTTTCTCGCGATTTCTTCTTGGTTTACCCCCCCCAAACGTTGGTTCGGCCCCTCCAAAAGTTGCTCCTGGATCCGCCGATCTCTTAAATACCTACCTTCGTCATGGATCTGCTCGAAGCACTGTTTGCATATAGCGATCCTGAACCAACATCGTTGTTAACTAAATTTTCCATATTATACGTGCCCATCCTCATCCTGCCTTGACATCCTCTTCCAGAATATGGGAAGACATATCGAAGAAAAACCACTTGCGAGCAGAATGAACCGGGGGCGCTTTAAGGTGCTTTGCGTGCCCTAAAAGATGTTGGAGCTTTACCTTAAATTGCTTTTGCGTTTTGCGATATAGGGTAAAAAAGCCTACCTGTTTGTTTTTGCTGTGTCGAGCTTTAATGCCTCGAATAACTTGTCCACTTTGTCACAAGACTATCGTAAAACGTAATTACAACAATGTTCCTACTTGTTCATGTGACGAGGTACAATATGCGCTGGGCGTTATATGACGGCGTTTTACCCCGAGGCTAGCGCGTTTTACCCCGCTATCGGGGTAAAACGCCCTTTACATGGTCTCAAGAAAAAACAAATTTCGCACACTTCCCATAGTGTCAGAGTCCCAAACTTCTATCTGAGTGTAGCCAGACAATACCAGAACTTAACAAAGAAAAAATTAGGCAATTCCATCCACGCAGGATTGGTACAGACACATTCTCCCTAAACGTATGCGTCTTACCCCACTCTACCCTAAATACGATTTTGTGTGTTAAGTCAGATGCCAAAATATCATAGTAATAGAACTACAACCCTCTATTCCATATCAAATATTCTAGACATCCTATTTTCTTAATCTGTGCATTTTTGTGCGTTGTACTTACAAAGTTTAAACGTTCCGCAAATTAAATATAAAAATGGCAGGACTTTTTCGATAAGCATGCAGCCTAAGAGAACCTCAATGCAGATAATGAAACCAATCCAAGTCACTTGGGGTGCCCAGGGAAGTGCATAGTCGAGCTTGAAGAGAACTTCAGGGGTTGAGGGCCACCTTGCCTGAGAAATCTGGTGCGCGGGGTAAAACAGTCCCTCTTTACATCCCCTGAAAACCCCTTAAATATTTTATTTTCGGACTGCAAAAAGGACTGTGTGTAGCCAAAGAGTCCAGAATCACTCCTGTGCTAAAGAAATGCAGCCCTGGGAAGTATCCAGGACACTACACCGACCACTTATCATGACTTTTCGTCGATTTTTGAGAATGCACGGACACAGAAAATAGGATGTCTAGAACATGAATTATGGAACAAAATGTTTATATCCTATTATTTTCATATTTTGGTATCTTACTCAACACACAAAACGCATTTATGCTCAAAGTTTTATTTAAATCCGACGTAAAATATTGACGTTATGGCTATATGAATGTCGGGGCCCGTTTTTTTGGGTCACCCTGTATAAACAATGCATTCTTCAGCATTAATTAGCGCAAAGGCCAGAAGGCATAGTTATGTGTGAGCAGCTGCAGAGATGAGGCTTCCCGTGGTTCTTTGACAGGTAACCTGTGCCGTTCCACAGACTCTGGTCGGGGCCGTTGGGCCAGCCGTTATTTCCACAGATTAACTGGCCGCGCCACGTGGGTTTCTTTGGTTATAGGCACTGCCAATCAGCGTTACTCGGGTTTAAATTTTCCGGAATACATGCTGCAGTACTCGGTAGGCCTATTATGTGGTATAAGTTTGAATTCGATAGATTCCCCCTTTTCTTACTTAACCTTCGCCCGGGTGGGGGGCCTTATTAGACCCCCCTCGGGTTTTTCCGAAGTGACCAAAAAAACGGCGGCGCGCAGCGCCATCAAACTTGGTCTAGCTATTCCTTCATCATTTTTACATCTTTCCTGAAAATTTTGGCTCAAGGTCATATCAGGTCAGGTCACCAGGCCAGGTGAAGTGACCTCACCTCAAAAAATACTTAGGACCGCATAACTAAAAGAAGGGTTAATCGATCAAGTTGAAACTCATACCACATATTGGGCCCACCAGGAGCTACAACATTTGTTCCGGGATTTTTTATATTGGTGACCTAAGATCATGTGCAGAGCATGACCTCCCCATTGTCAATACATGGGGAAAATCACGAAATGAGCTTTTCTCAGTAAGTATGGATGGAATCAACTTCAAACATCGTTTGCGACTTGTTCTTAGCAAATTTCTGAAGCTGATGCCAAAGTTTTTGACTTGTGACCTTTAAAAGGTCACCTTAGGTCAAATAAGCATTTTTTGGTGTTTTTCTCAATAAATTTTGAATAAACTAAGATAGAGCTTTTATTTTATCATCAAAGTGTTTGTATAGTAACTGGAAGTCAAATGATATACATCATGACTATACCAGATCAAGTTGGATCAGACCGTTGACCTGGGTCAGGTTTAATTCTTAAATTTGACCTGGCATAGCAATATCATATATTATTCGATTCGTATTGACGAGAGGATTGCAATGGTGCATAAACTATGGCTGTATCTTGTTTGGTTTGGAAGCTATTAACGAAAAAGTAAACACCCTTATGCATGGGTGGCTATGGACATTCCCAAGAATATGCCCAATATTTAGTGACCTGTAGCTCCCTAGGCTTTGACCTGACACGAAAATGAATGCCACTGTAATAAAAGCGCATCTCAAGAGCTTTCGAATGGTGTTACAAAATATTTCTAGCTATCATAGTTTCTGAGATATATGAGGTTTTCTTAGTACACCTCATATTAGCGATTTTGACCTGTTTTGACCTCTGGTGACCTTGATATTGACCTGACAAGAAAAATAACCGAAGAATTTTCGAAAATATTTTTGAAGAGCTTTCGATTGCCGTTTTGCGCTTTTTTCTAGCTCTCTTAGTTTTTGAGATCGTGGGGGGTCTTTTTTAGCCCCCCACCAGGGCGAAGGTGGCTCGTACCCGCCACCGGGGCAAGGGTTAAGCCACCTTAAACATTCGTGGAGGTAAGGTCACTTGACCTGCACTGGTGAAATAACCTGAGATGACCCAACTTTTAGATTTTGGGGAAAGTTGTGGAATTGATCAAGGATAAGGTGTGCCAAGTACGGCGGCGCTTCGCGCTGCTGTTTTTTTCATGCCGCCGGAAAAACCCGAGCGGGTGTTCTAACACCTTCACCAGGGCGAGGGCTAAGCCGCCGTATCCGACCCCTAATGGAGCCATTCATTATGGCGCCTTTAATGTTGACCATGCCCGCCGCCTCACCCCCCGCACCACGTGGCGCCGACACTGGCGCGGGAGGACGCCAAGAACAGGCTGGGGGGACCTCCCGGCCTGTCCCGCCCGCACTAGTTCTCCGCCAGGTCCTCCGACCGGAAATCCCCCGCCCCTCAGGCACTGCAAATCACCCCGAAGACCTGGAGACCAGCGGAGGGTGGCTAAGCCACCCTTCCCAAGTGTCTGTAAACGCCGAATATCCTTTGTTCTCCGCCCATAGAAGGCTTAAATTCACTGGTGTGCCCTTCCCAGGCGCCAAGAAGGCCCCAAGAGACTGCCAGCTCACCCTCTCAGGGTAAAACAGCTGCCACTCAAAAAGTGTCCTGAAATTGGGAATTTTGCGTAGAAACCCCCACATAGACTTGATCAATTTTGACCTCCTAAATCTTTCATTATGACATCTTAAACAAAATCATCTGGAGGCCCAGCTTGCAAGTTGATGACCTCAATGATAGTTTTTAGTGTGCCCTCGTTTGCATCTCCTACTGGTTTTTACCCTTGTTTTTAACATGCACCGGCATGATTTTTTATTGCTTGTCGCCATTGTCGCAAATACAAGTCTGGATCTAAATAAATAAACAAGCAGCATTATCAGTTTCCTTGTTTCAGAAGTTGAGGAATGGAAGCAGGGCCAGGGCAGAAACCGAAGCCAACAAAGCACTCGATAAAGATGCTGCAACACTAGCTTTGTGAACCTTTTACCTTCACATGGCGAGCAGCATTCTTTAAATAGCCCTGTCAGGGTTGATTCGAGTGAAAATAAAAGACAGTATACCATCTTTGGAGGGAAGGAAGTTCGAATACTGAAGGATTCTAGCACAAACATTTTACAATAAATGCTAAAAAGGACAAAAACTGTAAAAGAGAACATTCCTAAGAATTGCTTCTTCACAAGCACATTGAAAGATCTGACAGAATGTGAAAGATAATACCTGACAGACGTCTAAACCACGGACACAATAAGCTGATTCAACCATATAGCAAAAACAAATTCGGCCATCGACCCCTCACGTCTCTCAGCGTACTAATAAAGTAAGAGTAGCAATAACATGTCCCACTTCATAAAAAACCACACTCCCCTCTCTCCTCTTTCAACAGCAACAAAGGCCCCGCGCCTCACACGCTTGGGATGTATGCTTTCGTCTTAAACGTATAGCTGGGCTGAAAATAAACGCGGAGACTAGCGGCAGCGCTGATTCGTGGTACCATTGGACAAATGGAATCCAAGGACAAATAAAATATTGTTCGTGGTTTTGCTAGCCAAAGCTGATGGCCAAAACTGCCTTAGCCTAAAGCTGGCATGAGACATCGTTACATTCACATTGCTCGAAACCCAAACAATCGTCACCACGATTCTTGGAGGATACTACTGACTAAGGCCCAAGGCCTTTAGATGTGATGCTACTGATGTAACACATGCTTTGATGACGTCAGCTCCTAACGACTGAATTTCGACATCCTTAGAAATCGCGCGGGTCAGGGTAAATTATAATATTTATTTTTTAAGCTCCAATGCAAATGAAACTTTTGAAATTATCCGGTATACGGAGTCAGGATCAGCTCTTTTTGGTAAAAAATATTGTTTAGTCATATTTTGGGTCATGTCACTTGGAATTTTACATGGAACAATGCATTGCTAGCATTGCTAAATAATTTCGACATCCTTGGCTTGGAATAGAATTACTGTAGTTTTACGATGTTTTTGTTTTGTTTTTTATACATAAATTTTGTCCAAGTTGTTCTCAGTTCGACTGTTGTGGTCAGAGTCTCACTAAAGTCATCAAGGGACTTGTCACGGAGACCCCCACCCGAACGAGCACCTCACCCCACCCCACCCCACCACCCGAACGAGCAACTCCCACAATGAAGGGTTGATTGAGGAGCCAAAGCTTAACGTCCCACAAAGCACAGGGACGGCCGCCACGCTCAGGTCACCCTCTCACTAGTCAGTTGCCAGCCGACCTGTCCGTCGGGTAAACTATTGAGCGCCGGAGCGTCTCAGGGGAACCGATCCCAAGCCTGGACATGCACTGCTACTGCATGTTTCTGAGTAGCGGGCCGGGGCCCAACGCTCTACCAACTGAGCTACCGGGGCGGCGGTGGCTTTGTGGCTTAATATGTATAACGTAAAGAATTGCGCTGTCTGAGTTTGATAAAACAATCCCAATATTGGATATTTGTTGAAAAGTTTGTAAAGAAATAATATCTAGTAAAGATTCACGGGTCATGAAAATTTCACATCTATGTTTTCTCGGAATATCTCCGAAGATAGTCAGAATATTTGGATGATTTTCAGGATGCTTTTAGAAAAATAGCGAAAGATCAAGGTAAAACTGTGCTTTCAGCCAGCGCCGAATCTCTGCGTGATATAAAGGTGGAGAATTTCGACATCCTTTTCACGCGCAGGGACTGCCTGCTCAGTTTACTCGCATTAGAAAAACCGTACTTGGCAACCGCTGTCGACAGGCTTGCCTGAATTTGACGCGAGATGCTTTTCTCAGCCTTGAGAAAAGGAGTTTTCCGCAGATGCAATCAGTGTTTGTGTCCGTTTCTGGATTGCAAGCTGGATTTCGGAGATGGATCGCCAGCTGCCGTCATAACCCAGGGTGTCGAAGCTCAAACGTAAGCTTGAGAGGAGTTGGTAAGATTTATGTAGCCAGTATTGGTATGCTTTACGGCTTAAGCAGGCTAATTCTGAACCTCAACCTGTTGTTCATTCTTGACTTCAATCAGGGTAAAATAATCCAAATTTGAGAAGGCCAGGCACGTGGGCAAAGGGTTTTAGGTAAATTATTATTTTCATGGTGGCCATTCGACTAGGTATTTTCATTTTTATTGTGTGATTGCATGCTGCAATTTCTTCATGAATTCAAGTGAAAACAGAGGGAGTGAATCCTGCTGATGTAGGTATAATTTTGTAAATAAGTTTCTTTGAAAATGTTTTGTTCAAATGGACAAGCTTTGGAAATTGCCCTGCCTTTTAGACACTTCAGCTTGTTTAGGGTTCTAAAGCAAGACCTAACTCACCTGATAGGCATTGTTTTGTTTGGTATTCCAGGTTTTGCTTTACTTATATCTTTGTGCTGTAGGTTTGCAGCTTATTAATATATTGCCTAGTACGTCTAATGTTTTTATTCTTAAAAATGCTAAACTCGGCAGGAGTTGGTTCTGTGGGTTTCTCAAGTTGGTTTAACCTCTGTCAACATGTTGATTTTAATATCTGTCATGCCGTATTTGTTTTTGTATTTCATGTGCATATCATGTTTTAGTACGGGTAATAGTTTTCGAGGATGTTCTGATCCCACATTTGCTGTTTTCCCCCTTTTTCTTGATGAATTTAGACCTCTTTTATCCTTTAATTTTGACATTCCACACTCTGTAGAAAAGTAATTTCAGGACACTGCACTCAAAAAAAATAAAAAGGTGTCCATAGCGACACTAAAACTGAACGCCATGACACGACACTGACAATGAAATCGCTCCTCACTCCACCGACAGAAGCGACGCTTCTTCTCAATAAGAACCACTCACCCGTAACTGCGGGACTCAAACAGACATAGTAGGTCACCTCCAGCAGTTCCCAGGGGTGTAACTTTGTGAAAATCTTTATGGGTGCTTTTTCCTAGCCAACCCATAACATTTTACTGGCAGTGTCAGGGGATGAAAAACGTAAAAAAGGGTAAAAACCTTACACTTTTGTCCTTACACCTTTGTTCTGCGACATTAAAGTAAACATCCCTCCCACAAAACTCTCCCACACACTTTAGGCGCAGGCAAAGGTGTTTTGCACAGAATGCCTTATAAAAAGCCCTTACCTAACTAGCTAACACTTTTGTCGAATCATCTCTAATGACTTCTTTCTTGCTTTATTTGCACTCCACACTGTTCCCCCTCGGATCAAAAATAGTTTGGCCCCCTGGTTTGAGCGTTTGGTGAGAGTATGGCCCAAATGCCATCCCCCTGGATCCGCTAGTGACTTAACACGCGCCCCGCTGGGAGGCAAAATTCGGCCCCTCCTGGTTTTCCCCGGATAACGCAAAAACCAAGTATGATATTTTACTGACATCACTAAACGGCCATTTCTCATAAGCCCAAAATCGAAAACCAACATTGCGCGTGCTTGCTTGAACCACCAGATAGAAAGCCTTCATTTAAAGCAATTGTGTGTTTTGTGGTTTTATGGCGCTTCAGCCTCTAGGCTATATCGTGCCGGTTAATATTTTTTCATTTCATCATTTCATTTAAATCGTGTCAAAAGTGTTACTTACTATGTTACTTACTACAAAAGTGATACTTGCAATGTCAAGGGACGCTCCACCGTCTATCAGAGTTCAGTTTTTACTGTCTTAGCCCGCTGTTGGGGTGTAGATGATGTTAAAGCTTATTTCGGTCAAGTATACTAAGACACGTTGGAAGTCTATTGACGCCCTGTCACCAAGGATCTCCGGCATCGATAGCCCCAAAAGAAATCGATGGCGCACCACACGTAGACCTGCACAAACATCAGTGTCAGATAGCACATGATCACCACTCAATCTTACGTCACATTGGGAGCAAGTTTTCAGGACAGAACCAAACAGATAGTGTCCGTGGGTGACGTGGGTGTGGCCGATGCGGAGTCGAGTCAGACAAATTTCCTCTCTTCTATTACGCCGGCTGCTCGATTCCCAGAGATCTACTGTTGATCGGAGACGCTTTAGGGCAGTTAGGATCAATATCCCATCTCCTCTGCCACTCAGAGCGCAAAAGGCTGTTGATAAGGGGCCGAATTTCATCTGCCGGCACCCTAAACGGTCGCTGGGGGGATAGCGACCAAAATCGTCGTTCCGTCGCAATTGGTTTTTGAGTTAGATGTTCTACTTCGTTTTCTTCTGGCCTCCTGCATCACTGTGTATTGGTACGGTATAGGAGCTATGTTCAACCCCGCTGCGCATGGCCAGTTTTCGAGTCTCGAGGAAACCAACACCAGTTCTGAGTAGCATTTAGCCCAAATAATGGGAATCTAGTGGACTATTTTGCAAACCTGGGGCGTGCCAGTAAAATGGGCAGCCCTTTGCCCGATTCATCATTGGGGGTGCCGGAGCAGCACCAAAGATATAGAAATCCACACCCCTATGTGAATGTAAACATCTTACCAGTAAACTATGAATACGTCCTATGAAAAACACCTATACTCATGATTTGAGCATTCCTAAAGAAGTTATTTCAAAGCCCTGTTTCTTTGCAACGCAATGTCCTGTAGCTATACTGTGCCGCTGAGCACCCTTTGGGTCCGGCAGGCCGCAGCTCTTTTAACCCTCGCCCCACCGGGGGGAGCCATCGATGGCCCCCTAAGGTTTTTCCGGGATAGAAGAAAAACGACGAGGCGCAGCACCGCAGTTGAGAGCTCTACCTCTCACTGCATCATTTTCCCATCATCCCTGAAATTTTTTACCCCGGGTCACCCAAGGTCAGGTCACCAGACGAGGTCAACCAAGGTCACCTCTTTTCACTTTAGAGCTCTGTAAGAGCTACATTTCAAAGTCGATCGATTTGAAACTTCCTACACTTCATAACCCCTCCAGGGTCTACAAGGTGTATATCCGGGATTTTTCGATTTCGTGCCCTGAGGTCAGGTCACGAGGCGACCTCTCCCATTGGAAAAGCATAGGGAAAAGTTGTTTCATGATATAAAAGTCACAAAAATGATTGCAAATACTCAGACTGCTCAGAACAACGTTTTTGGACACCCTTTCACGGATCCCAGGTGTCATATTTGCCCTTTGACTTTTCCAAGGTCATCCAAGGTCACCAGAGGTCAAAAACAGTATTTTGGCAATAACTTTTGACCTAATTAAGCTAGAGCGGTGAAACAAACACCATCGTGTTTGTCTTGTCACTGGCTTTCATTTGATATACGGCAAGGTCACTTTCTGACCTTTCGTGACCTCAGGTCATATTAGGTCACGAGGTGACCTCTGGAGGTCAAACCACTGGCGGGAGGTCTTTACGTTCCACATAGCGGAAAAAGTACTGGCAATTTGCTATCAAATGTACTTTACCAGGCCTCAATAGCTCTAATGACATAAGAGTTATGCCCAGTTTGCTCAATCATTGCATATTTGAGTGAAAATAGCCGATCTTGACCTAATTTGACCTCTGGAGGTCAAACCATTGACCTGAGCACTAAAACATGCGAAGTAATTTCTTACTGAATTCACGCAAGCTTTCTATTGCACTTTGCAGATTTGCGCTAACGCCCATATTTTCGGAGTTAGAGGGGGGCCATCGATGGCCCCCCGGTGGGGCGAAGGTGGCGCCGGACCCCCGGTGGGGCGCGGGTTAACCTTGTCAGAGCTTCATGTCTGAGAATGTCTATTTTTATCCTGATATCCTAAAAACTTCCTAAAATTATATTACATAAGTTATTAGACTAACTCATGTATTCCCTGGAAAATATCATCGAAGGTCTTAATTGATCCCTGAATCCAACCATGAAGTATTTTCGGTCGTTGCAACATCTACCTTCCCCTGAAACCAGGGGCGTCACGAGGGATTTCTTTCCATAGGGGCCAGGATTGAAGGAGCGGAGGCCTCCTATCCCTGGTCCTGATGGGGCCTCCATTTTTTCGGTCATTTAGAGGTATTCTTTAAAAAGAGCCTCCTTAGTAGGTAAATATGCATCCACACAGGTCATTTAGCGGGCCTTCTTTATAAACAAGGGGCCTTCTGGATAGGCCGTTTGGGGAAATTGCTTTACAAGCAAAGGGGCCACACATGTGGGCCATTTAGGGGCTTCCTTTTAAGTAAAGGGGTCTCATAGGTAGGCACTTATGGGGCCTCCTGCATAACCCAATTAGGAGGCCCCCGTCTATTAAGAGGGAGGCTAAGCTCTTGAAACTCCAGGGCTATCCCCAGTGGTGGATCCAGGTGGGGGGGGGCAAAAAGGCATTTGCTCTCTTCCAAACAGAAAATCTAGGGTCAAAACTGCTTTTGCCCCCTTCCCCAAAGCTGGCGACCTTATTTTTGTCCCGACTCCTTTTTAGTTTGTAAGCAGGGTTTTGGTGCTTCAACTCTCAACTTCAAACAGAACCAGTCAACATCAGTCTAAAAATTGGGCCTTTGATAGCAAAACAAGCATCTTGAGGCCACACGTTTGATCCGGCGGCGCTGTTTGCTTATCCACTCTCGGGTTACCCCAAACCCTAACGTGTAGTCAAATTGTGCCAGCTCTCACTACTAAACGTTTAGTTCTTTGCTTGTCGACTTTGGTTTGCCCGCTCCTCAAACCTACCGGCTAGATCCGCCATCCGCCCATGGCTATTCTAGACGAAGTATCAAAGGGGGCCTCTGAGTCAGGTGAGAGATCTAAAAATGCATGGAACCATGCAGGGGCGGATCCAAGGGGGCCGCGGGGGCGGCGCCTCCCCCTCGCTGGTAAGGCGCCCCCTCGACACTAAGGCGCCCCCGGGAGCCGCCTCCATTTGCTCCACGTTTGCATGCCTAACGGAAATACTGGCGCCCCGTGGTAATGATGACACCTCCCCGCCCCTTTCCACCATCTTTTGACACATCGGTCTGTATCACTGGCGCCCCCATAATGAATCATTGGTGCCTGTTCTTTGCTCCACCGTCGCCTTCATTTCCCGCCCTGGGCTCATCGGGAGCGCCCACACATTTCGACAAACCGCTCTGTCTGGTGGCCCCCATGGTACTGTGGAAATATTTTGGACGGCGGTCGGGAACCGCAGCAGCTAACTCCGTCATCTTAGATTACGTTGGGCGGCGGAGGCGGCCGCGATGGAGTGACCTTCGTCACAGCCCGCCGTCCTAGATCCCAAGGTTGTAACCCCGCTATCAACTGGTTACATCCTCAAGCGTCTGGTATAAAAAGCGAGTCCCGGTCCGTCGAGGAGAGGGTGAACATCTGTGACGCGCCGCCACTCTACTCGCCTGCTCGCCATGTAAGTCCACAGGTACAGCAGCCGGCCTTCTGCTTGCCGGCTGCAGAGTGAAGAAGTGAAGTAACGGTTTGGCAAGTGTGTAACGTGAGTGACACAACCACGGTGCAGGGAACTTTGTATGTCCTTTCTCACAATAAGCCTTATATTTGTTTTATCTACTTGTTTATGTGATATAAATGTATCGTTACTTGTCGGATCTTTTGTGGTGACGGCCAGCAGAGTTTATGAGTCACGAGCAACACGAGCAATAAAAAGGATTTTATTCTTACAGTACACATTGGTGTTTTTCTTTCACTCCATTGGTGCGCCCACACTTCACTATAGGCGCCCACATATTTCTGCTGAGTGCTTGATGCATCATTGGTATCTTACTTTTGCTCCAACGGCGCCCAAACAGCCCCCCCCACCACGCGGCACAAGGGGCACCCCAACTTTTGACAGCACGCACTGTGTCTCCAGCGCCTCCATGGTGCACGATAGGTGCCTATCGTTTGCTCCATTTACGCACCAACACATCACTGCCAGAGACCCCATGCAGCTGCTCTTTACTTTAGTTTAGTTTAGTTTAGTTTATTAAACATACACCAACGGGTCAGTAAAACCCACTTATAGATGAAGTCGATAAGATAAAAGCAGTACACTGGATCAAACAACCAAAACGATAAAATGTAAATAACGCTAAAAACATCCACTCGTCGAGCACACTGTAACACCTTAGACAGTAAAGGAAAAGGCGATCACTCGCTTCTTAAAATCTCCTAAGCTGTGTGCCAGATATCAACGTCCCTATTTGCATTTAAAAACCTGTTACAGACACGGGGAATTCTGGTAAACATGCTCGACCTACAGTGTTAGTTCTGGCGTAGGGACGTTGAAAAGCAACCAGTTTCGAAGTGCACGGAGGCGCTGCCAATGGGAAGCATTCCAAAGAAAATGTGAATCAATTTTGTGATTATGAATGTTTCTGATGAACATAATATCATACTGTAACCTTCTCGCGGATAAGGATGCCAACCCAAAATGACGGAGAAGGTCAGCATACTCCAGTGAAACGTTTTGAACACGACACCTTGCGCAGAGCCAAATAAGAAACTTGTGCTGAATTTTGTCCGCACGTTTCAGATGTGTGTCGGCAGCTCCTCCCCATATCACACAGCCATATTCCAAAATACTCCGAACGTTGGCGCAAAAGTCACAATCATACTTTTATGATCTATCCCCTGTAGTGATGGACCATTCTTCCCTGTCTGGAAAGACCTTATTAAAAGCCCTAGAGCCCTGTTGGCCTTTCGCACCATGTCATCGATGTGGGACTGAAACGTTAATTTCGAGTCTATGATCACCCAAGATCGCACTTTATATTTCTTGCATCCCAAACGTCGCCCGTTATCTTACCAGCACCTCTCCTTACAGCTCCTACAAATTTCAATGAATGCGAGTACCCTCAAGCTGTATCACCGGAAGCTCCAAACTTCCGTTTCGGTGTCTCCTTGATGACCGAATTGCGCCGTCAGCGCTCTTCCCATGCATCGTCTTCTCCCTGTTGCCCAACCAGTGCCCTTTTCGTGTACCCCCTCTACCCTGTTGTTTTCCTACCAGTGTCCCTATGATGGATTATTTGCTCCCTCAGATGCTCCACTGACGGTTGCACGCCCATGTACTGCAGGCGCCCCTTTGCTTCATCACCGGTATCCATAACTCCAGTATCAGTATCCCCTCAGTGAAGTATCAGCGTCCCCCCGATGCACTATCCCTCGCCCGAAAGCCCAAATAACTAACTCCCCGCACTTCCCCCAGCTAGACCACCGGCGGCCCACAGGACGTACCACACTGAACTTTCGGGATTCCACCCATCTAGTTGGGTCCGTGTTGACAGGGTGGAGCCGTGTTTGGAGGGCTCTTGCACTGTGGTTCTCGAGGCTGGTATTACCTTTGGACCAGTCAAGTTTATGGTTGCCTTTGTGAGCGGTTGGATATGTGGTGTTTTTTGGAACCAGGCGGCCGGAGCGGGGGGCGCGGGGGGCACCGGCTTTTCAGCTGGGGTTCCACCAATCGAGGTTGTTTTTATGGGGAAGAAGAATTTTGCTCTCGGTTTCTGCACGCTTGGAGGCGGGCGAAGGGCGCTGGGCGGTGAAGGGGGTCGCGTGTTGTTTTTTTCAACTCTACCTACTGCACATTGAAGACTGTAATTGTGTCCCAATAAATGCTTCCTAGTGTATATGTGTAGGTTTGTGCGTGTTGCATGGACGTTGTGCATGTTGCATGGACGTTGTGCGTGTGTGCGTGTACGTGTGCGTGTGCGTGTACGTGTGCGTGTGCGTGTACGTGCGTGCGTGCGTGCGTGTGTGTGTGTGTGTGTGTGTGTGTGTGTGTGTGTGTGTGTGTGTGTGTGTGTGTGTGTGTGTGTGTGTGTGTGTGTGTGTGTGTGTGTGTGTGTGTGTGTGGGTGCGCGCGCGCGTGCGTGCGTGCGTGCGTGCGTGCGTACGTCTGACTCCCTGCTGCGCTTGCTTACTAGTTTGCCTGCTTGCTTGCTTGCTTGCTTGCTTGCCTATGCCTGCATGTCTGCCCTAATTTGCTTACTGTCTTCCGAGTTCTCTGGCGAATGTTACTAGGCCTCTATCTTTTCGCCAGAATCTCGGAGGGGCTAACACGAATCTCCAGTTTTGGGTAGTCCCGTTTGGAAAAAGACTAACAATCTAACCGGTAATGAGCTAAATTATTGTGCATTTAACCTAAATAGACCTGTATTCCTGCTCCCTGTATATTTACAGGGAGCTACTACTGGCAGTTTTTACGATTAGTATTGATATTTATTATGCTTTCTCTAAGTTACTTTCTTTTTCCTAGCAGGGCGTGCCGCGACTTGTAATATTTTATGTTCTGGTGGTGTTAACGTAAGGGTACTGTTGTCGTTGGGATCGCGGAGGGGGCACGCCTGGCTACCCGATTAAATGGGTGGCGGACCTTAAAAAAAAACTTTTGGCACCCACATGCTACATCACCGCTGGACTCATTTATAAACCTAAGCACTCCCTCATATATCATGCCCCCTGGTCACTAATAGGCGTCACACTCCAACGTGGACCACCCTCATCGATTTTTTACGCCCTCTTTTTTTGTGGTTGGACGCCCAAATTTCACCATTGGCGGCCTTTTTCAGCTCTAGAGCGCCCCACTGCAACATGGACCGCCCGCGTCTGCCTTTGGCCGCTCTCTTCCACATGAGGGGCATTCCAGGACAAAACGACCAAAAATATTTCAATTTGACACCACCATCTCTAAAAAAATTAGAAACTTTGTCTCTGGGGTATTTTTGGGCCAGGAACACGCCTGTGAGAATCTTAGCCTCTCCAACCAACGGTGGCCCAGTTATAGTCAGAGGCGTTTTCGGGAGGTCACCTTACAGACTCACCTTTGATGCTTCATAACTAAAAAACGCATAGCCTGATTAACAAGTTTTGAATATCATTAAACTCGTCTTGAACTATGCATTATTTTGGAAAAATAAAATTTTAAAATGTTAAATATTTTGAATTTTAGTTTGTTTGACCTTTTCTTTTTTACCTAGCTTGACCTTTTCGCAGTTGAAATTGACCTTTTAGACACCTAAAAAATTGTGCTTCCTAAATTATCTTCCGATAAAAAAGTTCTTGCTATAAATTCCAAATTTTTAGCACCTAAGGTAGGTATGCAGACAGTTTTTGACCACTGCGGTAGTACAGAATATGTTTAAAAGGGCAAACAAAGCAATTGCTTTTGTAATCGGTTGTTTGCAATGATGCTGCATTGTCTTTACGAAATTTTCATCGTGCAAGTGTCAGAGTTTATGCAAATTAACACGCGCCCACACGAGGGGGCGGGCAACCGGCCTCCTCAGATTTCCACAGCTAGTAAAAAAAAACACCTTTGCGCAGCGCCATCGTACTTCATCTACTTCTAATTCGACATTTTTGCAACTTCTGGCAAAATAATTTAGGTCAACTGGCAGGCGGTAGGTACCGTAAATACCGTAGGTCAGCTGGCAACTGACTGGTGAGAGGGTGACCTGAGGTAGATGGCTGTCGTTATGCTTTGTGGGACGTTCAAATTTGGTTCCTTAATGAACCCTTCATCATGGGAGTTGCTCGTTTGTGTGGTGGGGTTGGGGTCTCCGTGAAAAGTCCCTTGATGACTCTAGTGAGACTCCGACTCCTAAAACTGAACTGGCAACAACTTGGACGAGATTTATATAAAGATAGAATAATAGAAAAACAGCAGCCATTAAAAGTGATAAAAACGATACATTGTTCCGAGGGAGACGAGCGCAAAGGAACTAATTAGTAATGGGCCTTGCAGCCCTAAACGAGAATGTACACAGATTTTGCGAACTTATCAACAGTTCAAACAAGTATAACTTATCCTATAAGCACCACTAACTCACACAATTACATCGTTCCCGGAGATGGAATAATAAAAAATAGTACGCAAATCGATACAATGTGCCCCAGTGCAGCACAGGTTCGAGAGGGTTCATACAATGTAAAAAAAGTATCTGAAAGGCTTTCATTCCCAGGAAGTAATTTGAATCTGCTCATATATGCGAACAACTGTTGTCCTGAAATCATAACGCTTTCGACTGGGTCACTTGAACAGGTTGCCTCACATCATATTTTTAAAAGGTAACCATTTCATAGCCGACACGATCCCGGTTCAAATGTGGCCGTCAGATCACTCATTACTCAAGCCAAATAATGTATACCTGTATGTTTAATATCATAAGTGTCGCCACCGGCAAAAAGTGGGGGGCCAGCCAAACTTCAACCTGATGCTGACAAAAAACTTTCAACATCAGGACCAAAAACTGTTTGAATTTGGGCTCCTCGTTGCCTTCCGCAGCGGCTGGATATAAGAATGTCCGGCGTTCTCTCATTTTGTCTGAGATCAGGAAATTTTTGGCCAAAAAGTGGGGGGGGCCAGGCCCCCTGGCCCCCCTTTTCCGACGCGTATGTTTAATATTACCTTTGCATTGGACATTCACCATGACTAAATTTGCGACCATTCACGCAGCACCCATAAAAGAGAGTCTACTACCACAGCACGACACTGTTTAGTTCAAACATAGGTATACGAAACCCGAACCTCTTGTTTTGTTTGCAGAGCTTTCATGAACAGTGATGGATGTCTTATTTACCGCTGGTATTCTATAAAACTTTTGGTCGTTTTTCCATAATCACATTGGCGAACAGACCTTGGAGCTGTCTGGCAACATTGGCTATGCTTGATTGTGGAATGTACAAGAACTTAATCGTGCTGAAAAATGTATGCGTAAGAAAAGCATTACAGGGACACAGTGGAAACCTAATTTTTTGGGCACAATAGCTGACAGAGCAGAGCCGTAGAAAAAATGTTCAACACCATTGGAATGCTTTTGGCGAGCCCGATCGGATTATATATCTTATAATCTTGTCTAGTCAAATTTCAAAATTAACCTGCTTTGAGCTAGAGCCGGCTTAGGTCTGTATGGTAAAAAAGAATATTAATCAACCTGCAGTGGAAAGTCAGACACGACAACTTAAAAATAAAACCTACATCGCAATTCTCGACAATTCTCAATTCTCGCAAGTTATCAATACTTACTAATTGTCCCATGCATTTCTAATGGAAAGATTGTGATCATAACCTCGTCCCAGATGATCGATATAGAAATCCTGTTTCGAAAAATTAGCTTCCTCGGTGACCGTACTATGTGATGTAAATCTAAGCACGATAGGTTCAACTTTATCTTACTGATGCACCTCCAAAGTTTTTTTTCGAGGTTAGGTCTCTTGACCTGGGTTGGCGGGCTGACCTGGTATGGCCCAGACCTAAAATTTTGCTAGAAGCTGCAAAAATTTCGAGTTAGAGGTAGATGAAACATGATAGCGCTGCGCGAAGGTGTTTTTTTACTACCTGTGGAAACCTGAGGAGGCCGGTTGTCCGCCCCCTCGTGTGGGTGCGTGTTAATTCTCATAAACTCTGACACTTGCACGATGAAAATTTCGTAAGGACAATGCAGTATCATTGCAAGCAACCGATTACAAAAGCAACCGCTTTGTTTGCGGTGTTAAACGTAAGGCTGTACTACCGCAGTGGTCAAAAACCAAAAAAGTCGGCATACCTACCTTAGGTGCTAAAATTTGGAATTTATAGCAAGAACGCATTTTTATTGTTTTTATCGGAAGATAATTTATGAAGAAAAATTTTTTAGATGTTTAACAGGACAATTTCAACTACGAAAAGGTCAAGCTAAGTCAAAAAGAAAAGACCAAACAAATTAAAAGTCCATTTTTTTAATTTTAAAACTTGCGTTTTTCAAAATAATATATAGTTCAATACGAGTTCAAATATGTATGAAACTTGATAATCAGGCAATGCGATCTTTGAGTTATGAAGCATCAAAGATGAGTCTACAAGGTGACCCCCAAAAATGCCTCGGGCTATAACTCGGTCACCCTTGGTCGGAGGGGGCTAAGATTCTCACAGGCGTGTTCCTGGCCCAAAACTACCCCGGAGACAAAGTTTCAGATATTTCCTAGACATGGTGGTGTCAAGGCTTGGTCGATCTGTCCTGGAATCCCCCATGATTGTTCGCCTGTCCTCCACTACTGGCCGCTCCTTTGCAGATCTAGGGCGCCCCACTTCAATGTGGACCCTCACTCACCTCCGGACGCCCTCTATTTAATGGTTGGGAACCCCATATTTCGCGATTGGCCACTCTTTTTCAGCCCTTGGTGGAACTCTGCAACGTGTACCGCCCTCATTTACCTCCAGGCGCTCTTAACTTTGTGGTTGAACACCCCGTTTTCATAATTGATCCGCTTTTCAGCCCTTGGGTGCCCCACTGCAACATGAACTGTCGGGTTTTTCCGAAGTAACCAAAAAACGGCGGCGCGCAGCGCCGCCAAACTTGGTCTAGCTGTTCCTTCATCATTTTTACATTTTTCCTGAAAATTTTAGCTCAAGGTCATATCAGGTCAGGTCACCAGGTCAGGTGAAGTGAGTTCACCTAAAGAATGTTTAGGACTGCATAACTAAAAGAAGGGTTAATCGATCAAGTTGAAACTCATACCACATATTGGGCCCACCAGGAGCTACAACCTTTGTTCCGGGATTTTTTATATTGGTGACCTAAGGTCATGTGCAGAGCATGACCTCCCCATTGTCAATACATGGGGAAAATCACGAAATGAGCTTTTCTCAGTAAGTATTGATGGAATCAACTTCAAACATCGGTTGCGACTTGCTCTTATCCAATTTCTGAAGCTGATGCCAAAATTTTTGACTTGTGACCTTTAAAAGGTCACCTTAGGTCAAATAAGCATTTTTGTGTTTTTCTCTATAAATTTTGAATAAACTAGGATAGAGTTTTTATTTTGTCACCAAAGTGTTTGTATAGACACTGGAAGACAAATGATATACATCATGACTATACCAGGTCAAGTTGGGTCAGACCGTTGACCTGGGTCAGGTTTAATTCTTAAATTTGACCTGGCATCGCAATATCATATATCATTCGATTCGTATTGACAAGAGGATTGCAATGGTGCATAAACTATGGCTGTATCTTGTTTGGTTTGGAAGCTATTAACGAAAAAGTAAACGCCCTTATGCATGGGTGGCTATGGACATTCCCAAGAATATGCCCAATATTTAGTGACCTGTAGCTCCCTAGGCTTTGACCTGATACGAAAATGAATGCCACTGTAATGAAAGCGCATCTCAAGAGCTTTCGAATGGTGTTACAAAATGTTTCTAGCTATCATAGTTTCTGAGATATATGAGGTTTTCTTAGTACACCTCATATTAGCGATTTTGACCTGTTTTGACCTCTGGTGACCTTGATATTGACCTGACATGAAAAATGACCGAAGTACTTTCGATATCATTTTCGAAGAGCTTTCGATTGCCGTTTTGCGCTTTTTTCTAGCTCTCTTAGTTTTTGAGATCGTGGGGGGTCTTTTTTAGCCCCCACCAGGGCGAAGGTGGCTCGTACCCGCCACCGGGGCAAGGGTTAAAGCATCCCACTTTAAGAAATGATATGTCCTTGAGAAATGATATGTCCTTGATATCTTGATTTTACACAAAGTACTTATTTTTTGTTTTATTTTTACTTCTGCGTGAAGTAGCACGCAGTGCCTGGCTCTATGCTGCGCGGAAGTGAGTGGTGTCGTGGGGACTCGACATGTGGTTTTGGTTTTCTCCATGTTATCTGCGTGCGCTTAGGCAAATGTTTAGAAGCCTAGTGCAAGTGAAGTGCATCGGTACTATTTACTAATGCCGTAGTGACGCCCGATGTATGTATCCCATGCTGTTTTGTACCGACCCCATCTTGATCAACACTTTTCCGCCTTAGAAAATGAAAACTCTAAGCGACTGTCTTTTTAAAATATCAGCGCAGTTGACATGGGCGGATGGCAGCATTTAACGTTAATGTGACACCTTGGTAGAATCCAGGAATTCAGTGTAATTAGGAGTATTTTTAGCCGAAAATGAAAACGTCCATGATTTCTCTTAAAATGTACAATGAGCTCAATATTTTTATTTTTAAAATGCTCCTCTAGGGTGAAAAATAAACCTCCTCCTGTGGATGACGCCATGATCTGGCAACTACTACCATATTAACCTCCGCCCGGGTGGGGTCTTTTAGACCCCCTCGGGTTTTTCCAAAGTGACCAAAAAACGGCGGCGCGCAGTGCCACCAAACTTAGTCTAGCTGTTCCTTCATCACTTTTACATCTTTCCTGAAAATTTTAGCTCAAGGTCATATCAGGTCAGGTCACCAGGTCAGGTGAAGTGAGTTCACCTAAAAAAATGTTTAGGACTGCATAACTAAAAGGAGGGTTAGCCGATCAAGTTGAAACTCATACCGCATAATGAGCCCACCAGGAGCTACAACATATGTTCCGGAATTTTTATATTGGTGATTTAAGGTGATGTGCAGAGCATGACCTCCCAATCGTAAATAGGTACATGGGGGGAAAATCACGAATGAGCTTTTCTCAGTAAGCATGGATGGAATCAGCTTATAACATTGGTTACGACTTCCTTTTGAAGTTGATACGCCCACTTTTGAGGTTGATACCAAAAAGTTTTACTTGAGACCTTTGAAAGGTCGCCTTAGGTCAAATAAACATTTTTGGTGTTTTACTCTATAAATTTTGAATAAACAAAGATAGAAATTGTATTTTGTCACCAAAGTGTTTGTATAGTCACTGCAGGTCAAATTGTATAAGTAATGACTATACCAGGTCAAGTTGGGTCAGACCGTTGACCTATGATTTTGGGCTGTATGTGTGTAGATAAAGGTGATAATACCTTTATATTATCCAAATCAAAGTACCCTAGGTCTCTTTTAGGTTCATCTTACAATTTCGGATCCTTGACTTCTTAGAGGCTATCTGGAAATACTTAAGCAGTTTTCAGACTTAGGTCAATAACATGCAACGCATGCAATGATGATACAGCATTTATGTTTATACCATTGCGTTTGGATTGATATTCCAAGTCGATTGATATGAATATGGACTATGCTAGGCCAAAAAGTGATCTTGACCTGACCTGAGTTCAGGTCATTTGTGTTTGGATCCAGTATGGTCATATTATACATTCATCCAATTCGCCGTGACGAGAGACAGCAAATAGTGCCTACAAAATGATTCTAACTCAACGCTGTCAGACGCTACAGCCCAAAAACTTTGTTCAAAATACCAACTTATTTTACCTGTCATGACCTCAATGTTGACCTGAGCCACAAAGTCACCGATATAGTTTCCTAATGAATTTGTATGAACTATCCACCAGCTTTCGCGTTTCTCGCTATCCCGCACAGGGGCCGAGTTCGAGATTTACTCCCCGCCAGGGCGAAGGTGGCTCAGAGGCCCACGGGGCGCTGGTTAACTGATTCGGTTCGCAAAAACAATACTTTAAATAGGCATAGAACATAAAATTGGGCGCCCCCAGCCAGACTAAAAATGGCGCTCCCTGGTCATGCAAATGGCGCCCCCCAGTGCTGCGGCCCCTAGCGAAAATTCCTGGATCCGCCCCTGGAACCATGGCCCTCCACAGCCTCCACGGCAGGGGGCGTCCCCCATGGCCATTGTGGGGACGCCTAGCCCCCTGCCCACAGTTATATTTCCGTTGTGACGAATCTGGGCTTACTTCTGGATTTGTACTCGCTACCCTCGATCTGTGGAATGGAGGGTTAAGTGAATAATATGGGTTTGGCCCGTGTACCTCCACACGAGTCTAGAAGGTATCAGCACAATATTCCACTTGTTGTCAGCTGCGTAGCCGTGAATATCTACATAGTCTTTATCATACGCGGATCCAGGATTGCCGATCGGGGGGCACCTCCCCGGAGGGGGGCGCCATCCGGACCAGGGGGCGCCACTTTTGATCGGCAAAACCTATCAGGTGGGCGCCAAATCCTATCGGTGGGCGCCGATTTTCGCATCCTGGGTGAAGTGACATTTCAGGGGGCGCCGTGACCATTTCAGGGGGCGCCGAGGGTCGATCGAGGGGGGGCACGTTCCCCCTTTGCCCCCCCTGGATCCGCCTATGGTCTTTATAAAACTCTACTGATCAAAGTGTTCAAATCAGAACACTCAGTTGGTTATCATTTTCAAATGTGCATTCTTCGTCCTCTTCCTCCGCGTTTACATCCTATTTATTCCCCCGTCATCACTCCCCCTCTCTCTCGTCTTTCCTCCAAGCACCATGCGATCGGAGCTGAAAATTACTTCAAAGCCCAAACCGGCCGACCCCTACTTCTACTTGCATTCTACCATCGCGTAGCGTTACCCAGCCCTTGGCAACAGTTTTCTGATGTCACCGGCTCAAAGGCTGCCGGGGGTCAAAGTTGAACTCGCTCGCGCGCAACTAATCGGTGCCTTCGCGACAGATGCCCCCAGGGAGCAGCCGACGTCACGAGGTACGGCAGAGCTACGTTCGGATTGGTCTGATGTTTAATTCCAGCTTTGAACTTCCCGCGTGTTCCCGTAGTGTGTCAAAAGCACGTGGGAGGAGCGGCAGCTTTATGGAGCGGAACAGAATCGTGTTTACACGATTCCGGGCTTTGCGGCATGAGTTAGATTTCCGATATTTACATGAATAGTTGAAGTGATCAAGTAGTATTCCGCAAAAGAAAACTGGTCCTCGCATGAGCTTTGCAGCTTAAACTTCTGGTGGTGGGCAGGAGCGGATGCAGATCCGATTTTGTGGGGGAAATCCATATCAGCCTCTCCTCCTGGTTGTGTGTGTGGGGGGCGGGGAGGGGACTGGTGATTTCATAGTTTGACAGACCTAGTATAAACAACTCCTAAGTACATCATCGCTCTCCGGGGAGCGATATATGGAAGCGTGGGTTTGTTTGCCTCGCCGAACTACCGTAAACGGTACAATTACGCAATTTCTTTTCGTGTATCCGATTAAATGCCAACACAAAGCACACTACCCAGCACACTGGCAAGAAAACCAAGAGACTCGATATGCAATAGGTCGAAATGAGCCAAGTCCGATAAAATGAGTGACAGGTCGTGATTCTCTGATCGCCTTCCTAAAGCTAGCTAATGATGTGGCGTTTTCGGCGGAAGGTGGCAAATCATTCACCTTTACCCCTCGGTATGCGAGCGACCGTTGTGATGCGGCAAGACAAAGGGTCGGCTGCTGGAGCTGACCTATTGACGAGCCGCGCGTTTCTCGGGCGGGCACCTGGCTGCGGCTGGCACGTATTTATTTCCTCCGCAGACCCGTCAAGGTTTTAAACATAGGATTCGGGGCTTTAAGCATTTTAACGTCCCTCTAAGCTAATAGGGACTTGATCTTGGTCCATCCTAGGGAGTTCAGGATAGGAGTGATATGATCGCGTTTTTTTAGCCAGAGATGACTCAGAGCAGCGAAGTTGAAAACTTTTTGGGATTTTTTAGAGTGACCAAAGGCTTCTACACCCCAAACTGATGAGAGTGTGTATGATATTTGAGAGAAGACGTACGCCTGATTTATGATTTCTAGAGCGTACACGCTTGAATATTGAAATGTGGATGAGCATGCCGTTACACGTTTTATACACACCTGAGATTTGCGCCTGCCTGCGCTTTTGGGTCCCTCTGGCAGGGGTCAAAATATAATTTGTCCCAGCGGGAGAAACTGTGGTCAGCGTTCCCAAGAATGACTACGTTCCCAACAATGGGAACAATGACCCATATTTGGAAACGCATTTTCCATCGTAGATTCAAACTGGAATTTCAGACAGCTTGAAAAAAATAAAGGCGTATATCTACCGAATTATTTCAATATGTCAGTTTTCCGGGGGAAAAATATGAATGACGGCCATAGGCGGATCCAGGGGCGCAAAGTGGGCACGTGCCTCATAGGCGGATCCAGGGGACAAAGGGAGTTCATGCCCCCCCCGATCAACCCTCGGCGCTCCCTGAAATGGTCACGGGCCCCCTGAAATGCTGCTTCCCAGCCCCCCCGATGCGAAAATCGGCTCCCACCGATAGGATTTTGCGCCCATCCGATAGGGTCTTTCGGTACAGAATGGCGCCCCCGGGAAGGCGTCAACCCGATCGGAAATCCTGGATCCGCCTATGATAGCGGCCCAAGGATAAAGGCCTACCCCTACCCTTGCAAGAAGTAGGCTCAAAGGAGTAGAAGGACGCATGGGCGGATCCAGGTTTTTTTCGAAAGGGGGCGTCGTCCGAGCAGGGAGTGCCAAATTCTATCACAGAGTGGCCAATTCTCATATCCAGGACTTCTGGGGGGAGGGGGGCTAGGGGCTCAAGCGTCTCCCGCCATAGCCTTCGATCAGTCTCCGCGTATGTGTTTACTACATGCACTCTGATATCTTGAGGGGGGAGCTTGAGACCCTAGGAACCCCTATTAGGTGGGCGCAAAATCTTATCGGATTTTCGCATCCTGGGGGGGCGGTGATAAGCGACATATCAGGGGGCGCCATCGACCTTTCAGGGGGCGCCGTGACCATTTCAAGGGGCGCCAAGGGTCAATGGGGGGGTTGCGCCGAGGGTCGATCAGGGGGGTCGCCGAGGGTCGATCAGGGGGGTCGCCGAGGGTCGATGGGGGGGGTGGCGAGGGTCGATGGGGGAGGGGCGCCGAGGGTCGATCGGGGGAAACGTACCCCTCTTTCCCCGCCTGGATCTGCCTATGAATGAAGCACCCCAGTAGAAAATATCGAGTTGATGCATCGGCGCACCATAATTCATCAAAACACTCCGGAATAATTCAAACAATCTTGGGGACAAAAACTACAGGATCTCAAAACTTTCTGATACAAATCAATATAAAAAGGCTTAGAAAATGTGAAAATACCACTTTTAAGCACTACTTACTTCCTAAACAGATGAAAGGCACGGTTTTCCTCTATTTCCTCATTCGTCAGCACATGGTGGGCAGCAATTGTGTGACGCCAAGAAAAATATTTTTGCAGTCTAAAATTTTGGAATTTCGTTTTTATACTACTATTTTTCATTGAACTTCCCCGAAAATTATCTAAAAAATAATACCTGTCTGGCTGCACAGTTTCAGAGCAATCTGTCCATCCTTCTTTACCGTTGGGGCTAGATCTTGCAGTTTAGATGAATATTTGAGGGAGCGTTCAAAGACAGATTTTCTAATTCAAAGTAGAACTCCCTCTCAAATTCTAAGAAGAGTTAAAATTGACCAGGTAGAAAGATTCCCCTTGTATTTTCTAACCTCCTGTTGTGTTTTCTGAAAGCATCGTTCGAGGCGTTCCCATCCTTGGGGACGTGCGTTTCCATTTATGGAAGAATGGTTCCCAAATATGGGTCAATATTCCCATTATTGGGAACGTAGCTATTCTTGGGAACGCTGACCACAGTTTCCCCCACTGGTCCGCTCTTTCTAGTTTTTGGAGGTCACGGCCGAAATAGCCCTGGCAGCCGCCGATGCATTTAGCAGACGAATATGCGAAGAAATGTGGCACCAAACACAATACCTAGCGGATGACTTTTAGAGCCGATGGCACAAGGGGTAGGTACATACGTAGAGGAGGCAAAGCCAGGAAGCAGGGCATTTTTTAAGGAAAAGTCAGTGGGGGGCATTTCTTGTGGTAGCCGTTATAGTGTCTTCAAGGGATCATTACCCAATTTTGAGGGGGTTTAATAAAGCTTAGCCGCGTTAATGTTAATAAAAGGTTTGTCAATTGTTATGTTATTCCTTGCTTTCCAGATTATACATGCTGCCAAAGGCTGTCAAGTTTTTTTGCCGGCGGAAAAGGTCAAACCGAGTTAGAAAAAGGGCCAAAGAGGGGCCAAATTTCATTTCGCTAAAATATCCAAATAAATACCACAAAAGCCAGATTTGAGGCTAAACCTCATTATTATTAAACTAAATAATTTATTATTAAATATCAAAACATCATTCTTAACAAATAACTCATTATTAAAACTCATCATTTGTTAGCGTCATTAATCATCTTGGCTGCACCACTCCCCGCTAACATTTAATGTTTTCTCTTTTTTCCAGCCATGCATTTTTTCTTGAACAGTGGCGGATCTAGGATTTTAGTTAGTGGGGGAGGGCGGAGCATCAGATGGCGTACTTTGCCATCAACTTTTCACCCAAAAGGCGCATATAGTATCGCATCCTTTGCGTCCGGTTTTCGGTGGTCATTTTTTTGTGGGTCATGTCTTTAACAAAGTTCTGTCCCTCCCTCCCACCACCATACCAGTTTTTCTGCTGCTCTGCTGCTTTTTCGGCGTCAGAATATCGTATTCCAGAGCAGAAGAGATAAAAGTAAGCCGTATTTATACAAACCATAAGATAAACCAGAAGTAGCTTAGGTGCCAGCAGCTAGAAAAATGGGCAAAAAAACCCAGATTCCAAGAAAGGGCCAACCAAAAAATATCGGGGCCAAACACAAAAAGGCCCAATTCGAATTATTTGGCCACGAAATAGCCAGCCCGGCAGCTCTGACGCTGCTGCAATGTATTCCAAATGAAATGGTGATTTTCTTGCTTTTCTTTATGATTGTGGCAAGATAAGTAAATTCTAAAGTATCGAACACAAGTGGCTTATAGGCTAAATCGAGATAAGTTCTTATATACACACCTTCTATGATGTGCGGCTGTTGCTGTCAAAATCGTGTAAGGAATGTAGTACAATAACCAGTTAACAATTGTTTAGGTTTATCGACGCACCAACTGTCAGGGTCATATGGCGTCGCCAGCTCTTTCCTTGTTGGAAGGGTTTCTCGGGAGATAGTTTTGTGATTGTAACGAAGGGCTGTGGCCGAATATATAATATTTTCCAATTTTTAACATCAAGGGATATATGAAAAAGGCCAGCTAACAACTTATCGACTTTGCAGAAAAAGTTGGTGCAGCGATCTTACAATAAATTTCACGTAAGCTACAACAAGCGTCGGAAAAGGGGAACCAGGGGGCTTGCTCTCCCCCCGCTCACGACTTGACCAGCAATTTCTTGAGCTCAGTTAAAATGGGAGAAACCCGGAAAATTGTATAACCAGGCGCTGCGGAAGACAACGAGGACCCCAAATTCAAAAAGGTTTTGGTACTAACGTGGACGGTTTATTGTCAGTATCAGGTTGAAGTTTGGCGGGCCCCTCTCTTTTATGTTTGAAGTTTTTTGAAGTTTGAAGTCACTTTTATTTATGAAGTTTGGCTGGCCCCTGACGTTTATGTATGCTACCACCACAATAATAAATAAAAAAGACTAAGCAGTTCACACCACCACACCAGCAACCAGTCTTAAGCGCTTTGACTACACCGCTTCCCATCTAATCCACGAACGAGCTCAGAACTGACCTCGTGTGAAATGAGAGCATCATACAATCTCACGATACTGGCTGGGGTATGGGCTTCCGGTTGGATGGAACATGATGTTTGATTGGTTGTAGGCCAGCGTTCATCTCCAGCGTTGTGATTAGTTGATGCTGAGGCTGCTTTGCCGGGATTTCCCGTAACTATGCGCTTTGTTTCGGCTTCGCACGATGGGTGAGACAGCCACCGATGAATATTTAAAAGGATATACGCGAAAAATTTTATTGGCTATATGAAAGGGTTACAAAAAGTTGTTTCAGAAGTCCCATTCTCATTTTTGCGAATTCGGCCTGCAAATGCCTTAAAATCGTTCTCAAAGTCAACATTTCTAGACGACTTTACCGGTACACCTCACATCGATGTATATGACGTACACACGGCCAAGGCTATCAATTTCTCTAAGAATTAGGTCATATCTATCCTAAATAGTGCTGTAGAACTTTGGACTTCTACAGAAAAAATTACTTTAGAAAAACAACATTCCAAAACTCTTTTGAAACAGAAATATAGGGCTTAAAAGAAATCACAATTAACCAATCAGAAGCCCAGGAATTCTCAAACCGGGGTCACGTGACCTATCTGACGCAAAAGTTTTGTCATCCTGAGGCTGAAGCAGAAAATGACTCAAGACCCGCGGTACGAAACCGCTTAAGACTTGAGTAACTATGTTTTTTCCGTTTCTAGGGCAAACTAATTCATTTTGTTGTTTTGAAAAGGTTTTTAAAATAATTCAAATACAAATACAGGAGAACAGACATTTGTATTATAAAAAAACATTACTTTTCAACTTTAGATAGTTTTAGAAAATTAAGTGATGGGTATGGGCATGGGTAAGTGATGGGCATTTTATCGAAACTGTTAACCTATTTCGATAATAAGTGAGTGGCCTCCCAAAATTTTGCCGAATACACAAAAATAATTGATAGTTTCGTTATCAGGATTTTTCAAATAGCAACAAACCACAATTATAATTTTTCGCGTATCTCCTTGTTTGTGGATTGCCAATTTGACACCAACAATAAGCCTAAATTGTTATTATCGGGTGGTGTTCTGTCTTGTTTTCGTTAGGTGAGTTTGTATTTGTTGAAGTTTAAGTCATCTCTTGTCTATTTCACTGGGGGCCAATTTCCGGTCACTGGGAGGGGGCATTTCGGCCGACTGGGGGGAAATGGCCCCCAGTTAACATGTTAAAAAATGGCCTGCCAGGAAGTACAGATATTTCGGAATAGACGACGTTGGTTCGGTAGCACACTCAGTTCAGAGATCCGACTGACCATTTGGTCGTATTTGTACTGTGAGGAAGGCCCGGTTTAAATTAGCCTCGTAGTGTAACTTTTCTAGGTTTCGTAGTTAAATTACCGCAGTGGTCACGCGACCGTGCTCGGCGCAGGGGAGGATCGTATTTCAGAGGCGTTGCCAAGTCCAGTGAGGCTTGCCCCGCTGGGAAGCGGCCGAAAACTTTTTTGTAAATAGTATCTTCATTATGGAGTTACCAAGTGTTCATGGGTATTAATTAGATACCCGCAGCTAAAACCCACCATCCGGTGGTTGAATCACGACCGAGTAAGCCTTAGTTCGCCAGCAATTAGCTGAAAACTGGTCGATCGTAGCGTGTACAGATTCAATTGCAGGGAGGTGTACTTACGAACACGCACGGAGAGCCAATCAGCCCGGATATTCCTGGGGAGTTCCTTGCTGTCAAAAGTTACGACGAACGTATTAGTCGGCACGAGCTCACCATTCAACCTACGGCTCATGCTTCGTACTTTGTTGATACCCTGTTCCATCAGACCGATCAGCCAAAAAGCTTTCGAGCAGGTCTAGACGGAAGCTACCGAAAGTCCTCAGGTGAATTTGTCAGATGCATGTGGGAGGTGAGCACATTTCTACTGCGTGGATTTCCGGAAATCACTGCGGTGCCCGAATTAGAACCAATGTCAAGACCCACTATACAAAAACAGAAGGCAAAATATAATCTTTGTTTCTGCCACCACTTATGTCCATTAAACCACGAGAAAACAAATTCAAAGTCCTGAAAAACCAGATAAAATATAAAGGACATTTGAACACTAACCCGAAATTTCACTCATCCACCTGGTACCCCCAAATACAAATCGCCACACCTGCTGTTAGGGCTCGCGTGAGAAGTGAACCCTTTATTCAGTTGCGGGTGCCAAATCAACGCGGCCCTCGAAGGACCTCAAAACCAAGATGATGGTTGAGACGGGACTACAACCACTCCCCAAACGTTCAATCAAGCTTGCACCGCATCTATGATACAATGGAGAGGCAACGCTATCCTTGCATTACATCTCTGGCGATGGATTAGCAGTAAATATGCGGCTCCCTCCGACGAAAAGAACACGGGTATAGAGACAGGTGAACAGCTGATTAAATAAGAAATCCTGGGACTGGTATGTCACCAAATCGGTGGATACCGTTTCGTGGAAAGCTATGTGCATAAATATAAAATACTAAAAGAAAAACTGGGGATTGCCAGTGAGGGTAGAGGCTATATGGGCGACATTGCCAGTGAGGGTAGAGGCTATATGGGCGACATTGCCAGTGAGGGTAGAGGCTATATGGGCGACATTGCCAGTGTGGGTAGAGGCTATATGGGGGACATTGTCAGTGAGGGTAGAGGCTATGTGGGCGACATTGCCAGTGTGGGTAGAGGCTATGTGGGCGACATTGCCAGTGAGGGTAGAGGCTATATGGGCGACATTGCCAGTGTGGGTAGAGGCTAAATCATCGACATTGCCAGTGTGAGTAGAGGCTATATGGGGGACATTGTCAGTGAGGGTAGAGGCTATATGGGCGACATTGCCAGTGAGGGTAGAGGCTATATGGGCGACATTGCCAGTGTGGGTAGAGGCTACATGATCGACATTGCCAGTGTGGGTAGATGCTATATGGGGGACATTGTCAGTGAGGGTAGAGGCTATATGGGCGACATTGCCAGTGTGCGTAGAGGCTATATGGGCGACATTGCCAGTGTGGGTAGAGGCTACATGATCGACATTGCCAGTGTGGGTAGAGGCTATATGGGGGACATTGTCAGTGAGGGTAGAGGCTATATGGGCGACATTGCCAGTGTGGGTAGAGGCTATATGGGCGACATTGCCAGTGAGGGTAGAGGCTATATGGGCGACATTGCCAGTGTGGGTAGAGGCTATATGGGCGACATTGCCAGTGTGGGTAGAGGCTATATGGGCGACATTGCCAGTGAGGGTAGAGGCTATATGGGCGACATTGCCAGTGTGGGTAGAGGCTATATGGGCGACATTGCCAGTGTGGGTAGAGGCTACATGATCGACATTACCAGTGTGGGTAGAGGCTATATGGGGGACATTGCCAGTGTGGGTAGAGGCTATATGGGCGACATTGCCAGTGAGGGTAGAGGCTATATGGGCGACATTGCCAGTGTGGGTAGAGGCTATATGGGCAACATTGCCAGTGTGGGTAGAGGCTACATGATCGACATTGTCAGTGAGGGTAGAGGCTATATGGGCGACATTGCCAGTGTGGGTAGAGGCTATATGGGCGACATTGCCAGTGTGGGTAGAGGCTATATGGGCGACATTGCCAGTGTGGGTAGAGGCTACATGATCGACATTGCCAGTGTGGGTAGAGGCTATATGGGGGACATTGTCAGTGAGGGTAGAGGCTATATGGGCGACATTGCCAGTGTGGGTAGAGGCTATATGGGCGACATTGCCAGTGAGGGTAGAGGCTATATGGGCGACATTGCCAGTGAGTGTAGAGGCTATATGGGCGACATTGCCAGTGTGGGTAGAGGCTATATGGGCGACATTGCCAGTGTGGGTAGAGGCTACATGATCGACATTGCCAGTGTGGGTAGAGGCTATATGGGGGACATTGTCAGTGAGGGTAGAGGCTATATGGGCGACATTGCCAGTGTGGGTAGAGGCTATATGGGCGACATTGCCAGTGTGGGTAGAGGCTATATAACCGCAGAAGTGGGCGCGCCCTTAAGCCTAAGTAATACATCAGCGTTCACTGTTTGGGCCTGCAAGCGAAGTTTCGCGGAAACTCCTCACCTCTCGGTTCTATTAACGATCAATCACATTAAATTATGGCCACAGACCCTTCAAAGGTTATTTCAAACGACTGATCGAAGCAGATGAACACAAATTCCACACAGTCACGTCTAGTGGTTTCCACGAAATAAACACAATAATACGCGAATCAAGCATTCTTTCAATTAAACTTTCAAAGCCTAGAACTGTAACTGACTACTAACTGGCCTTCTTCTTCGCCTTGACAGCCTTCTTTTTATCAGGGCCGCCGAAGTATGAAGTCATCATTTCCGACAGTTCCGGCATGTCCCACTTGGGCATCTGCATCTGCTCCATCTCCTTCCTGTCAACGAGGCACCACGCAACGTGTTTATTCTGCTCCATCCCCTTCCTGTCAACGAGGCACCACGCAATCCCCTTCCTGTCAACGAGGCACCACGCAACGTGCTTATTCTGCTACTCAACAGCAAAACCCGGCTATACATGAAGCTCAAACCATGTCTGAATTCGATACTGAACAGGACTGAAGACTCGCATGCTCTATGAATGACATCTTAGACTTCAGTTGAAGGTTGAAATTTTTAACACCCCCCTGTGTCGCAACCCTCCGAGCAGCGGCAGTACTCGCCTGGTCTCTGGGTCGTTCATCATCTTGGGCAGCAGTACGATGAGTATGACGGGCAGCACCATCATCAGCACCATGGGCGACATCAGGATGTCGGTGATGCGCCACTGCTCCCGCTTCAGGAAGTACTGGAACTGCCCCAGCGGCCGCAACCGCAGCGGGTAGGGCAGCGGCGTCACCTGCGGGCACGGGGTCCAGCGCTCACCCTCACTGGCGGAGAGGGCATTCCAAGGACGTCACCCTCAGGCACGGGGTCCAGCGCTCACCCTCACTGGCGGAGAGGGCATTCCAAGGACGTCACCCTCAGGCACGGGGTCCCGCACTAACCATCACTGGCGGAGAGGGCATTCCAAGGACGTCACCCTCAGGCACGGGGTCCCGCGCTCACCCTCACTGGCGGAGAGGGCATTCCAAGGACGTCACCCTCAGGCACGGGGTCCCGTGCTCACACTCAGAGTGGCGGCAAGGGCATTTCAAGGACAATGAATTGATAATGTCATGACGTGAAACTGGAAATGCTGCGTGGGATATCCCTGTCATGAGCTCACAAAGAAGAATATTTCTAAATATGGGAGTATTTGCACTTCCAATGAAGCACTTATGTTTCTAAATGTATGACAATTGACCTTTTCACCACCAACAAGGAATATAAGAATCAAGTTTCGCAACGAAGAGGAGCTTATCCCAGGAGAAAACAATACTTGGGCAGGGCACGAATTCTTACGCAGTGGGATTTCAGACAATTTGAATTTTCCGCCGTGCGCCATACAAAAAACGCACCACAAGAAACCTGTGGAATTTGTACGCATTATCGTAAATATGAACAAAGTTCATTCTGCCTATACATGTGCTTATTTTTCCTTGAAAATTCTGCCACTTTCCACAGAACCATTCCTGAATCGAATAGCATTTTCATAAATCTTTAACACTATATGAAGTTACCCTTGATTTCAAAGATCATCTTACGTTACGGATTTTTGCACACTTTATACCCAGAAGTCTAGGGGAAACGTAGACGACTTCAACTGGTTCACCCTGAATGTTTTGATGGCGATGCCGCCACTCTGCTCTGTCCCTATCTTTACCTTATGTATTCTGGGTTGGAAAAACTTACGCATTTGGCCAGATATTCCAAAACTTACGCCGTGGTTTCTCGGCGCAAATAAGCTTTTATTTCCCCCTGGCTTCTCCATAATGAACACACTGACCTCCGGCAGCCTGGCTCACCTCTGAGGGGTTGATGTGGTTGACCCGCCGGCCGCGCATCTTGCCCTTGCTGTTGATGTCCACCCTGACTGGTTCGAAGTGGTACTTGGGGTTGGTGACGTCCACCACGTAGGAGCCGGGCGGCAGGTTGGACACCGTGAAGGACCCGTCCTCACTGGCCGCACCACCCACTCTGTTACTGTCACAGGCCAACGCGCGATACTGACCAACAGCGGTGGAACGCGATGACGTTCTAGCACGCCCATGGTGTCCTACGAACTGTGGCATCCTGCAGAGCACAGTTGTGGTATACTGCAGAGCACAGTTGTGGTATACTGCATATCACAGTTGTGGTATACTGCAGAGCACAGTTGTGGTATACTGCAGAGCACAGTTGTGGTATACTGCAGAGCACAGTTGTGGTATACTGCAGAGCACAGTTGTGGTATACTGCAGAGCACAGTTGTGGTATACTGCAGAGCACAGTTGTGGTATACTGCATAGCACAGTTGTGGTATACTGCAGAGCACAGTTGTGGTATACTGCAGAGCACAGTTGTGGTATACTGCGGATAGCACAGTTGTGGTATACTGCAGAGCACAGTTGTGGTATACTGCAGAGCACAGTTGTGGTATACTGCAGAGCACAGTTGTGGTATACTGCAGAGCACAGTTGTGGTATACTGCATAGCACAGTTGTGGTATACTGCAGAGCACAGTTGTGGTATACTGCAGAGCACAGTTGTGGTATACTGCAGAGCACAGTTGTGGTATACTGCAGAGCACAGTTGTGGTATACTGCAGAGCACAGTTGTGGTATACTGCAGAGCACAGTTGTGGTATACTGCAGAGCACAGTTGTGGTATACTGCAGAGCACAGTTGTGGTATACTGCAGAGCACAGTTGTGGTATACTGCAGAGCACAGTTGTGGTATACTGCAGAGCACAGTTGTGGTATACTGCAGAGCACAGTTGTGGTATACTGCAGAGCACAGTTGTGGTATACTGCAGAGCACAGTTGTGGTATACTGCATAGCACAGTTGTGGTATACTGCAGAGCACAGTTGTGGTATACTGCATATCACAGTTGTGGTATACTGCAGAGCACAGTTGTGGTATACTGCATAGCACAGTTGTGGTATACTGCATAGCACAGTTGTGGTATACTGCATAGCACAGTTGTGGTATACTGCAGAGCACAGTTGTGGTATACTGCATATCACAGTTGTGGTATACTGCAGAGCACAGTTGTGGTATACTGCATATCACAGTTGTGGTATACTGCAGAGCACAGTTGTGGTATACTGCATATCACAGTTGTGGTATACTGCAGAGCACAGTTGTGGTATACTGCATAGCACAGTTGTGGTATACTGCAGAGCACAGTTGTGGTATACTGCAGAGCACAGTTGTGGTATACTGCAGAGCACAGTTGTGGTATACTGCAGAGCACAGTTGTGGTATACTGCAGAGCACAGTTGTGGTATACTGCAGAGCACAGTTGTGGCATACTGCACAGCGCAGTAAGTGATCAGTGTTCGCGCCAATTCAGCTGGCGCCAGGCAACACCAGTACAAGGCTGCTGAAATCACTGACCAGTACCCCAGCTGGTCCCCCAAAACCAATGGTCTTCAACGCTTTGTAAAGAGCCAGACAACGCCGTACTCTAAAGTGCCAGTGTCTTTAAGCTTTGCCGAACTACCACAGTCACGCTCTACTAGCACATATATTTACTTCGGCAGTACATATAGTAAAACATTGAAACCTATACGCTGAAGGGGCGAAAAATATAGAATATCGAGAAAGCCAGAAAATTGAGCTGGTTAGGGACAGTGATCCGGCTTAAAAGGGTGGCTGTTAAGTTGCGTCTTCGTAAATAGGTTACAAACAAAGCAATGCCGGATCCAGGAATTCATTTCGGGGAGGCTATTTATATACACTTTATTTTGGGGACCCTTTCCCAATCCTAAAAAATATCGCATGACGCCGGGGGCCCCGCAAAATGTCTGAGGCCCGCACCACCTCGGAGGCCCGCAAAACACCAGAAGGGTCTGCGCAAATTAAGGGGCCCGAAAACCTGCATGGGCTCTCGTGTGCCCTGCCGACCTACGTAGTTCAAATGCCTGGAGATTTTCGGGGTTACAGACATGCAAGTAAAACATGTATGAGGGCCCATCTATTTCTGAGGTACACCACAAAAATCACATGGTCTGCGAAAAACTGGATGGAGGCCGCAAAACCAACATCCGGTCCGCCCATATTGGACGGCACGCAATTGTTGGTACGCATCAAGCTTGCAAAAATCTGCGAACCAGCGAAAACAAGGGAAGTTACACGATCTCCCATTTGACGGAGGCCCACACGGATAAGACAGTGACCCATCATTATATCGGAGGTTAGACCACTAGGGGATCCGGGCAACCTCGGGTATGGTAGGTATATTATTCGGTGTAAGCTTTCGCAATATTCCAAGCGAGTCGCATAGTCCCCGGGAGGGTCTACTGCAGAGAGCACGCGACCTACCTTGGACAATCCTGCCCCAAAAAGGCTGGGAGCAATGGCCCCCTTTCGTAGACCCACTCCTGTGCTTTCGGGGAGATCGTATACATATATTTATCCTCTGCTTGGGAGCCAAAACTCACATCACTCACCATGTGATAGAGCGAGAGGGTCAAAAGCTGAGGCAGTTACCGCAAAATAATACTTAAAATAATAATTGCCGCCCCAGTAGTTCAGTTGGTAGAGCGTTTGGCTCCGGCCCGCTACTCAGAAGTATGCAGTGGCAGTGCATGTCCAGGCTTGGGATCGGTTCCCCTGAGACGCTCCGACGCTCAATAGTTTGCCCGACGTAGGTCGGCTGGCAACCGACTGGTGAGAGGGTGACCTGAGTGGGGAGGCTGTCCCTGTGCTTTGTGGGACGTTAAATTTTGGCTTCTAAATTATCCCTTCATTGTGCGAGTTGCTCGTTCGGGTGGTGGGGTCGGGGTCTCCGTGACAAGTCCGTTGAGGACTTTAGTGAGACTCCGACTCCAGCAGCCGTACAGGGAAAAAGTTGGACCAAATTTATTTTAAAAAAACCTGAAACGTTCACTCGAGCTTACAGGGAAGGTGGCACCTTCATAACGTGATTTTAACTGAGATAGCCAAGTTGTAAAGCAAGTCGGAAAACCCGGTACTCAATTTATCATTTGTCTTGGAACTCGAGATTTCCGTAGAAATAAAGCTAAAACCTACCTGCAGTGTACCCCTTATGTACCCCTAAGCAGCAGGCCACAGTTGTCATGGCTGTTGGGGTGACAACATATGCTGACGTCACGATGAGCATCAGCCAATCGAAGCCCTTGAAGCTTTACGAGTATGGTAGTGGTTGCCAGATCATGACATCATCCACAGGCAAATATTTGTTTCTTTTCCTAGAGTATTTTAAAAATCAAAATATTGAGCTTATTGTACATTCTTGAGAGAAATCATGAGTGGTTTCATTATTTTCGGCTAAAAGTACGCCTAATTACACTAAATTCCAGGATTTGACCAAGGTGCCACATTCCCTTTAATCCCACATACTATTAACGTCAGCCACGTCGTTTGAACCGCGCTCCAGGTAATAGCTAACAACTGTAGTATTCACCCCACATTATCAACTGCAATGCAACGATTTCTGCCAAAAAAGATCAATATTACTAGTCAATAGCGTTTCTAATACTGCTCCTGCACAGTGTTTCCCGGCCTTATCACTCACGTGAGAAAGCCGTAGGCGGTATCGTGACCCCCGGTCACCGTCACCACCGCCGCGTGGAACCAGGCTGGGTCCAGGTCAGGCTCGGGTCGCATCAGCCGCCCCTGTATCCGGTACCCGCCCTGCAGCGCCGCCGCCGGACCGGCCGCCGCCAGCACCACCAGCAGCGTGAGAGTCCTCATTGTCTGTGGAGAGGCGGACGGTTACCGACGGCTCCAGCACCACCAGCAGCGCCGCAGCCCTCATCGCCTGTGGAGAGGCGGGACGGTCACCGACGGCTCCAGCAGCCACCAGCAGCGCCGCAGCCCTCATCGCCTGTGGAGAGGCGGGACGGTCACCGACGGCTCCAGCAGCCACCAGCAGCGCCACAGCCCTCATCGCCTGTGGAGAGACGGGACGGTCACCGACGGCTCCAGCACCACCAGCAGCGCGAGAGTCCTCATCGTCTGTGGAGAGACGGGACGGTCACCGACGGCTCCAGCAGCGCCAGCAGTGCCACAGCCCTCATCATCTGTGGAGAGGCGGGACGGTCACCGACGGCTCCAGCAGCACCAGCAGTGCCACAGCCCTCATCATCTGTGGAGAGACGGACGGTCACCGACGGCTCCAGCAGCACCAGCAGCGCCACAGCCCTCATCGCCTGTGGAGAGACGGGACGGTCACCGACGGCTCCAGCAGCACCAGCAGTGCCACAGCCCTCATCATCTGTGGAGAGACGGACGGTCACCGACGGCTCCAGCAGCACCAGCAGCGCCACAGCCCTCATCGCCTGTGGAGAGACGGACGGTCACCGACGGCTCCAGCAGCACCAGCAGCGCCACAGCCCTCATCATCTGTGGAGAGACGGGACGGTCACCGACGGCTCCAGCACCACCAGCAGCGCGAGAGTCCTCATCGTCTGTGGAGAGACGGGACGGTCACCGACGGCTCCAGCAGCACCAGCAGCGCCGCAGCCCTCATCGTCTGTGGAGAGACGGACGGTCACCGACGGCTCCAGCACCACCAGCAGCGCCACAGCCCTCATCGTCTGTGGAGAGACGGACGGTCACCGACGGCTCCAGCAGCACCAGCAGCGCGAGAGTCCTCATCGTCTGTGGAGAGATGGACGGTCACCGACGGCTCCAGCAGCGCCACAGCCCTCATCGTCTGTGGAGAGACGGTCATCGACGGCTGCAGCCGGCAGGTGTGCAACCTCTCACACTGAGCTGACGTTCAAACTTGAACATAAGTGGGAGTTTCAGACTGTGCAGGCTCGGGCTCAGCCATATGCTGATTCAGAGGCCCGTCACAAGCCCAGCTTTTGAGAAAAGCCTCAATAAGGCCAGGCAGGCCTCATATCATGCAAAAACTATATGATGGCTATATAAAGCCAATATATAAGCACAGGGCCCAAAAAGTCAGCAAGTCATTTTCAACCAGTCAGCAGAGTCAACGAAGCAAAAACATGGGGTATGAAATGAAATACTGATTATAAGATGGGAAAATATAGGTTGTCCGTGTGTCCTGACTTCAAATAATGACTAGCAGCCAGAGTTTTGCATTTCAGAATTTTCTTGAGTCGACTCAACTCAACTCATGTGCTGAGAGTGGTCAACTCAACTCTGACCCAACTCATTGTCGAGAGTTCAGCGAGCCGACTCAACTCTGACTCAATGCTAAATCACCCTGACTCAACTCTGACTCAACTCATGACTCAACTCATGACTCAACTCAACTCAAACTTCAACTCAGTTTCAAAATATATAAACAAAGGATAAATGATATAAATAAATAATAACAAATTAATAAACCACTAAAAGACAAGCTGTACAGAAAATCTTACAGGAAAATGAAGATTAATGTATGGTAGATAAATTAATTGAAACATTAAAAATTAGTTATAGCCAGGAGCCATGGATATCTTTTTTATTCTTCCAGACTGCCACTGCCAGGTAAAGCTGCCACACCATGCTGCAATGATTTCTGAAAGAAGTCTTGCATGTCTAACCAGGTGCATGGAATGGAAAGGAACTTAAATGGGTTAAGGTTACAACAAATTAGGGAAATAATTGCACCTCCATACCATCAGAAAAAGGTCCAGCTAAAAAAACATGATCTAAACTGTATTTTCAGGAATGATAGGGGTAATGCTTTTTGTTTCTGTTAAAGAACGATGCTAGATAATTTTACTAAATGAAACATTCATATGCCATGAGCTGAACCAAAATCTAAGCTGTAATTACTAGAGTACCTAGTGGTATTATGGTAGTAGGCAGATCACATCTCGCGGTTCAAAGGATCACATCAGAAGGTCCACTGATCAAAGGGTCTAATGTTCATAGGCTCTACACTTTCAAAGTTAGACCTTTTGAATAAGAAGTCCAATGTTCAAAGGGTCCAAAAAGGCGTGCTCAGATGCATGAGAGTGGGGTGCATGATGCCGCAGGTTAGGTTAGGTTAGGTTAGGTCAGGTCAGGTCAGGTCAGGTCAGGTCAGTTGAGTATGCCCTTATTGGTCCCTATTTCCTAATCGATCTGGGGATATCACCCCTTTTTCCAGATTCTGAGTGCGCCTCTGGTCTGGGTACCACTTTGGGAAATGTTTTAGAAATATTCCCACAATCTGCAAGAAAATTCCCAAGAGGTGAAACAGACAGAAGGAGGGAGGGTTAGAAGAGTAGCATAAAGTGGTACTCAGACCAGAGGCGCACTCAGATTCTGGAAAGAGGGGTGATATCCCCAGACTAGGAAATAGGGACCAAAGGCATACACCTGACCTAGCCTAGCCTAGCCTAGCCTCACCTGACCTGACCTGACCTGACCTGACCTGACCTGACCTGACCTGACCTGACCTGACCTGACCTAACCTAACCTAACCTAACCTAACCTAACCTAACCTAACCTAACCTAACCTAACCTAATGTAACCTAACCTAACCTAACCTAACCTAACCCAACCCAACCCAACCCAACCCAACCCAACCCAACCTAACCTAACCTAACCTAACCTAACCTAACCTAACCTAACCTAACCTAACCTAACCTAACCTAACCTAACCTAACCTAACCTAACCTAACCTAACCTAACCTAACCTAACCTAACCTAACCTAACCTAACCTAACCACAACCTAACCTAACCTAACCTAACCTAATCTAATCTAATCTAACCTAACCTAACCTAACCTAACCTAACCTAACCTAACCTAATCTAATTTAATTTAATCTAATCTAATCTAATCTAATCTAATCTAACCTAACCTAACCTAACCAGTTGTGGTCAGCGCCAGTTGTGGTACTTGGAATGTTGCACTGGATGAAGTTTTGAACAGTAGCACTTATGATATATATTAACCTGTAGCAATTCTAATTAATGGAAGTTTTGAACCGTTGGAACTTTTGAACTGTGGCGCTTATCATACAGATCAACCTGTAGTTATCTGGCAACATGTGTGAAGCCTGCTACCTCATTACCAACGTTTGCATGTTAAACCCTTAAAGGTGCCTAAGAAATATCAATCAAAATTCAAGCTGTATCACACCTCCCTTCAGTCCATCCATAAAAATTCAATCAATAAGCTTACCTAAGTTTTATCAGCAAAGGTCAGCACAAATACCTTCAAGAGCCTTAAGATCAAATCACCAAAGCACAGGAGCAATTTGACATCACTTTTACAGTTGCCATGTGACTACAGGACTGTTTTTGGCTGTTTATGAAGAATTATGTGAGTTGATGCACTGGATGAAAGAACTGACAATTAATGTTTTACATACCTAGATAGTTCTCCAACCCCCTTCCTTCTTCCTTCTTTCCTTCCTTCCCAACAAACAACCAACCAACACACACACAAACTAATGTCCATGTATGAATTTCCAAATATGGAGGCCAAGCATAGGTCTGGTGGTAAGCAAAGCTAGTAGCAAAAAATGTCTACTTTGATTCGCGTTAAAACGGCTTCTAATTATTTAAAACAAATCAAATCTTAAGATTATTAAAACCAATAACAATATTTGCTTGTAATAGACAAAGAATTTTAGAGCAGCCGTAGACGGCGCACTAAAGACAAATATAACATTATCACGTTTAGGGAGAGAATAAAGCAAAAATTTACTGAATCATCACATGGTTTTTGATACTTTTTAGCCTTGAGGCTACTAAAGCTTGTGCTTCTGCTCGGTTGCATTTTTCTTCAAAGACAGTAGTGGCGCACACTTGTTTTTTTATCTTTATTGACCCCGGTCACGCTCACCAGAGGCGCTATTGTGCCATCCAAGATGGCCGCGAAAGAGGGACTCCGAAAGGTAAACAACGTTAGTGGGCCCCGGGAATAGTATGGTAAGCGGTGAATTATACGTGTTTTATGCCGGGTATGTGGCAGCGGCTTATAACCAGCGGCTGCGAAAGGCAGTAAAGAGCCCAAATTCGAAGAGTTTTTGGTCCCAAGGAGCAAAGTTTGTAGTCAGGTTGAAGTTTGCTGCCCCCCCCACTTTTTTGCCGGTGGCGACGCTTATGTTTGGAAACGCATTTTCCATCGTGCATTTAAACTGGAATTTCAGACAGCTTGAAACGAATAAAGGCGTATATCTACCGAATTATTTCAATATGTCAGTTTCCCGGGCTAAAAGGAATGCAGCCATATCCAGGGGGACGGCAAAGTGGGCACATGCCCCATAGGCAGATCCAGAGGCAAAGGGAATATGTGCCCCCACCATCGACCCTCGGCGCCCCCTGAAATAGCCACGCCCCCTGAAATTTCGCTTCCCACCCCTCATCCCCCTCCCAGGATACGAAAGTATAGGCTCCCACCGATAGGGTTTTGTTCCCATCCGATAGGGTTTCCCGGTCAAGAATGGCACCCCGCCCCCGGGAAGGTGCCCCCTGATTGGCAATCTAAGATCCACCTATGATGACGGCCCAAGGATAAAGGCTTACTCCTGCTAGAAGCAGGCTTAAGGGGAGTGGAAGGAGGCATAAGCGGAACTGGAGATTGCCTCACAGCCAGTCTGCAAAGTATGGCAGCAGGCCAGACGAGTCGCACTAGCCATCTAAAATTCTCGCACCACGAGCCTCCAAAAATTCGCACCAATCTGCCACATACCAGGGAAAAAATGCACCCATTCCTACCCCTACAATGCAACACTACCTCAATCATTAGTCAGTTAGTTAAGGACTTTTTATAAGGCCCTCTCCTGTGTCTTAATAGCCATTCAGTCATTATTTGTTTAGTTTAAATTCACTAACCTCGCAAATTCGCACCAGGTTGATAAAATTCGCACCACTTGGTCCTGTCTCCAAGGGCACTCGCACCGACGAGATCTCGTCGAAAATGCCATACTTTGCACACTGGCCTCACAGCCGCTTACCAGGTGGATGCGAATGGAAGTCAGATGGCTGAAAATGTCTGCAACAGACAGCAGCATTTGAGCCTATCTTCTTCCCAATTCTCAGTTTCAACTTCCACTGCTTGAACAGCACCTTATCCTGAGGAAACCTGTGAAAGCTGAGACTTCGACACTTTCTTCGGAAGGATACACACTGAGGAACGCAGCAGTTCTGATTGGATCTAATGGTTATCCTTCTCTTCTCCATTTTCTTTGAACTTTCCAAGATTGTAACAATCAAGAAAATAACGCCAGTCTTCAATATTCACGTCCTCCCAACGTCACGTATAACCACACTCCTTCACAGCAATTAGTTCACAACGACTGAAAGTCCGTTTAAAACCTGTAGAGTTCAAACATGCGCTGGATATGAAGCAGCCGCGCCAGACGTCAGTCCCTCTCCTGGCGTTTCCAAAAAAATCCGCCAGGTGCCAACACTTTCGATGACCGAGGCCAATTGTTCTTGTTGTTGTCTACGACCACGGTTCCTATAGGTCTACGACAAAGGAGCGTGGTGCGGTAGTTGAATGTTGTTGAAGAAATTGTAGCCATTTACGTTTTATTCACGACATAACGCACAGACGTAGGTAATTTGAAATACTGTTGAGTATTCTTTAAAGGCCATACTGTGGAGTCGATTTTCGTAGGATCTCGTTCGGACTTCCTCCACAAGAAGATATTGGGGGTCGGAGCTTTCGTACTGTATTACAGTGCTTCGTCAGCGATGATCCGAACGATATTCCGAACGAATATCGCTGACGAAGCACTGTAATACAGTACGAAAGCTCCGACCCCCAATATCTTCTTGTGGAGGAAGTCCGAACGAGATCCTACTGTTGAGTATTTTTTTAGAGAGAGAAGGCAATTGAAACAGTGGGGTTGGTAGGGACGGCCATTTCCAATCGCCAATTCCAGAATTCTCTTTTCAATCAAGCTTTTGTTTTTATGCCTTCCAGTATCCATATGCAAAAAACGTCTTTTTCTTCAATTCAAAGTGATTTTGACCCCAGTAACCACCGTTTTTGGGTAGTATTTTGGTTTTGTCACTGAGTTGCTTTATAATTAAGTGAAGGAATGAGAATTACATCGGAAAATGTTGTTTCCAAAGAATGAAACTTAGTGAGAGCTGTATTCTGTGCTGTGTGTGTGTGCAATATTATTTTTTCTCTTTCATCTAGTTGAATTGATACTTTTCTCATCTTATAAAGTTGGAATATTGCATCAAGGAGGCAATGATGTGCTGGAAAGTCACAGTTATATTTTATCTCTTATCTTAGTTTTAGATGAAATGTGGAAACCATTATCATGAATTTTACTTTATCCAGACTGGCTCTGGTCCCGGCACAGTCCCAGCATCTAGCCTTTGGTCCCGGCTTTAGTCCCGCCGGGACCAAGCCTGGTCCCGGCGCCGGGACTGCGGGACCCAAAAAGTCCCACCTCTAACGACGATCAGAGACATCCAGTAGCAATAAATAATTCATCTGATTTGCACAATAATAGTATTTCAATATTTTGTCAAATCAGAGTCCAAACTTTTGGTGCTAACAATAAGAACTGCTTTTAATAGGTTAAAACAGTAGCTGGAGACGGCGCATTTAAGACCAAAAACAATTTTATATGTTGTTTAGAAATATTTACATTACTTTGTTATTTATCACTTGACTTCAACTATGTTTTGCCCTTAAGCTACTTTGGTTTGAACCTATTGTTGACTAAATTTGTTCTTCAAAGACAGCAATGGCGCACTCTCTTGCCTGTGGTTATTCTTTTATAATGTAACGGAAGTTAGCACAGATTCAACACCGGTTCAGCACAGATTCACATTCAGTCAAACTTAACTCATTACAAAAAAAGAGTTATTTCTGATCATAGAGGACACAAAAAGAAACAAAAAAATGTTTTTTGCATAATCTTTATCCTCCAAACATAAACCAACAATCATTTTAGTCATGGGGCCCATAAGGGCCCCACTAGGGCACTTTGAAAATTTTGGCGAATAGGGTGGACTACTTGATTTTCTTCAAAATTGGTATATAGCACCTTCATACCAGAAGAATAAATCCGGCTGAAGAACATGCCCGTTGCATTGACTAAGAGGGGCCCTAAAGGGGCCTCGAATTTTCAAAACCAATTATCCAGCAATCAATACAAAAAAATCATACAATGATACCTAACATATGAAAGGGCACATTTTTCCAAAGATAATCCAACCATCATTTTAGACATGGGGCCCATAGGGGTCCCACTACTGCACTTTGAAAATTTTGGCGAATAGGGCGGACTACTTCGATTTTCTTCAAATTTGGTATAAAGCACCTTCATACCAGAAGGATAAATCTGGCGAAGAACATGCCCGTTGCATTGAATAAGAGGGCCCTGAAGGGGCCTCAAATTTTCAAAAACCAATTATCCACCAATCAATACAAAAATCATATAATTATACCTATCATATGAAAGTGCTTGTTTTCCCAAAGATAATCCAACCATCATTTTAGTCATAGGGCCCATAGGGCCCCACTAAAACATAAATTTTTGGCAAATAGGGCGGCCTACTTCGATTTTCTTCAAAATTGGTATATAGCACTTTCATACCAGAAGGATAAATCGGCTGAAGAACATGCCCGTTGCATTGAATAAGAGGGGCCCTGAAGGGGCCTCGAATTTTCAAAAACCAATTATCCACCAATCAATACAAAAAATCATATAATGATACCTATCATATGAAAGGGCTCGTTTTCCCAAAGATAATCCAACCATCATTTTAGTCATGGGGCCCATAGGGGCCCACTAGGCACTTAAATTTTTGGCAAATAGGGCGGACTACTTCGATTTCTTCAAAATTGGTATGTAGCACCTTCATACCGGAAGGATAAATCTGGCTGAAGAACATGCCCGTTGCATTGATTAAGAGGGGCGCTAAAGGGGCCCCGAATATTCAAATACCTATTATCCACCAATAACTACCAAAAATCATATGATTTCTATCATGATATGATTTTTTGGTATTGATTGGTGGATAATTGGTTTTTGAAAATTCGAGGCCCCTTTAGGGACCCTCTTATTCAATTCAACGGGCATGTTCTTAAGCCAGATTTATCGTTCTGGTATGAAGGTGCTATATACCAATTTTGAAGAAAATCGAAGTAGTCCGCCCTATTCGCCAACATTTTCAAAGTGCCGTAAGTGGGACCCCTATGGGCCCCATGACTAAAATGATGGTTGGATTATCTTTGGGAAAACGAGCCCTTTCATATGATAGGTATCATTATATGATTTTTTTGTATTGATTGGTGGATAATTGGATTTTGAAAATTCGAGGCCCCTTTAGGGCCCCTCTTAATCAATGCAACGGGCATGTTCTTCAGCCAGATTTATTCTTCTGGTATGAAGGTAGTATATACCAATTTTGAAGAAAATCGAAGTAGTCCGCCCTATTCGCCAAAATTTTCAAAGTGCCCTAGTGGGGCCCCTATGGGCCCCAAGACTAAAATGATGTTTTGGAATATCTTTGGGAAAACGAGCCCTTTCATATGATAGGTATCATGATAGGATTTTTTTGGCATTAACACGCGCATTGACGGGGGTCTGAGCCACCTTCGCATTGACGGGGGCGGGTACCCCCCTAAGATCTCGAGAACCACGGTAGGTAGCAAAAAACGGTAAACAGCGTTGGGTTTCCCATTCACTTTTCCATCGAAAACATTTGTATCATTTTTGTCAGGTCACATTTAAGGTCACGAGAGGTCAAAAACAGCCATCATAGGGATAACATGTAAATTCAGTTTTTCGGTCATTACATCTGAACAAGTAAAGACAGAGGAAAACTACTTGAACTATATGAATCCTCTCAGCAAGCCGAATCGAGTGATATATAATTTGACTTTGCTAGGTCAAATAAAGGATTTGACCTGACCTGAGGTCAGGTCAGGGTCAAATTATATAAAATACATATCATTAGAACCGCAAAGCCCAGGCAAGTCTAATGAAGCTAAAATAAATGCTCTATCACCATCCGTTACTGAGTTATTCCCTAAAAACCATTTTTCCTATGTATATCCAATGGAGAGCTCATGCCTCGTACCTGACCTTAGGTCATGGATATCAAAAATACCGGAACATATTTTAGAGAACTCGGTGGGGCCATTATGTGATATGAGTTCCAATCGGATAAGTTCATCCTGCTCCGACTTATGCTATCTTAAACTTTTTTGAGGTCGGGTCACTTGACCTGTACTGGTGACCTGACCTTGGACGACCTAACCTTAAAATTTTCACAGAAGTTGTAAAAATGATGAGGGAAAAGGGATGCCAAGTACGGCGGCGCTACGCGCCGCCGTTTTTCTGCTGTCTCCGAAAAAACCCGAGGGAGTGGAGGCGGGTACCCGCCCCCTGTCAATGCGCGTGTTAATTGGTGGATAATTGGTTTTTGAAAATTCGAGGCCCTTTAGGGCCCCTCTTAATCAATGCAACGGGCATGTTCTTCAGCCACATTTATCATTCTCGTATGAAAGTGCTATATACCAATTTTGAAGAAAATGGAAGTAGTCCGCCCTATTCGACAAAATTTTCAAAGTGCCCTAGTGGGGCCTCTATGGGCCCCATGACTAAAATGATGGTTGGGTTATCTTTGGGAAAACAAGCCCTTTCATATGATATGCATTATCATACGGTATTGTCCTATTGATTGGTGGATAATAGGTATTTGAATATTCGAGGCCCCTTTAGGGCCCCTCTTAATCAATGCAACGGGCATGTTCTTCAGCCACATTTATCCTTCTCGCATGAAGGTGCTATATACCAATTTTGAAGAAAATCGAAGTAGTCCGCCCTATTCGACAAAATTTTCAAAGTGCCCTAGTGGGGCCTCTATGGGCCCCACGACTAAAATTATGGTTGGATTATCTTTGGGAAAACAAGCCCTTTCATATGATATGCATTATGATATGGTATTGTCCTATTGATTGGTGGATAATAGGTATTTGAATATTTGAGGCCCCTTTAGGGCCCCTCCTAATCAATGCAACGGGCATGTTCTTCAGCCAGATTTTTCCTTCTGGTACGAGGGTGCTATATACCAATTTTGAAGAAAATCGAAGTAGTCCGCCCTCTTCGCCAAAATTTTCAAAGTGCCCTGGTGGGGCCCCTATGGGCCCCATAACTAAAATGGTGGTTGGATTATCTGGGAAAACGAGCCCTTTTATATGATAGGTATCATTATACGATTTTTTGTATTGATTGCCCCGGTAGCCAGTTGGTAGGCGTTGGGCTCCGGCCGCGCCAGAAGCATGCAGTGGCAGTGCATGTCCAGGCTGGATCGGTTCCCCGAACGCTCGGCGCTCAATGGTTTGCCCGACGTAGGTCGGCGGCAACGACTGGAGAGGGTGACCGAGCGGGGCGGCCGTCCCTGTGCGTGGGACGTAAACTTGGCTCAAATAACCCTCCATTGAGGGAGTTGCTCGCGGGTGTGGGGTCGGGGTCGTGACAAGTCCCTATGACTTTAGTGAACCGACCCAGCAACCGACTAAACAACTGAACAAAATTTATAAAAAAATAGTGGATAATTGGTTTTTGAAAATTCGAGTTCCCTTTAGGGCCCCTCTTAATCAATGCAACGGGCATGTTCTTGAGCCAGATTTATCCTTCTGGTATGAAGGTGCTTTATACCAATTTTGAAGAAAATCGAAGTTGTCCGCCCTATTCGACAAAATTTTCAAAGTGTCCCTAGTGGGGCCTCTATGGGCCCCAAGACTAAAATGATGGTTGGATTATCTTTGGGAAAACAAGCACTTTCATATGATACGCATTATGATATGGTATTGTCCTATTGATTGGTGGATAATTGGTATTTGAATATTCGAGGCCCCTTTAGGGCCCCTCTTAATCAATGCAACGGGCATGTTCTTCAGCCAGATTTTTCCTTCTGGTACGAAGGTGCTATATACCAATTTTGAAGAAAACCGAAGTAGTCCGCCCTATTCGCCAAAATTTTCAAAGTGCCATAGTGGGGCCCCTATGGGCCGCATGACTAAAATGATGGTTGGATTATCTTTGGGAAAACGAGCCCTTTCATATGATAGGTATCATTATACGATTTTTTTGTATTGATTGGTGGATAATTGGTTTTTGAAAATTCGAGTTCCCTTTAGGGCCCCTCTTAATCAATGCAACGGGCATGTTCTTCAGCCAGATTTATCCTTCTGGTATGAAGGTGGTATATACCAATTTTGAAGACAATTGAAGTAGTCCGCCCATTCGCCAAAATTTTCAAAGTGCCCTAGTGGGGCCCCTGTGGGCCCTATGAATAAAATAATTGTTGGATTATCTTTGGAGGGTAAAGATGATGCGAAAAACATACTTGTTAGTTGTTGTTTCTTTTTGTGTCCTCTATGATCAGAAATAACTCTTTTTTGTAATGAGTTAAGTGCTGACTGAATACAAATGTGTGCTGAATCTATGCTGAAGCTGTGCTGAACCTGTGCTAACTTCCGTTACATGCAGTCAGGGTAGTGGGCAGTGCACATTGTAGTATTTATTTCTAATTTAAGTTCGTCACGGGATTTTGCAGAATGTTCTGGGGCAGGGATTGCCTCTCAAAATATCATATGTTCAAATATTGATTCCTGTTTTTTTGCAGTTGAAACATCACTTATTGCTTCAATTATGACTGCTCATGAAGGACATGCCTTTAAAATGCAAAGCCATCAGGCCCTTCCTCATACTCACCTGTTCGGGATTAGCATCTTTCTTCATTCCTATGCAGGAATAATTTCTGTCATGAATTAACGCATTGAAATTGGCATTTTATGAAAGGAAATATGCAGTTACATTAACACCATGAATAAATATACTGGATTTTGCATAATATTGAAGGAAATGAACATTTTTCTGTGCATATTTTGCCACTGTTCTGCGTCAGAATTGACTCCGACTCAATGCTGATTTGAGTCGGAATCGAGTCGACTCACTTCTGAATTTGGCTTGAGTCGAGTCGGCTCACCATTTTCAACTCAGTGAGTGGAGTCAAAATCGGAGTCAGCCATTTAGCTGTGAGTCAGAGTTGAGTCGACTCAAATGAATTGAGTCATCAACAAGGCTGGTATAAAGATATCCAACTTGAACTGTACCTTAGATTTTTATTCATATACTCCGATCTGATGGTTAATTTTTAATATTAAGATTATGTCAGTAAATGGTTTTTAGATTGTGGTTCATACATTGCTCACCCTATAGTAAAATAACACCAATCTCACTACATCACAAATTAGGGGTTGAACAAAAAATTATATTGGAATGATATTTCACAACTCGAATTGGATTCTTAAATAGCAATTTGAGAGTGAAAGTGTCTCAACTTGAGACTTTCAAGAAGTGCAACTAAGATGACTGAACCACTTTTTCTATAGTTTGGTATTCATTTTTAAGGGTGGGGCCATGTAGCTCTCTGACTTGAAAAAGGGCTAATCACCCTGTGTGGGCCAGGAAATATGGCTGTAGTATGTGATATGGCCTTAGTGTGTGAGCACTTCAAAGAAACAAAAATCAAGCAGTCACAGTGCCCAAAGCTTGTCACAAGTATCAAATTGTGAAACACATTCTCATACTTTTCTTTTTGCCATTCACCTTGATTATCACCATCAATGTTTCTTGTGGCATTCTGGATTAGAAAAATACAAAATAATCAAGAACATGTTGCCACCATTATTCAATCCAAAATTAGGTGATAAATTATTGGTGCCAAGAAGGCAATGCTTGTCCCAAATTGCCAATTTGTGTACCTAGTCAAAATGAGTCATATAACTCCTTAAGTAAGTATTTTGTAACTCCTTAAGTAAATTGTATCCGTATTTTAATCATATCTCCTTAAGTAAGTGTTTGTAACTCCTTAAGTAAACTGTATCCGTATTTTAATCTTAGTATGATGAGTATGTAATAAACGTGCGATGGCTTTAAGTCCAAAAATGCCTGTAATTGGCCAAGTGTGAATGTTTGGAGTGACCATAAAATAAAAACATATATTCATGCTTCAAGTATGAGCAGATTTTGCAGCCCTTGGAACATCAACCACCTTCAGTATGCAGCCAGTTGACTCAATGAGGAGATTGGGGTAAATTGATTTGTATTGTAAATGGTGTTGAGATTAGAAAATGGCCAGATAACTTTACCTTGAATTGAGGGATGATAAATCCCTCAATAAATTTTTTAAGGCAACTGCAGAAGGTCATCTGCACAAAAAACTTCCCTCAATAAATTTTTTAAGGCAACTGCAGAAGGTCATCTGCACAAAAACACTGAGGTTGAAGACAGAGCATTTTGTGAAGTAGCAGCAGACAGTGTCACACACAAAACATCTGGCGTAGACACTTTCAGCAACTGCCTGTTTGCTGCCCCCTCTTACACTCTGGTTTGTGTGCACCAGGCTTGCCCACAATTGTTCTAGGGAAAATTTGGAAGTTTCTTGCAGCAGGGCCAGTCATATTGTTGGTTTAATTTTATCATGTCTTGCCCTTTTGTCCATTTTTCTCAGTATAGGACTAAGCAGTGTGTGTGTGTGTTGTAAATGTGTTCACCTTTTCTAAAGAAAAGATCAAGATCAGATCAAGATGAGATTGTTGTTGCTCAATAGAGAAGGAAGAGGCCAGGACACAGGCATTTTGCCAGGGATAAAAACTCAAGGAGAAGATATAACATATCTTCATACCTGAGGATGCTTGCAGGAGCAGATTGGATTCATCAGGACAGACCCACCAGAAATAAAAACATGAAAATAAATATATATCCATACATGGATTCACACAAAAAAATGAAAGATACACTCATACAAAGGCATGTATTAAAAACATGAGACAAGGAAGAACAGGCACTGTGGGTCTGCAGCTTTATCAGCATCTCACTGTTCCTTGTATGTTCCTTGTGTGCACTGAACAGTGCACTCGGTCCCGGTCTCTGAGTCCGGCGCCGGGACCAGCTTGGGTTCCCGGCGCCGGGACTGCAGGACTGAAAATTCCCACCTCAAGTATACAGCAAGGGTCCACTAACTACTATTGTCACTCACTCATCATATTTGGACTGGAAAAGTACTTTGACAATAACTGCTGTGTTACAAACACCCCAGGTTGGAAGGCAATCGTTGAGAGTAAGCCGGTAGTAAGAGGGCGAGTGAATTTGGAGTGATATTTGTCTGCTGAATCATGGCTGAAGCAATCCAGAAGAGGTTTCAAACTGAGGTTGAAAATTACAAGCAATTACAGAAAGGTAAGTGAAGGTATAGTAACACTTAAGTCTTCATGCTGTCTCTTCTGTTGTGGACTGGTGAGGGGGAGTTTCATAAAACGTTTTGTCTCAGAATCAGACTGGAATCGGGATTTTCTTTCTCTTCCTTTACTTGTACACTAGGGTGGGATGAAAATTCTGACTCCTGGCTGCTACCAGACAGTGGAAGCATTGACGACGTGATGGCTGGCCCGTGCGTGCCTGTGATGATTTGTCTCCCGTGTGTTTGTGTGTATGCGTGTGATGATTTGTCTCCCGTGAGTTTGCGTGTATGCGTGTGATGATTTGTCTCCCGTGTGTTTGCGTGTATGCATGTGATGATTTGTCTCCCGTGTGTTTGCGTGTATGCGTGTGATGATTTGTCTCCCGTGTGATTGTGTGTATGCATGTGATGATTTGTCTCCCGTGTGTTTGCGTCTATGCATGTGATGATTTGTCTCCCGTGTGTTTGCGTGTATGCGTGTGGTGATTTGTCTCCCGTGTGTTTGCGTGTATTGGGTGTGATGATTTGTCTCCCGTGTGTTTGCGTGTATGCATGTGATGATTTGTCTCCCGTGTGTTTGCGTGTATGCGTGTGATGATTTGTCTCCCGTGTGTTTGCGTGCATGCGTGTGATGATTTGTCTCCCGTGTGTTTGCGTGTATGCGTGTGATGATTTGTCTCCCGTGTGTTTGCGTGTGTGCGTGTGATGATTTGTCTCCCGTGTGTTTGCGTGTATGCGTGTGATGATTTGTCTCCCGTGTGTTTGCGTGTATGCGTGTGATGATTTGTCTCCCGTGTGTTTGCGTGTATGCGTGTGATGATTTGTCTCCCGTGTGTTTGCGTGCGTGCGTGTGATGATTTGTCTCCCGTGTGTTTGCGTGTATGCGTGTGATGATTTGTCTCCCGTGTGTTTGTGTGTATGCGTGTGATGATTTGTCTCCCGTGTGTTTGCGTGTCGTGGTATTTGTCTCGTGCGTGTGCGTGTGATGATTTGTCTCCGTGTGTTTGCGTGTATGCGTGTGGTGATTTGTCTCCCGTGAGTTTGCGTGTATGCATGTGATGATTTGTCTCCCGTGTGTTTGCGTGTATGCGTGTGATGATTTGTCTCCCGTGTGTTTGCGTGTGTGCGTGTGGTGATTTGTCTCCCGTGTGATTGTGTGTATGCGTGTGATGATTTGTCTCCCGTGTGTTGCGTGTGTGCGTGTGATGGTTTGTCTCCCATGTGTGTGTGTGTGATGGTTTGTCTCCCGTGTGTGTGTATGGGTGTGATGATTTGTCTCCCGTGTGTGTGTGTGCGTGTGATGATTTGTCTCCCGTGCGTGTGTGCGTGTGATGATTTATCTCAGCCATGTCATGAATTCGTCGCGGTGTTCAAGTTCGTCTCAATGCAACCTGTTATTAAAGTACAATCTTTCGAACAAGGCAGTGCTGAATTATAGAAGTGTCACCACCGGCAAAGGTTGAGGGGGCCAGCAGAGCTTCCCTCAGGGACCAAAAACTACACAAATGGGCCTCATTGTTACTTTTGTCAATGACTGGCTGCAAAACTTTCTGATTTCTTCCCAATTCTTTTGAAATCGGAATTTCCCTTACTCTTGGAGGGGTCGGGCCCTCTACCCCCCTTTCCGACTCTTCAGATAAATTGTTGATTGTATTGATGCTTGTCTCTACAAACAACGTTCTGTTGTTCGAATACTTTTGTTTTTACGTTTAATATGTGTATGGTGGTAGTATATTTGTAAATCTGGTTACTGGGCCACAGCGGCTGTTTTTCGTTTTTTTTTTTGCCTGTGATGGGGATGATCGCCTTTTGCTGCCGATGACCGGAGCTTCTCCCTGCAGACATGCAGAAGGCGCTGGCAGCTAGACAAACCCTCGATGGACAACTGACTGAGAACGTGCTCGTGAAAGAGGTAAGCTGGCTTTGGAGTTTATATCCGACAAACCCAAGATGGGCTTGTTTAAGTTATTACTTCCAAATTAGCCCTTGCGATTCGTGTGAATGCACTGTAATCCTATATACTTGTCTTGGATATCGGCTGGTAACTTTATCTCAGTTGGCTTTGCAGTCCCCAGATGAGACAATTCATCAAGATAGCTGTGATGCGGTGGAAAGGAACGGTCTCTCAGAAATAGCAGGCGCCTTTTGATTATACATTGCTGCATTTGCATTAAAAATTAACGTAAGTTTGCTGACACTTAAACCCCCTATCAATGTTTTTTGTGTGACCTCTTTCAACTATCCCTCTTCCAGAGCCAGATCTAAGAGGGGGGGCAATCCGGTCATTTTGCCACAAGTGAAATATAGAGGGCCAAACTCTCTTTCCCCTCCACCCAAACAAACAAGTGTTTCATAATTGATGAATTGGGGAGAACATGTTCGTCAGTAGAAAAAATAAAGCGTTTTTATCCGCTCTAAAGGTACATACATATTCTTTGAAGCTGAAAGAAATCGCCCTTGAAAAGGAAGAAAAACTGAAGCATTTTTCGCTGACGATTGGTTTTCAAAGTGCTATATTACGCACATTTTGGTGCGCTTGAGATATCTGAGTGAGGTGCCTCGGCCGCCCGATATATTTTTTTTTTGCCGACATGGGCTTCTCTTTCCTTAACCAACCGGTCGGATCCACCTCTGCACTTTTCACAGGCTGGCACCTCAGAAAGACCCAGAGCAAAAACATTGTAAAAGACATGTTTTCGAAATTGGCCACCCACACGCTCCAGAACATAGAAATCAATCAGCTGATCAGCTTCCCAGCAATCAGCTGACCACTGCTAACGCTCCCAATCGTCACCTTTCTCTTCTAGTGCACCTGTGTACTTTATATAGCAGTGCGGATTAGTTTTGTGTAGATGGTCAGGCTGATGTGTACAGGAACAATATGATACATTGCCAGCGCTCTCCTGTACGGCAACGTATGACTCAATTCTGACTATATCCGGACAAATGACTCATATCCGGCAGTGCTTTCAGCGTTTGCTATGGTTGCTTCGTTACTTAACGCTTTTTATCTACATTTGACAGTACCGTTTGCGGGGGACGGCTGTGGCCCGGTTCACGCGCTGACCTCTCGTCACAGGAGATGAACCTGCTGGAGGACGGCTCCCGCGTCTTCAAGCTGATCGGGCCGGTGCTGGTGAAGCAGGACACAGACGAGGCCGTCCAGAACGTGTCAAAGCGAATCGACTACATCAAGGGGGAGCTGTACGTACTGCTGCGCACGGCGGCCGCCAGGGGCGTCCATTTGTGTGCTTTTGTGCGGGCCCTCTCTCCCATGTTGATCCCCCTCCCCCTTCCGAATATGTAGTGTTTCCAACGCAATTAAGTGTTATTACTATTTTTGATGTAATTGTGTTTCAAAATAATGAACTGATCAGCTCAAAATGTTTAAGTCAGACCCACAATGCCCGTACCAAACCATTTTTTTCCTTTTGACGGGCGGTGCCATGAATGCAATTGAATGCTGTACTGAAACGGAGATCGCATAATCTCTCTCTCTCTCTCTCTCTCTCTTTTCTCTCTCGCTCTCTTTCTCTCTCTCTCTCTCTCTCTTTCTCTCTTTCTTTCTTTCTGTCTTTCTTTCTCTCACTGTCTTACTCTTTCGCTCTCTCCCCGCAGGAAGCGGCAGGATGACCTACTGAAGGACCTGGAGAGTAAGCAGGACGCCAGTCGAGAGGCGGTAGGAAAGCTTCAGCAGCAGCTGCGGCAGCTGCAGACCAAGGGCTAAACCCTCCACCGCTCATCTGTGATGCTGGAGTGTGCTGCTTGTGACAATGTCAGACTAACAGTGTGATACGGCGTGTTCTAGTTTGTTGGACTCGTGGCTCACCCGGCTCCGCCAGGCCGGCCTGACTCGTGGGCACTCCTCTGCCACCAGGCGAGCCTCGTTAGACATGTGATGTATCGCAAGAAATCTCGCAAGAAAACCGGATCAGATGTGGCAGGAGTGAATTCAACCTTTCGAGGGCTGAATGGCCCTCCAGTCCTCACTGATTGAAGTGGTTTCTCACGGCTCCGTGCTGGTGAGGGGGAGTGACAGAGGGTGTGCACTGATGCGACTAATGACATGGGTGATAGTTGCGTTGTATCATTCGCAAGACGTGAGATTGTCCTAACATGCTGCTTTGACTACATCTCAGAATTGGATTCTTCTGATATTACTGCACGCTTTCCCCGGTATAGTCTCTGGCATTCTTCTCAGTCTTAAATTTGTGTTGAGACGTGTAATTGCCACGTTGTTCACCCAGACTTGATTCTGTTTTCATTCCTATGCGATTTATAGCATAGAAAGAGACAATATCATTGGACTTAAAAGCTAATACAGAATTGCACAGATAGTTCAACCAATTTTCATTGATGGTGCTTAATTTAAACTCTGATATTACTCGTTTATGCTTGCAGTATTGCGTGAATTATGCCGTAATCACGTGTAAGAAAATGCGAAACGAAATGTCGGCTGCGTTTTATTTGACCTGCGTCAGGGTTAGTGATAGAGGTAATGCCGGGTAAACAACCTGCTGATTTCTGTGGCGCTGCAGAATATGAACGGCTGTAACGGGCTACAGGCATGCTAACATACAGACTTCACGCTCGCTGGAGTTTACCGCCGTCTCGCATATCCTTCACACGAACTGTTTATCTGCAAAATAAGCGTTACAACTGTTGAGATGATCTCTCACTCTCACTTAAGTTATTGCTTCGTCATTCTGCGGCGCTGCTGCCTCACTTTTGAATCACGTCAGAGAGCCGTGCTGGGAGGTGAGCACGGCTCAGCGCTGCAGACTGTGGCTGGGAGGTGAGCACGGCTCAGCGCTGCAGTACTGTGGCTGGGAGGTGAGCACGGCTCAGCGCTGCAGTACCGTCACTGGGAGGTGAGCTCGGCTCAGCGCTGCAGTACTGTGGCTGGGAGGTGAGCACGGCTCAGCGCTGCAGTACTGTGGCTGGGAGGTGAGCACGGCTCAGCGCTGCAGTACCGTCACTGGGAGGTGAGCACGGCTCAGCGCTGCAGTACTGTGGCTGGGAGGTGAGCACGGCTCAGCGCTGCAGTACTGTGGCTGGGAGGTGAGCTCGGCTCAGCGCTGCAGTACTGTGGCTGGGAGGTGAGCACGGCTCAGCGCTGCAGTACTGTGGCTGGGAGGTGAGCACGGCTCAGCGCTGCAGTACTGTGGCTGGGAGGTGAGCTCGGCTCAGCGCTGCAGTACTGTGGCTGGGAGGTGAGCACGGCTCAGCGCTGCAGTACTGTGGCTGGGAGGTGAGCACGGCTCAGCGCTGCAGTACCGTCACTGGGAGGTGAGCTCGGCTCAGCGCTGCAGTACTGTGACTGGGAGGTGAGCACGGCTCAGCGCTGCACGACGGTGGCCAGTCGGCTGATGGCCGCCGCCACGTCTCGCACCGTGCCCTCCTGGCACACAGAGACGCCCAGGCACTGGCTGAAGCAGCAGTTCTGCGGCGGCGGGCAGTCGGAGGCCAGGCTGCAGCCGCGGCGGCGGCGGCTGACGCTGCAGTCCGGCTCCGGCCGGCACTGACCTGCCGACCCGGCCACGCCGGCCTCAGAGGGCAGCACCGGCAGCCGGGAGGAGGCCGGAGCCGCCACAGGCGGCGGCGGGGGCGGGCGGACTGGGGGAAGGCTGTCCGCCGGCTGATGAAGAGAACAGGAAGGATGACGGCGACGCGGCAGCTGCAGCTGGTGACGAGGATGAAAACTTCAGCACGTTGTCTGATGGCTCGGCGTGCTCAGAGACTCCGGCCGGGAACTTGAACCCCGTCTGTGGAGGTGGCGTTGCCAGTGGACGGCTGTTGAACCCCGTCTGTGGAGGTGGCGTTGCCAGTGGACGGCTGTTGAACCCCGTCTGGGAGTGGCTTCCAGACGGCTTTGAACCCCGTCTGGAGGTGGCGTCGCCGGTGGGCACCGCTGAACCCCGTCTGTGGAGGTGGCGTTGCCAGTGGACGGCTGTTGAACCCCGTCTGTGGAGGGGGCGTCGCCGGTGGGCGACCGCTGAACCCCGTCGCCTTGGTGTCGGACACGTCGGTGAACAGCACCTGGCTGGATGACGGCTGCGGCCGAGCCGGCAGCGCCAGCCTGTTGGGCGGGGCACCACCACTGGTCAACACCGTGTCAAACGTGTCCAGCCGGTCCACCGGGCTGGACGGGCTGGCCGTCAGCTGGGTCGGATGCTGAGGAGGTGACGTCAGAGGCCTTACTGCCGCCGCCGCCGGCCGTGTAGTACTGGACGAGGCCAAAATCTCTTCATTTGAGGTCGATAAGTCGCCGTTCAACGTAGTGGATGACTTCTGGGGCGTGAGGGCGGACGGGGCCGGTGTCAGAGCGTGTGCTGGCGGTGTCGGAGGCCGTACCGGTACCATCAGCAGCAGGGCGATGGGAGAGCTCTGGTTGTGGCTGCTGACCAGGCGGGAGGGCACGCCGGGCTGCGGCGGGGTCACCACCACCCTCTGACCTGTGGGCAGGCACCGGGTCAGCACGGGTCAGTACGGGTGACGCCAGCGGCCAAACCACTGCACCACATCTCGGCCGACGTTTCTCATTATTTCGCAATTGAGGGACGGGGGCATATAGTTGAGGGATGGGGCATATCGAAAATATTTGAACCATTTTTTAGTCAGGTCACAAGAGGTCAAAACATTATATGGACATATAATGGATATATAATGTTACAAAACATATATGGCCATTATACGGATAGCATGTAAACTAACACGCGCATTGACGGGGGCGGGTACCCGCCCCCACCGGGTTTTTCGGAGACAGCAGAAAAACGACGGCGCGCAGCGCCTTCGTACTTGGCATACCTTTTCCCTAATCATTTTGGCAACTTCTGTGAAAATTTTAAGGATAGGTCGTCTCAGGTCAGGTCACCAGTACAGGTCAAGTGACCCGACCTCAAAAAAAGTTTAAGATAGCATAAGTCGGAGCAGGGTGAACTTATCCAATTGAAACTTATATCACATAATGGGCTCACCGAGTTCTCTAAAGGATGTTCCGGTATTTTTGATATCGATGACCTAAGGTCAGGTACGAAGCATGACCTCTCCATTGGTAATACATGGGAAATATGGTTTTTACTGAATAACTCAGTAACAGATGGTGATAGAGCGTTTATTTTAGCTTCATTAGACTCGCCTTGGCTTTGCGGTTCTAATGATATACATTTTATATAATTTGATCCCGACCTGACCTCACGTCAGGTCAAATCTTTGATTTGACCTAGCAAGGTCAAATAATAATCATTCGATTCGGCTTGCTGCGAGGATTCATAGGGTTTAAGTCGTTTTGCTCTATCTCTACTTGTTCAGATGTAATGGCCGAAAAACCTAATTTACATGTTATCCCTATGACGGCATGTGACGGCATGTTTTTGACCTCTGGTGACCTTAAATGTGACCTGACAAAAAAATGGTTCCAATATTTTCGATGGAGAAGCGGATGGGCTACCCAACGCCGTTTACCGTTTTTTGCTACCTACCGTGGTTCTCGAGATCTTAGGGGGGCGGGTACCCGCCCCCTCGTCAATACGAAGGTGGCTCAGACCCCCGTCAATGCGCGTGTTAAGGTTTTCGGTCATACATCTGAACAAGTATGACTTCCCTTTTCAAAAAAGGTTCTAAAAAGTCACCCTCAAACTACCGCACAGTTTCGCTTCTCCCTATCTTTGGAAAAATATTGGAAAGGTGTCTATACATCACTGTGGAACCATGTGCGTCCCGTTATAACAGAGAAACAGCATGGATTCATTCCTCACCGCTCATGTGAAACCAATTTGGCCTGCCTTTTGAAAATGGCGTGGGACTCAGTTTCTTCGGGATACCAAACAGATGTAATATATACAGACTATTCTGCGGCGTTTCAGAGTGTGAATCATAATCTCTTAATTTGCAAACTGCACAATTCTTACAATAGGGGAAAGTGGGGGGTCATGGACACCGTGAGTAAGATGGACACCCCCTGTTTGGGACGAACTGACAGCGCCGCGACCGGTAAAAACGTGTAATACGCTTCCTTTTAGCGCGCGTTGGTCGCAGAGCAACGTTGGGTGCGGTGAGCTCTCTAGGTTTTACACAAATTTCAAAAAAGTAAAAACTGCAACTCATGTGTTATTTTCACAATCGAATTCGTAAGGCCATTGCATGAATGTTTCTATAGATACTTTGTTGGTATTACGTAACATGGCTCTTCAAGATGTTACATTTTGTTCACTGACTGCGCTGACTGTGTAATCACAATGACGTCCGATTCATGTCCAAGTTTGTTTAGGAAGAGCAAAGTGGGGTAAGACGGACACCACGTGTGGGGCAAGATGGACATGGTGTCCATGTTACCCCTTACAACAGCATATTTAATTTTATATAATATAAGCTTAAATAAATACATTTATCAATGGTTTTGGGGCCCAGCTATTCACCTGAGCGGAGGCGGATTTAGTTGATGGTTTGGGAGGGGGGGTGTGGACACATAGGGCCCGAAATGCTGGAGAACATGTAATTAAACTTGGGGGTCCTCCAGGGTCAGGTGTAAACCTCGACCCGGAGCGCCCCCTGAAATGGTCACGGTGCCCTCCCCTGGGATATTGATGGCCCCCTTAAAGTGTTGCTTCCAAACCCTCCCCTCAGGAGCAGGGGAGGGGCGCTCTCAGCCCTGCGAGAGAATTTGGTGCCCACCTGATCGTTTTTGCGTTCCAAAAGTGGCAGCCCTGGCTGGAGCGCACCCAGGATTTTTATTTTGGGGGAGGGGCGGCTGATGAGAGGGGGCAGCAGGCCGGTGGAGGAGGCGGCATTTTGCCTCAGGGGTGCACTTGTTCACCCAAAGGGCTGTCAATTTTTTGCATCCTGGGGGAGGGGTGAAAGCGGTGAATTGTTTGTTCTACAGACCTATAGTAAATTGTTTCAGTGGGCGGTGTGTTGGGTTCAGGGGCAGCAGTCAGTGTAGAGGGGCGGCATGTTGGGTGCAGGGACAGCAGTCAGCGTAGCACTGCCTCTAAAAGTCAGGTAAAGGCTCATCGTTCCCCTCGATGGGCGACTTCGGCGCCCCACATGGATGGGGTGGCACTTTAGAGACAAAGCGTTTGGGGCGGCCAGGCCCGCATCTCCCCCTGGGTGCGCCCGCCCCTGGCCCGGATGGCGCCCCCCGACAGGGTGCCCCGTCCCCTGATCGGCGACCCTGGATCAACCCATGCACAGTTCTACGACAGCCCTTGATACTTTAATCCTCCGTTATAAAAAATAAAATAAAAAAAGGCATGACCTCATTTGACCCTTTGACGGAAAAAGTAAGAAAATGCCCTCTTTCCCGCGGCGGACGACAGTCGCTTAGTGGGTGAATGCAGATGGAAGTTCGATCACTTTGTTCATCTTGTCCATCTTTCCCCATGGGGTGACCATGTTACCCCACTAGGTGGGGCGAAATGGACTTTTGCTACTTTTTTCTAAATTTTACACAAATTTTAATATGAAAATGACAGACACATAGATGCTTGCACAGTGGTAGATAAATGTCTGAGGTATCTCTACAGCAAAAATAGGAACGAAACAAGCTCATTAAGTCATCGAAAACTCACACCATCGTTACGGTGTCCGTCACCCCCCCACTTTCCCCTATATCTGGTAATGCACTAAATTGGCTAACATCTTTCTTGACAATTCGAAAGCAACGCGTTATTGTAAACGGTAAATGTTTGGATTGGACACCTGTCCGCTCTGGCACACCTGAGGGCAGTTTGCTATCTCCCCTTCTGTTTGCTCTGTTTGTCAACGATCTACCGATGAGAATTAACCCTAACTGTCTAATATTCGCAGACGTCAAAATTTTTAACAAAATCTGTTCCCCAGAAGACTCGAACCAACTTCAGGAGGACCTGAACACTCCTTGTAGTTGGTCAGAAGAGTGGAAACTTCAACTAAACCCTAATAAATGCAAACATTTTACCATTACATTAAGACGGTGCCCAATTGAGACAGCATATGAAATTTAAAATTTACCCCTTGAAAAAGTTACAACGATAAGGGATCTCGGTGTCTGGCTTGACGCAAAATTAACCTTTGTTGATCATATATATTTTACTGTTAGAAAGGCAAACAAAATGTTAAGAATATTAATAAGATCTTTTCAGGCAAGTAGAGTCCCTGGTTGACTTGAACCCGTTCCAATACTTGCAGCTTATTTTGGAAACATTCGGTCCCTTTTCCATCCATACATGTATTTGGGACAGCACAGCACAGCACACACGATAAAACACTACAACGGTAAAAACGAGTAATACAATGGGTGCGCACCCTAAAATCATAAGGCCGGCCGGCATGATTACGCTAGTCAATATTATAAAGAGCATAATTAACAAAATAAGACAGCGCAACACAATCGCCGGGCCGGAGCCCGGCCACAGAGAAAGACGGCGCGCCGCCACAACGGGCGACGATACCCCGCGCAGCGGCCGCCGCGGCGGGCGGCGGGAGGCGCCCAGACGAGAGCGCCCGGGCGCGGCGAATCGCGAGACGAGGAGCCGCCGCGAATCGCGAGACGAGGAGCCGCCGCGAGGGGCAAGCCACCCGGCAAGAGGCCGCCCGGGAGCAGCGGCCGCCGCGGCAGGCGGCGGGGGGCCACCCCACCACAGCGACCGAAGATATTTTAAATTTAAAAAAAACGCGCCACATGGACCGGGCGCAGCGGCCGCAGCAGCCGCAGAGGGCCAGCGCACGGTCAGCGAGAACTGAGCCGCCACCACCACCAGGCCACCGCGGAGGCCACGAAGGCCAGGGGCCACGCCAGGCCACCAACCGGCGGCCGCGAGCCAACCAGCCGCCGCAGAGGCACCGGAGCCGACAGCACGACGTCCGGGGGACCGGGCGCAGGGGCCAGGCGCGGGCCAGCGGGCGGCCGCGCGAGGACCGAGCCGCCGCACGCCATCAGGCCACCGCGCACCAGCACCGCGGAGCGGCAGGGGGCCGTCAGGTCTCCGGGGTCGGAGCCATCGACAGCGCCCCGCAGACTGACACCCTGCTTGAGCGTTTGCCGGCAGGTCTGGTGTCGTTGCTGCTTGCTGTCGTTGCTGCTTGCTGCGTTTCCTGCTGCGAAGACAAGACGAAGGAGTAGAAGAATTTTTCAAGACCTGCTCCCGGCTCGAGTCTTCGCTGCGACCAGTCTGTCCCACCGACCGCTGTTTTTACAGCTGGTCGGTGCGGTACTTTGACTCCAGCCGGCCTCACCAGCCGCTGTTTTTACAGCTGGTTGGTGTGGTGCTGTTGGACGTCAGCTGGTCTTTTTCGGTAATTACCCTATCGGTCCAGGTGGTCTTGGTTTCTTTGGATTCCGGCCACCTGGTACCTCTTCTTCTCAGTCCCATAACCCTACTCTTTCTCTACTATCTCTTTTACTCTTCGGCCGGAAACCCGAGTGGTGGGACGTTTGTCCCGGGGTGAGCACGCTTGTTGGACCTCGTCAGTCCTTGGGCGTGTGGCTTTGGCTGGACCTATCGGTCCTCCATTGCTAAAATCCCTAATACGTAAGGCCATCTCACTTTCACCCCCGCTTAATAGAAGCGGGTCCCCTCTCAAACCCTCCACCCGGGCTGCGTCTGTGCAAGGGTACCACGGTACCTGCCCCTAGGGATTCACAAGCATAGGCCCCAGTCAGGCTCCTTTTTAGAGGCTGAGTCAGCCACCTAGGCCCCTGTTAGGTCCTGAAGAGGCACCTGCCTCCCCTCCGACTTAAACCCCCTCTTAGTGGCTGAGTCAGCCTTTTGCTCACACTTTTCTAAGGCTAGGTGCTTTCTCTAAGCACTCCCCAGTTAGGATAATACTCCAACACCCAACCCTAGCTAGGTTAATACTCCCATTAGCTTTGCTAGTAAAACTAGGACCACTTTCTTCAATTCAACTTCTCTAGCCATTTCTACCCAAAAGGTGTTAGCAAAGCTAATACCAAGTATCTCATTTAAACTTAAACGTACCATGGCTTCCACCTCTCTCTTCCGCCCCTCCAGCCCCCGTTTGAACAAAGCCAACCTGCCAAGCGGAGCTTGGCTGGTTGGCACCTACCTTCGGCGCACCAAAACTTGGCAAAAGAGTCTACCTTTAATTTGGATAAGGCCATCAGCCAAAAAGTGAAAGGTAGTTTTGAGATTATCAAGCATCAAAAAGATATCCTGATCAAAACCTCAAATCAGGAATCTACCCGAGCCCTGCTGGCCACAAAAACTTTTGGGTCGAAACCAGTCATCTTTTCTGTCCACCACTCCCTTAACTTCTACCGGGGCATCATCAATGCCCCGGAAGTGTCCCATCTCTCTGATGTGGACCTTGAGCACATGTTTGACTTTAAAGGTCAAAATGTGCTAGCCCTCGAAAAATTGAACCCCAACAAAAATTCTACGCAAAAGACCCACGTCTACGAGACCACAGATTCATTGTCACCTTCGACACAAAGTGTCGGGATGACTGCGGCCAAATTAAACTGGGCGACTGTGTCTACCCAGTAAGGCCGTACTACCCCCTCCCTATTCGTTGCCAAACTTGTCAAAGGTACGGGCACGTAGAAACCAACTGCAAGAACCCCACCCCACGATGCGGCAAGTGCAGTGCTAAGCACCGCACTAAAGATTGCACCTCTAAAAGCCTCAAGTGCGCTGCCTGTGGCGGCGCTCATGGGGCAGATAATCCCAAGTGCCCGACCTGGCTCCGAGAAAAAGAAGTTAACGTTTTGGCTGAGGAAAAAAAGCTCCCGTTTGACCTGGCCCGCAAAGAAGTGCTGCAAAAAGAAAAGAGCCGCACAGTCCCAAAAAAGCTGTGGTAGCAAGGCTACCACAGCAGCCCCAGCACAGCCGGCCAGGAACACCCCATTTCCAAACATCCTCAGCCACCCAAAAACACAAGCCGCCACATCCGCCCCCTAATGGAGCCCCTTTTCTTGGCGCCCATCAGGCCGTCCGTCCCCCTCCCCCCACCACGTGGCGCAATCACTTTTTGGCGTAGGTGGACGCCCGCTGCGGGCTGGGAGGATCTCCCGACCCGCACTAGTTCTCCGCCAGGTCTTCCGACCGAAAATCCTCCCGCCCCTCAGGCACCTAAAATCACCAGGAAGACCTGGACACCAGCAGCAGGGTGGCAAAGCCACTCTGCACGAGTGACTGAAAAGTCTGATTTCCCCTCGCTACCTGCCCCCAAGCACTCTAAATTCACCGGTGCTCCCCTTCCCAGGCGCCGCCAAAGGCAGGCTCCGAGAAGGCCTTTTAACGAGTGGCAGCCTACCCCCTCAGGGTAAAACGGCTGCCACTCAAACCAAAATCAAAAGTAAACATTTCAACCCAAACTGAAACTGCTCCTCTCTCCTTGGAAAGAAGCGATGCTTCTTTATTATATGCAGTTTCAGTTTTCAAGTGACTTTGAAACGTCAGACGACAAAAGTCAGTCTGACAACGAGCTGTCCGGGACAGAGACCGTCTCTTACACCAGCAGTGCTTCAGAGACGAGCTCTGCAAAAACTGTTATAAACACTTCCAGAGCTCCCCTCCTGGAAACCCCCAGCCCCGGCTCCTCCAGCCCCGGCAGCTCACCCGTAGCAAGGAAAATTAGCTTTTCCAGACACTCCACCCCAGTTTCTCCTGCTAGCGATAGCAGCAGCAGCAGGTGCGCGTATAACCTTCGTAAGCGTAGATCCCCTAATCACAAACGTTAAAAACCACCATGGGTTCAATTCTGCAATGGAATACAAATGGCCTTATCGGGAAATTCCCGCTTTTTTCATCAATATTTGCTGAGAAAAAACCGGCACTAGCAGCATTACAAGAGACCCACTTTACTGATAAAGATAACGATAAATACAAAATCTCGGGTTACTCTTGGTATCGCCATAACGTAAACGCTGCTGTCCGTAAGGGAGGCACAGCCATCCTAATAGAAAATAGCATCCCACACAGTCACGTGCCTTTGGTAACATCACTGGACTGTGTAGCTATTAGTTTGAAAATACAACACGTCCAATTGACGGTTGTTTCAATATACATATCCCCTTGCGACCCTGATCCAACGGATCAGGACCTCACCTAACTATTTAATCAAATAAACGGGCCTTTGTTATTACTTGGAGACTTGAATGGTCACCACCCATCCTGGGGCAGCGCCACGCCAAATCGTAGAGGTGAAATTATATATGACGCAATAAGTTCTCAAAATTTAGTTATCCTAAATAACGGCGCACCAACCCGCCAAGCAACGCAAAGCGGACATTTAGACACAGCCATTGATATTTCGTGCTGCACGCCTAGAATTGCGTCACTGTTTACCTGGGATGTCGAAGACAACCCAGGCATGAGCGATCACCTCCCAATCAAAATCAATGTCCCCCAAGGAGCACTCGACCGCGTTGATCTGTATACCCCTTCCTGGAATCTAAAACGAGCGGACTGGACAAAATTTGAGGCAGAGGTCGACCTCACACTGGTCACCGAAGGTGACCCACACTCGGCAGACATTGAATTAATACTAAGAGCCATAAGCTCAGCAGCACAAGTAGCGATACCAAAAACCAGAGGACCCCGAAAGAAAAACGGAGCCCCATGGTGGAACGCAGAGACGGCACACGCCAAAGCTCAAATGATTAGAGCCCGCAAGGCATATGAGAGGAGGGCACACAGCCCTACTCGATCCGCACTTCGGGCAGCAAAAGAACACTTTCGAAACACGTGCAAGCGGGTTCAAAAGGACAGTTTCAACTCTCTTGCCTCCAAATTCAACCGCTTCACTCCCACCACCCAAGTCTGGAAAACCATTAGAGCTTTCTCTGCGAAGCGACCACCCCGTGGACCTTTCCCTCAACTAAAAATAGCTGGCCAACCCATCACCGAACCTAAGGAAGTCATGGATAAATTTGCTGATCATTACGTCAGTGTCGCAGCTAATAACTCATACAGCCAGCGCTCCAAAGACCAGGCAGAATGGTGCAAAAAGCACACATTCATCAATTATGGTAATCAAGAGTATTATAATGTACCATTTACAATGACCGAGCTAAATTACGCCATTAGCAAGTGTGGAAACACTGCAGTGGGCCCTGACGAAATTCACTACTCTTTCTTCAGGCACCTCAGCCAAACAGCACTAAAGTACCTGCTTTCGGCCATTAACAACATGTTTCTTAGCGACTCTTTCCCCACATCGTGGCGAGAGAGTATTATCATTCCCCTTCCAAAACCTGGCAAAGAAAAAAACAGACCCAAAAGGTTATCGCCCAATTTCGCTTACTAGCTGTGCTAGCAAGCTTGTCGAGCGCATGGTAAACGTTAGACTTCACGAGATCCTCGAAAAGAAGCTTGATGCTATGCAATCAGGCTTCCGGCGCGGGCGAGCCACCACTGACAATTTGGTGAAACTAGTCAGTGACATCCAAAATGGCTTTTACAAAAAGCAAGTAACAATAGCTGCATTCTTAGACATTAAATCGGCGTTCGATCGCGTACAAAAAGACGCCCTTTTGTTTAAATTAAGCAAGCTAGGAATTCGTGGCCACCTTGCAAAATTCATTGAAAACTTCCTCAAGGACCGAAAATTTAAAGTCCGTTGTGGCACCACATTCTCCTACCTGGCAACCCAAGACCAAGGCACGCCCCAGGGTAGCGTTCTGTCCCCCACCCTCTTTCTAGTAATGATCAATGATCTCTTCGCCAAAAAGATACCGCCTGGAATAAATTACTCCCTTTTTGCGGACGATGTCGCCATTTGGAAAGCCACTGCAATCGATACCAGGCGGTATAATGAACCAGAATTTCAACATGCAACTACGCAGTTGCAGGATAGCTTAAACGACATCGATAACTGGTGTAGTTTAATGGGTCTATCACTCTCGGCGGAAAAATCATCAGTCGTTGTCTTTGCCAGAGCGCATTCCAGACACGACCCTCCACGGCTCCAAATCTCGGGTAAACCTATTGAATGCACCAACAGCTTCAAATTCTTGGGCGTCACCCTAGATTCCCGATTGAGTTTCAATGAGCACATTACCAAAGTCGTCTCTAGCTGTCAAAAGCGAGTCCACATTCTCCGCATGCTCGGCGGCACAGAGTATGGCGGGGATCGAAAGACCCTGCTTATGCTCTACAAGTCCCTGATTCGGTCCATTCTCGAATATAATTCGTTCGTTTTTGACTCGACGAACAAGACCAATAAATTAAAGCTAGAGCGAGTCCAAAATGCCAGTATCCGGGCAGCCACAGGCGCGCTCAGAGAATCCCCCATCACCAGCCTGCTAACTGATAGCGGGCTGTGCCCATTGCAGACAAGACGCGACGCCCAGCTTATTTCTTACTACATTAAAGTCCAATCCACCGAAAACCACCCGGCAAAACAATGTTTTGCCCACCCCAGACGAGCAAATAAAGCCACTCTACAGAAGTGGCCCCCATTTAAGCACAGAGTAGCGAAAACCCTGGAAAGCCTCAATCTTGCACTGCCAGCAACAATAGGCAAGCCCCCACTCTCCCGCTTCTGGACTCGGAAAGAGCCCAAAGTGGAATTTCTTTTCACTTCCCGTAAAACGGACTTTTCAGAGGAAGAAGTCTCCCAGAAATTCCTAGAGTTCCGTACTTGTAACGCGGACAAGACCTTTATATTTACAGACGGCTCCAAAATAGGCGAAAAAGTAGGCCTCGGCATCTGGGGGCAAAATATTTGCCTTCAGAAAAGACTTCCGGACAACTGCTCTATCTTCACAGCCGAGGCTGTTGCCATCCTAAATGCATTAGCCATAATCAGAACCCAAAATATCAACTCAGCCGTCATCTGTTCAGACTCTAAATCTGTCCTGCAGGCCGTCAGTAACGTAGTCAACCCCAGCCACCACGTTATAGCAGATATTCAGAAAGGTATCGATGATACCCCTGATGTCTCTTTTCTTTGGATCCCGGGCCACTGCAAAATTCAAGGAAATGAAAAGGCCGATGAGCAGGCAAAAAAGTCCCTAGAACTTAGAGAGATCGCACCCTTAACGTGGTCTGGAGACGATAGCAAAGCTCTCCTCCAGGACACCATCCGGAAGCAAATTCAAAATAACTGGACTACAAACCACAGCGCCCACCTATTCTATATCAAGCCTAACATCGGCTACTGGCCCAGTTCCAACCAAAAGAGTCGCCGGCGCGAGGTTATTCTAACCAGACTCAGAAATGGACACACAAAATTAAATGCCTATTGGAACGCGGGTACCTGTGGTACCTGCGACGCAATGGAGAATCCCTATCACATTCTCATCGATTGTCCCCAGCACAATACCCATCGGCAACCCATGCTAAAGCCAATCCAAAACATCCCTGTAGACCTAAAAACTCTGCTCGGTAACGACCATCCTGAGCTACTCGAAAAAGTCTTTACATTCCTAAAGGACTCTGGGCTAGAGAAGTTTCTATAAATCACCACTCCCAGTATATATGATGGAGGGTGCATGGTGCACCCCCAAAGTAGGACTTGCCTATTTTCCAATCATAGATGATCCACTGCGAAATTTAAACAATAGTTTTGTAACCTTTAAATGGTTCATTGTAGGCTAAGGATAGGTTATGTTAGGCTAACTTTGAAATCAGGATAGGTTAGATAGGTTAGATTTCTTCACCGCAGTGATACCTTTCACTGCGGGTCTATACTAACCACACCTATACTCTTACTAACAATCTAACTATCCTCTCACACTTCTTTCTCTGCGCGGCGGCTGCCCAGCCGGAGAGGGGAGCTGCAACTTCACCTCCGGGTTGCAGGGTAAATTCGCGGCACCCTGGCCAGGTGTTTAGCGCACTTTCTAAAATACGAAATTATTGAGTTAACGGAGGTTTTCGAGTAACGTATACAAGCGGACATCAATAGCTGACACACAAAATTCTAAATTCTAAATTCCAAATTCTAAATTCCAAATTCTAAATTTCAAATTCTAAATTTAAGGTCTTCAACCACAGAAATAACCTTCGCACTCTGCGGGTCTAAACTTATTAAAAGACCTCCCTTGGCATGGCTATGCCATTGCCACGACCGTCCATTTGCAAGCTAAAACATCTTGCAACCCATTACTTGAAATAACTCCCATTGCTTTAACAGACTAACGTAGCTTGCCCTCACACAAAATTCTAAAATTCTCCCACACACTCCTTTAGAGGCGGGCAAAGGTGCTGTGCACAGAACGCCTAATAAAAAGCCATTGATTGATTGATTGAGCGCCCCGCACACGCTCCTGAGGGAAGAACAAAGGCAGATTAATAAAAAGGAGTGAGGACATGGTCACAAAAACGCCACGCTAAAGTTAGAGGCAGATTGATAGTCCAGGAGGCGCAGCACTTTAACGGAGAGTCAGGGACAGGCAGCAGGGTGCCGGAGGCGGGCCTGTATCGAAAACCGTAAACTACCTAAATCATACTGGCTCAGCGATCTAATCAGCTATGAATAAATAAGAAAAAAATTGCGTTCGATATTAGGGGCGTTTGTGCCAGTACCTAGTGATATTTGGATTGCGAGGAACGAGCGCTATGAAGGGGCCGCTCCAGACCCCCCCGCCCCGAAACAGATATACCCCGATAAAAATCGGCGAGCCCACCCCGGAACAGGAAGAAGGCCCGGAACAGCCCCACACCCCCCCCAACAAACAAAAATAAACAACGATGGACAAACCTAAAGGTATTTAATAACTGTCAGTATATAATTTCTTTAGGACCTTTTTGAAGAACACCTTACTACGCGGGATATCATTAATGTCTCTAATTTTTGAAGCTACTATCTGGTTCCAATTTCGTGGGGCTGCAATAAAGAGAGAAAACTGCTTATAAATTGTTGGTGCGAATGGAATTACAAAGTGATGATTTTGGCGGCCTTGCCTACCGCTGTTTTCTTGGTTTCTTAGGTTAAATGAGTTTTGCAATGGAGATGGAAGTAGGCCATGGAGAAATTTGTGCAGAACACAGATGTTTCCGTACTCAACTAGGTCATGTATTCTTAGGATCTTGTACTTTTTTGAATATTGGGGCAGAGTGCGCCAGTCTATCTGAGTGATTAATGATTCTAACAATTTTCTTCTGTAGTAGAAATAGCCTTGTTAATCTATATTTGAAGGAATTACCCCAAATTTGGAGTCCGTAGTTGAGACTCGGAAGTATTAGAGCATTGTACAGCAGGAGAAGTTGATCTGGGTTTAGAATATGTTGGGCTCGTTTAATTAAACCTATGTTTCTCGCAACGGTATTTTCTACACTTTTAATATGTGATGCCCACTTCAGATCCTCATCAATTTTGACTCCAAGGTAATTTGTAGAGGGGGTTCGCGATAACATAACATGATTCAGGTGTATTGGAAAATTTGCATTATGGGCGGGGAAGAGCTGATAGACCGACTTTTGGCATTGAGGGTTAGTCTGTTGGATACAAGCCAGGATGATACGTCAGGGAGACTTTCATTAATACTTCGCTGTAATTCAGAAGGGGTGTTAGCAGTGAAGAGGAGGGCCGTATCGTCAGCGAAGAGGAAGAATTTTGGATTTGGTGAGCTTTTATGGATGTCATTAACATAGAGCAGGAATAATAGGGGACCCAGGACACTGCCCTGAGGCACGCCGAGAGGCATAGGGGCGGAATCGCGAGGAGTGGTGTTACTAATTTTGACATACTGGGTACGATCAGATAGGTATGATTCAAAGAATTTCAGTGAAGTATTTTGGAAACCATATTTCTCGAGTTTAGACAAAAGAATTTGATGATTGACAGTGTCAAACGCCTTGGAAAAATCTAAATAGAGGGCAGCACATACCTTTTTCGAAACTAGGGCAGAAGTAATTTTGTCATAGAGGAGTGAAATAGGCATGTATGTGCTGTGGTGGGGGCGAAATCCAAATTGATGATCAAATATTATATCATTACGGACTAGGAATTCCATAACTTGCTCGTGGATATTTTTTTCGAAGACCTTTGAGAATACAGGGAGAATCGATATAGGTCTGAAATTTGTGAAGGCGGAAGGGTCTCCGGATTTGAAAACAGGCACAACTACAGCAGTTTTGAACTCAGAGGGGAAGGTGCCAGTTGAAATACAAATATTAAATAAATGGGTGAGGTGAGGGGAAATTGCTTCATTTAGGGATTTGAGGATATTTGAGCTAATTCCGTCATATCCTGCACCTGTATTTCCTAGGGAGGAGATAATTCTTTTAGTTGTGCAGGGCGAAACCTGTGTGAATTGAAATTGTGGGTTTGTTTCATCACCAAGATATTGAAGAGGATCTGAAGTGGGCGGCGGGAGATTAGCATCCAGTGAGGTGGCGATATCAGAAAAAATTTGTTAAAGTGATGAGCAATTTGGGAGTTGTCCGATATAAGCACACCTTCATGGCAAAAATGTTCGGGGAGATCCTTTTTATGTTTATTTTTGCGAACAATTGTGAGGAGTGTGTCCCAGAGCTTCACAGGGTTAGATTTATTTTCTTCGAGTTTGTGCTGATAATAGTTCCTTTGAGCTGTACGAAGAATCCTGGTTAATGTGTTATGATATGTTTTATATTCTAATTCATCCTGTCTTGCTTTTGATTTGATAAATTTCTTGTAGAGGTCGTTCTTTTTATTAATACATTGTAACAGATTATATGAGATCCAGGGCTGGAGTGGCACAGTCCTTCTGGATGGCTTTTTTATCCTAAGTCTGTTTATTTCAGAAGTTACTGTTTGTTGAAGCACATTTGCAGCAATATTTGGGTTACTTAGGGAGAAAAAATTGTTTAACTTGGCAGCAATATTATCTTTAAGAACATTTATTTTCCTGAAGTCAAACGCGTCATACGAGGAGGGGGCTTTTTTGGGTCTGTCTATAGTTGTACTTATTTTGAGCCAGATTGGGAGGTGGTCGCTTATATCAGAGATTAGGGCGGATGATGATTGGACGATTGATGTGTCGTTGCAGAAGAAATTATCAATAAGCGTTTGAGAAGTGGTGGTTATCCTAGTAGGAACCGATATGCAGGGGAAGTACCCACAGGCTGCCATAATATTGAGGAAGTAATTTGTTGGTTCGTGACTATCTGATTTAAGAATATCAAAATTGTAATCGCCTCCCATAATACAAATTCTTTTTTCCTTATCAATTTTATCTAGTACATCTTCAATATAGTCTGCAAATATAGCTGATGGGTAAGATGGTGAACGATAGAGGGATCCTACAATGAGATTGAATTCTAAGGGTTTATGTAATTCTAAGAAAACGGATTGATGCGAGATACATTGGGACTCCAGATCACTTCTCCTGCTGTATGGTAAGGTTTTGCAAATGTAAATCCCAGCCCCTTTACCTTTAAATTCTGGGGGAGTGGAAGTTTCGAAGTTGTAGCCACGGACGAGGTACGAGCTGGAAGATCCTGGGGCGAGCCAAAGTTCTGTAACAAGAATGATTTTGGGTTTAGGCTGAAGGCTAGAGATAAATTGCTGAAGTGAGTCAAACTTTTTGGGGAGGGACCTTATGTTAATATGGACAACGGAAAAACTGTTCGGGTTATGCTGAGATATATCCTGCACAGAGGCGTAACTACATGACTCCAACACAGAGTTTACTTTACTGGAGACTGCATGGTCTTCTTCGAGGCAAGAGAAATTAGGTTGGTATCTTACATAATTATCTTGACCGGTCAAGGTAGGAATGTTTTCAGCAGCAGCTAATGGTACGTACAAGAAAAATGACTATGAAGGTTCTTTATGAAATTACTAAACAAAGCTGACAAGCTTACCAAGCATAAGCGGGGAGGTGGATCAGACCCTAGAAATTACAGAATAAGAAACTTGAATTCAGTTTATCTGGTTTTTGTCTTGTGCAAGAGGTGACATGACTAGGACTTCTATCTAGTAAACCGAAGTTGGCATAACGGGGGGAGCCAAAGACATTATCTTCGGTAGATCACTTAAAGCAGGGAAATATGCTAAATTAGAGCTTGCAATGAGCCAGAGACTTTTAACTTGGGCATATCACTTTAGAGCTTTTAGAATATGGATGCGTCATTTGGGGTGGTGCCGCAAAAACTCAACTAGAAAGACTAGACAAAATTCGACATGAGTTTCTTGGCTAGCCTCACATGCACACTCCTCCCGGCCTTCAGAACATCTGTCCTATTCGGAACTTCTTGTTCACTTCAAGGTATCGAGCCTGGCGAGTAGACGGGTCCAATACGATATTCTATTCGTCCATAAAATTTTAACTGGAAATTTTGACTGCGCCTATCTACTCGGATGTTTCCCCTTACACATCCCAACTAGGAATATGAGAGCATCGGCAAATAGTTTGTTGCACATTCCATTTGCAAGGGTAGAGACAGTAAAACGCGGGTTGTTTTGCCGAGCCGCGACTAACACAAACATATTTGTTCCTCCCAGCCTCAATCTGACCTCTTTCACGATTCTCCCTCTACTTTTAAATTCCAAGTAAAAAAATATGTTAAACAACTGACGAACTAGGCATGTCGGTAATTTCAGCATCAATCGACCAAGGCCTACACGGTACCCCTTCGATTTTCTTTAAAATGGGCCTATAGGGTTTTCATGGGCCCCAAAGTCGAATCTGAGAGTTTTAGCTCGATCGGAGTAAAACTTTAGAAGTTATTGCCTCAGGCTTTTTTTGAAAATCTGCTTACAGTGCATTTTTAGGTGAGCACAAAACCCTCAGAAGCTGATGAATTATGCATTAAAGATACATTTCCCTATTTAAAATGAACCGAAAAACTCGAATCTGAAGTCCGTTTGACCCTAGGTCACTTGTGAAAAAAATTATGATTTGACCTTGACCTAAGGTCATATCCAAAATTTGCTGGTACACCTTTTTCAAAATGGAATGTCTCAAATTGAAGATTAAACTTTTTTCTGTCCAATAAAATAGGTTAGAACATCCGTTTTTATATCTAATTGTGTTTTTAACACGCACAGTGGAGGGTGGTCTGGCGTCAACACGTAATGAGGGGGTCCCGAAATGCTTCCCCTTAGATCTCGCCAATTAAGGGGGTTAGGAAAAAGCATTTTCCGGGATTTGTGAGGCCTCTTAACTGTTTTATTTGAGCTCAATTGTATGGACTTATATCTATATCTTTAAGGTCAAATCAGGTCATAAATGCAAATGTACGTCATACCGGACACCTTTAGCGAAGTGCCGTGATTATACGGAAAAAAACGCGAAACGTTTGAAACATATAAAAGTGATATATTGAAACAGTGATATTGAAACATATCACAGTACGGTGACAGTGGATACCCTCACGTCAACGGAACCCTGGAGAGGAGGAGGTTAGGGAGTATTTATACTCTTTTGACTCCGTGCAAATGGCTTCTGAAGATATTACGTTTAAAGAATGGTCAAAATCAGAGAGAGAATCGACGCGTTCGGATTGCGTGGATAATATAGAGCGATTTGTTGATCCCCTGAGTGAGAAGGTATGTAACCTAACCCGTCACCACTACATATCTAAGGCTCAAGGGCATTATATAGCAAACTGGAAGGAAAAGGCACCAAAGGGGGAAGCCGTAGTCATCGATGACTTATCAGAAAATTATACATGTACTGCGCAAAATGCTGCTCAGTCGTATCACTGGTCTGCAAAGCAGGTGACTGTACACCCTTTTGTTCCATACTGGACTGAGGATGGAGTCCGGTGCAGTAGAAGTTGTTTTTTAAGTGACGACTTAAAGCACTCTCACGTCATGGTTCATACCTTGCAGCACAAACTCGTACCTTGGCTACGCACCCACATGCCAAGTTTGAAGAAAATACATTACGTATCAGACGGGTGCGGTGGCCAATACAAAAACAATTTTCACTTTATCAATGCTTGTTATCATCCAGATAGACTTTCAAATACCATGTGAATGGCACTTCAATTTTTTTTTATAAAAATTTATTTTTTTTTTTTAATTTTTTTTTTTTTTTTTTTTTTTTTTTAAATTTTTTCGCCTTTTTGCTACCAGCCACGGGAAGAACGCCTGTGACGGAGTTGAAGGCAAAGTTAGAAGAAGAACAGCCCAGGTAAGCTTAAGGAGAGAAGAAAAGGATCAGATCTTGGATCCTCTATTGATGTTCTCTTTTCTGACGCAATACTTCGACACCACAATCCATTTCGAGTTTGTCAGTAGAGAGGAGGTCTTTGAAATGTCAAAACGACTGATACAGCGATACAGCTCGGCGTTGAAGATCAAGGGCACCCAACGGTTTTATCGTTTCACACCCATAAACCTGAACACCATGCAGGTGCGAGAGCTCTCTGAAGACATCGAGGGAGCCAGTGGTAGATCTAGCCGGTCGGTTTGGGAGGAGCGAACCAAAGTCAAAAAGGAAAAACGAGAAAAAAACGTCACGCAGTGAAAAATTGTGCAACAATAATATGACTTGACAGTAGGATTTGGGATATTTGAGCCAAAAGGCAAAAAAACGTCACGGGGTGAAAAAGTATGGGCTCAAGATACTTTTTTATATCCAAGATCCAATATTTACACTGAACTTAACTGGTTCTGTTTGAAGTTGAGAGTTGAAGCACCGAAATCTTGCTTATAAATTAAAAAGGATTCGGGGCATAAAGGAGGTCGACCGCTTGGGGAGGGGGGGCAAAAACATAGTTTTGCCCCTAGCTTTCCATTTGGGGGGACATGTCGTTTTTGCTTCCCCCTGAATCCGCCACTGGACGGAACAGAGCTGCCTACTGTGACAGCGTAAGGTCAGCTCAGCACAAAGACAGCTCATGGAGGCGCCAGCTCCCGTATTTCGGTGTATTGTTGCAAACCGGTGTCCGGTGTAATACATACCTACATATTTTTGCACGTGCTGACAAATGTTTGCTTCCTTTAACTTCAAGGAGAGTAAAATCGCGCAAAGATATCGTCAAGGAGAGAGTATTGCTATAGTTCTCACTCGCAAGTGGGAAATGTTTGCTTCGGTCCGAGGCAGAAAAAAACTTAACGATTGCTTTATTTGGCTTTCACCAGACTTCTAGCATCGTTCCTATTGTATCACCATTTTGTCCCACTACATGTCCAATATACTGTCGAAGCCTCAGCGACGAGTCATTGTCATCCTTTAAAACACTGTAATGAGCATTAACACGCAGTCGGACAGGGCTTAAGCATAATTGCCCGAGGTGGCCAGAACCCCTTCATGGCAGAAAAACAACATCGATGAGCGAGTTAATTTTGGAAAGAACTTTGAAAATCTGTCCACTATGTTTACGCAATGACTGACCTATAGGCTTACAAAATCAGACATATATTCCTCAAAGCCATAATCTGCGGTCACATAAGCATCGCCACCGGAAAAAGTGGGGGGCCAGTCAAACTTCAACCTGATGCTGACAAAAACCTTTCCACGATAGGACCAAAAACTGTTCAAATTTGGGCTCCTTGTTGCCTTCTGCAGTGGCTGTTTATGCAAATTTCAGGTTTTCTCCCATTTCGACTGAGATAAGGAAATTTTGGGCCAAGAAGTGGGGGAGGGGGCCAGGCCCCCTGCCCCCCCTTTTCCGACGCCTATGTGCGGTCACACCAGTTCAAATGCATTACAGACCTAGCTGTGCGATGAAAAGGTAGTATCATCAGGGTTGTATGTTAAGATAACTTCACTAGATCATAGGTCACAGACCAAGGTCATATAAACATTATCGCAATTGTTGATCCCAGAGCTTACGGTCACATGACGTTCCCTGGCAATACGTGTATGATGTTTTGATGTTACAGCTGAGGTTACTGAATACTAAGTTCCAGGTCAACGGCCAAAGACCGTGGGTCAAGGTCAAACTCATTGATTGCCTAATGGTTGCTTCTTTGCAAGATTCAACGTAGGTGCATCCATTATGGAAATATCTCACATTGTGGTGTCATTGGTCAATTACCTTGACCGACCTCGACCTAAATATTCCAGAGAACAATTTATGTCTTCTCTGTTATGAAATTCGCCCGCTCAAAGTGTAGGTATTCACCACTTTGTTTCGCACAATCACGGCATTTCGCTAAGTGTCAGGTATGGCCTACATTTGACCCTTATGACCTCATTTGACCTTGAGGATACTGTCTAGGTCCATAAAATCTAGCTTGAAAAACACATTCTACAGCCCTCACAAAACCCGCAACACGCGTTTTCCTAACCCTCTTAATTGGCGAAATCTCAGGGAGGCATTTCGGGACCCCTTCATTACGTGTTGACGCCAGGCTACACTCCACTAAGCGTGTTAAAAATACTAGTAGGGTAAGGGCGGGTAAGAGTACGCAGGAGATAAGAGTACGCAACAGCTGTTTTGGTTACTTAGCAACCACTGAGATGGCGGATACCCTGGTATAAAAAAGCAAGGCCAGTGCCTAGGCTGCACACCAAAATTCAACGTGCTCCTGTCTGAAAGTTACACGATATTAACGGTGTGACCATGCATTCAAAATTACGGTCAGTCATCAGTAAGAAAGCTGAGCCAGGAGTGTGCTCCAGGACCGGAGCTCACGCTAAAATGCCTGCCAACATGTTTATGAAGATTTTGTTCACAAGGGAGCATGTCCGGCAAGAGTACGCAGTAGACCATTGGGCAAGAGTGCGCATGCTTAAGAGATAGGAAAATTTAATTTTCGCTCGGGACAGAGTCCGCAATTCATATTTGGAAAACCAAACGTTGCAACATAGTTCTTGTATATTCAGAATGATATAAAATCATACAATCGCCTAGTTTGGCGACAAAAAAAACTTCGTGATATGGCCTCAGAGCTGAAAAGTGGGCTCGGTCAAAAGTGCCCGACAGATTTTAGGGCACGGTATGGTCTTGCGACAGATCTTACAATCTGTGAGAAAAAAATCTTGAAAGGAAGCAGAAAATATTTTTGTTCTAAAAAACTCAATATTAGAATTGTCACCTCTCACTGAACAAGTTTTCATGAATTTGCACCTCTCCCATATCAAGCCAGTGTCGCAAGAACCGATGGAAAATCGAGGACTTATGAATCGAGGACCTTGAAGAGGGCCTGTCACAGAGGGTCTTTTCGAGGGACTTATGAATCGAGGAACCTTGAATAGAGGGCCTTTGCACAGAGGGCCTTTAAACGTCACCCAGAAAATCCTCGCTGGAAAAATTCCTTCACCGGCCTGTCGGGCCCGATTTGTATTCCATAGCACGCGACAGCTTGGCCCGACAGGCCGCCGAAAGGTAAAGGCGACAGGCAAAACAGTTTTTCCTTCGTTTCCTTCGTTTGAAGTACGCTCAACGCTGCCGCAAGGGCGCTGTTTGAACAGCGCCCTTGCGGCAAAGCCGGTGTAAAAGGTATCTTTGGTTTGAAAGCAGCCCTGCGGTTTGGTGTGTTGCCTTGTGGATATGGCGGGGCCAAGGCCCTAGAATCCCGTGGTGTGGTGGAGGCAATACGTTGCGAGGTTGTGTTTTGATTATTTTTCTCTTGCATTACTTTGGTATACATCTTGAGTAAACTGGTTGAGCCTGGATTTCATCGTCCATAGTTGAAGGGCTGATAAATGGCTCCGATTAAGCTGAAGCCCCTTCCACCGTCCCGTGTCAAGCTTAAATGTGGATTTGAGGGATGTGGGTATTTTGGCGAGAAACGTTTTTTAAGGAGCATCAGCGAATCAAGCATTCTGGGCTGCCCTGCAAGTTCAGGAACAGTGGTTTTGGCCAAGGAGGTCGTTTTAAAGCATGGATCAAACAGCGGGCAGATCAGAACAGTGTGGGAAAAACAAATTTGGTTTAACAAATTTAAAAGATCACCAGTTCAGAATAGGAAATGCTATAACCCCAAATTGCGATTGCGGATTCCAAAAGAGACAACGCAACATTATATGCTAAGGTGCCCCATATTTAGGGATCAGAGAGAAGCGTTGTTTAACGCATTGTCGCTTATAAACAATTTAGAATTTGCAACGATGACCGAAACTGAAAAAATAGAAGCTCTCTTTATGGTTCCAGCCTTGATGAGACTGCAGCCGGCGGGGCAACGGAGTTCCAAAAATATATGTTAGCGACCGGACATCTCTAAACCAAATTCAGGCGTGCGGTGGGCGGGGCGTGCTGCGCTGGTCGGGTCCGGGGCGGGTGCGGCTCGCTGGGCGGCGGTCGCAGGTACCGAGTTTGACACAATATCATGCCAAGTTTTCAGAGTGAGAGTTGAAAGTGTACAAATGTTCTGTAATTAGTGGGCGGCGCCGCGATAAAGCCTTGGGCTTTTGCGCCGTACCACACCTGTATACTGTGAATTTCAAATTATGTTGGAAAATAAAGTTGATGTTATGTTATGTTAAAACAAACAAGTAAGTGATGTGGTGTTCGTTGTAATTTCGGCAGCTTACATTTATTTCCACACAGTATGTTATGCTCACTGTGGATCAATAATTTTAAATGATATTAATAAGGACAAATGAATTTTACCAGCAGAGTGGTCAAATTAGACTAAAACATTTGATTTTCCCTTCCGTCTTCTTTTAAATCCAATGCCTGTTTGTCCAGAATTAACCACAAAAGTTGCATACCTTCATCAGTGGATTTGTAGATGCCAAAGAAACAAAACTCTTCACCTTTCCACATTAATTTGAGTTTTAAGTACCAAACTATTTCTCCTATTTCATTTTATTCACTTACCTAAATATGCCTATGATCTATGTCAAGGGGACAAAGATATAACAAAAACACAGCCTAGTGCAACCTTTACTCATTCCTTTTACTCTTAACTTCCTTGGAAACATGATATTTATTTGACATTTACTATCTAACTGACTTAAGGTTATTTATTAGCCTCATGAACTTCAGATCCTAAACCACGTACCCTCATGGAAATGAGCACGGCAATGCATGAAAAACTTTGAGATAGCCAACAGCTTCAATATTTAGGATTTTCATGTAAACATGCATTAAAGTCATGGAAAGCTAATATTACATGTTTGTATTCAACTACAAGTAGCCATGATCCTTAAAAACACTTTCGAATATCAAAAGTACCCCTCCCATATTGTTTGTCTGGCCATCAGAGCAAAATCCATATATAAATTTCAGGGTTCCTTCCAAATTACCCCTCCCACCTCCAAAAACTGAAATCATGAAAATCTGCAGAAGCTGGCATAAGTAACCGCATGGTATGGGAACCAGGTCAGCTTTCTTCCATTGCAAACTATATTTTTAAGTATTCTGGGCTGGACTATGTAACATAATAACAAAATATCACTTATTCTCATTCTAGTGCAGCATTTTTGTCAATGGCGGCTGCAGAGGACTGAAAAAGGGGGCTGCTTTTCATGTTATTGTATATTTCCACCTGTGACCTAAATCATCTGAATTCAAGACTGAGTCTTATTCAAGACCCAGTCGAGCTGACTTGACACACACTATTTGTATGCTGTACGTCCACAAATCTCAAATTACATCCAATAATAAATTTCCTTTACCAATGGTGACTCCAGAAAATGAAATTGGTGGTTCGGTATTCAATTTGTTATAGGTTTCTGCCGATAACCTTAATTTCCTGAGCGTGTCTGATAATTGAAAACCCGAAGAACAGTCTCAGTTCTAGAGTTTGAAAATTAATAGACTTGTGTCATTTCACTTAGATTTTCCATAGGCGGCTTCAGAGCACGAAAAATAAGGATATCACACATATAAGGATCAGAGCACAAAAATAAGGATAATGATATCCATTGGTGCCAAACTTGAAGTTTTTATGCTAATTTTAGTATTTTCTATTAAGAATGTGAAAAAGAGTAGGAACATTTTACCAATTGAATGGGTTTTAGACAATTCTAATAGTCCTATCCTAACCACCCGACAGATTTGGAGGTTTTTTCGAAAGTGCCCGACAGATTTGAGTTTTTGCAGCTCTGTATGGCCTATGCACCTAAAGCACAGCGGGGCATCAATACGTTCTCCAGCCTCCTCTCTTGCGTACTCTTACCGACCCACTCCGGCAAGAGTACGCACGTGACTTTTTATTTTTGACGGGCTCGTGGTGAGTTCCTTTCAGAGAAATCGAGTTGAAACATGGACCATACATAGACAATTATTCAGGCTAAACAACCACATAAAAATTTTAGCTGTTAGACTTATAGGAGAAAAGTGAAAGCCTTTAGAAAGTTAAGTGCGTACTCTTGCACGGACGTCCCCAGATATAAAAAAACGGATGTTCTAACCTATTTTAATGGAGGGAGAAAAGTTCAATCTTTAATTTGGAATATCCAATTTTGAACAAAAGGTGTACCAGCAAATTTTAATGTGACCTTAGGTCAAGGTCAAATCACAACTCTTTTCACAAGTGACCTAGGGTCAAACAGACTTCAGATTCGAGTTTTTCGCCTCAATTCAGACAGGAAAATGTATCTTTAATGCATAGTTCATCAGACCCTGTGGGTTTTATGGTCACCTAAAAAAATTCACTGTAAGCAGATTTTCAAAAAATGCCTGAGGCAATAACTTTTAAAGTTTTACTCCGATCGAGCTAAAACTTTCAGATTCGTCTTTAGGACCCATGAAAACTCAATGTAATAATTTTGAAGAAAATCGAAGAGGTACCGTGTAGATTTGCCATTTGCCTGGTCGATTGGTGCTGGAATTGCCCATGTGTGGTATTATAAACGAGATGAGCTGTCATGGGGTGACGCACGATAACCAGTTGCTCATCCACTGCAATAAATAAAATAAATAAATAAAGTAAAGCTAGAGCAAAACAATTTAGACCATTGTAATCCTCGCAGCAAGCGAGGTCCAATGATATATAATATAGCCTTACTAGGCCAAATATGGGATTTGAACCTGACCTCGTCAAGGTCAAATTAGGTGAAATACATATCATTAGAACCGCAAAGACGAGGTGATTCTAATGCAGTTAAAATAAACACTCCATCACCATCCATTACTAAGTTATTCAGTTGCAACCATTTTCCCACGTATTTTCAATGGAGAGGTCATGGCTCGTACCATTGACGGACGCAGGGGGGCCATTCCGGCCATGCCCCCCCCAAAGCGCTGGAGAGGGGGCCAAACTATCTTTTGGGCCCCCAAACGCCGGAAATTTTTTCGAAAAAAGGTGTTTACACTAGGTCTGTAGAACAAAAAAATCTTCGCTCCTACCCCCCCTCCGAGCGATCATGTACTTGGGGAGGTAGCTTATACTAAGTCTGTCGAGCACTGAAAAAAGGTGTTTACACTAGGTCTGTAGAGCAAAAAAAATTCCGCTCCCACCCCCCCCAAGGAGAGGCATTCTTGGGTTTGGCCCCCAAAACTCGGGTCTGCGTCCGCCCCTGGCTCGTACCTGACCTTAGGTCATTGATATAAAAAATACCAGAATATATTTTGTGGAGCTCGATGGGCATATTACGTGATGAGTCAATTGGATAAGTTTCCCCTATTCTGACTTATACTATCTGAAATTTTTTAGGTGAGGTCACTTGACCTGCACTGAGGACCTGACCTGAGATGACCCAATCTTAGAATTTTCCCGAAGTTGTAAAAATGATCAGAAAAAGGATAAACCGAGTACGGCGGCGCGTAGCGTCGCCGTTTTTATTATGTCCCCAAAAAACCCGAGGGGGGGCAGATACCCAACCCCGTCAATGCGTGTAACCCGTGCCCGGTGGGCCTCGAGCCACCTTCGCCCTGGTAGGGATGTTTGAACACCCGCCTGAACTGGCCCTATGCGGGTGCAAAAACCAAAGGCTGGTGGATAGCTCATAAAAATCCATGAAGAAACTGCATTAGTCAATTTTGACTCAGGTCAATATTGAGGTCATGACAGGTCAAAGAAGGTTGATGTTAGGAAGTGTTTTTGGGCTCTAGCGTCTGACAGAGTTGGGTTAGAATAATTTTGTGGATACCATTCGCTTCCTCTCGTCACGGCAAATCGAATGATGTGAATATGACTATGCTAGGTCAAAATACAAAAATGACCGACCTAGGGTCAGGTCAAGGTCACCTTCCAGCGTAGCATAGTCAATATACATATCAATTGACTCGCAATGGCAATCCAAACATAATGGTATCAAAATAAAAGTTGTATCATCATTTCCTGAAAAGTTATTGACCAAGTCTGAAAACTGCTTAAGTAGCCCCAGATGACCTCTCGGAGGTCAAAGGTTAAAAATTGCAGCATGAACCTAGAAGGGGGTCCAGGATACTACGATTTTGAGAATACGAAGGTACTCTCAGCTGTATCTACACAAATATAGCCCATTTCCTGTTTTCCCATGTATTTTCAATGGAGAGATAATGATCCATACCTGACCTTAGGTCATCGATATGAAAAATATCGGGACAAATTTTGTAGCGCTCGATGGAGCCATTATGTGGTATTAGTTTCAATCCGATAGATTCACGCATTTCTTACTTATGTTACCTTAAACATTTTTGGAGGTGAGGTCACTTGACCTGCACAGGTGACCTAACCTGAAATGACCCAACCTTTAAATTTTTGAAAAGTTGCGAAATTGATCAAGGATAAGGTGTGCCAAGACGGCGGCGCTTCGAGCCGCCGTTTTTCGTTTCGCCGGAAAAACCCGAGGCGATGTTCAAACAGCCCCATCAGGCGAGGGTTAAGGGAACTTGTAGAGAGCGGCTTTTCCATGGTTCCCAACATACTCCTATACGATAAAATAGGATATTTAGAATTATTTTTGTCATGGAGAGTAATTTTTTAGAAGTTGTAAATGCACGAGTCAGGTGAGCAGCGCAGTACGAGCATTCGATGCTCTGACCTAATTATAACATCTTCATACACTCATTTCAAAGCAGAGCCAAAAAAACTTATTTCCCAGTTATGCTACACCCGTCAATACCGTTGCCATGGTAAGATTTACGCTCGAAACGAAACGTTTCCATCACTTTAACGATTATCGTGGCGCCGTGTAGCCAGCGATCTGTTGACCCCTTGCCGAAATCCCAGTATTGGTGAGAGTGGAGGGTAGTGGCGGCCGCCCCACGGTCGCGCCGGACGTGTTTTCACCGTGGTGTGGCAATCCCGGATCCGCCGTGATGACACCGGCTCACCTCTCTCAGCTCCCGACTCAAAGGGACAAAAACTGGGGCGCAGTGAGAGGGACGAGACCAGGACAGCCACGTGATGAACGGAGCCGTCCACGGATCTACCTACTGGGAACATGCCACTTAGCAGCCAATTTGTCCCGGAGGAATGCATTTCGGGAACGTATTGACACCTCTAGCACATCTCCGGTGAGTTTTAGCACGTGCACGTGCCTGTCCTGTATGGAGAGAAATCGCATCACGTCATCAGCTGCGCCACTGAGCTTACCGGACAGCACAGTGCCCCACAGACAGCCAGCGGTCCCACAGGTCACCCAGCGGTCCCACAATCCACCCACCGGGCCCGAAGATAGTCCCTGCCTGCAAAGTGCCCCACTCACCACCCAGAGGACCCACACACCACCCAGAGGACCTACACATCACCCAGAGGACCCACATACCACCCAGAGGACCTACACATCACCAAGAGGACCCACACACCACCCAGAGGACCCATACAACACCCAGAGGACCCACACACCACCCAGAGGACCCACACACCACCCAGAGGACCCACACACCACCCAGAGGACCCACACAACACTCAGAGGACCTAAACATCACCCAGAGGACCCACAGGTCACCCAGAGGACCCACAGGTCACCCTGAGGACCCATAGATACTCTCTGCCTGCACAGTGCCCCACACATCACCCAGAGGACCCACACACCACCCAAAGGACCCACAGATCACCCAGCGGACCCACAGACCACCCAGTGGTTCCACAGAGACTTCCTGCCTGCATAGTGCCCCACAAACCAAACAGTGGTCCCAAAGAGACTCTGGTTGCACAAAGAGCCTGCATAGTGCACACCTTTAATACGACAAATTAATGAAAAGGGACTAAGGGCATGAAAATAAGCTTCAAAAGTGCAGAAAAAGTTACTAGAATCAGCTAGTAGGCTGCCCTTCATTATACAATGATATCTGTAGCGTTTGCTTTAGCATCCATCCCCGGTGGGCCTCCGAGCCACATTCGCCCTGCATGGTGGGGGTTTTCAAATACCCCCCCTCTCGAACTCGGCTCCTATGAGGGAAGGTGAAAAAACACGAAACCTGGTGGATAGCCCATAACAATTCCTGAGAAAACTACATTGGCCATTTTTTGAATCAGGTCAATATTGAGGTCATGACGCGTCAAAAAAGGTGGCAAGTTAGAGGAGAGTTTTTGGGCTCTAGCGTCTGACAGAGTTAAGTAAAAATCATTTTTAGGCACTATTCACATGCTCCCGTTATGACAAATCGAATGATGTATAATATTACTTTACTATGCCCAAACATAAAAATGATCTGACCAAAGGTCAGGTCAAGGTCACAATCTAACTTAGCATAGTCAATATGCATATCAATCGATTCGCAATAATAATTCAAACGTAATGGTATCAAAATAAAAGCTTCATCATCATTTACTGCAAAATTTGCCGCCCCGGTAGCTCCGTTGGAAGAGCGTTGGGCTCCGGCCCGCTGCTCAGTAACATGCATTGGCAGTGCATGTGCAGGGTTACCCAGAGAAGCTCCGGCAGTCTATGTTTACCGACGTAGGTCGGCTGCCAACTGGCTAGTGAGAGGATGACCTGAGCGGGACGGCCGTCCCTGTGCTTTGTGAAACGCTAAACTTTGGCTTTTAAATTAACCCTTCATTGTGGGAGTTTCTCGTTCGGGTGGTGGGGTCGGGGTATCCATGACAAGTCCCTTGATGACTTTAGTGAGACTCCGACTCCCAAAACCGAACTGGGACAACATTTATTAAAACAAGTTATTGGCCCAAGCATCAATACCTGCTTAAGTAGTCCCAGATGACCTCTCAGAGGTCACAGGCTCAAACTTGCAACATGAGCCTCTAAAGGGGCCTAGGATACCATGATTTGAAGAATAGGAAGGTACTCTAAGCGGTATCTAAAGAAGTAGATCAATTGTCCGGCCAACTTCCGCTTCTCCCATGCATTTCCAACGGAGAGTTCATGATCCGTACCTGACCCTAGGCCATCGATATGAAAAATCCCGGAATGCGTTTTGTAGTACTCGCCTGACCCATTACTTAGTATAAGTTTCAGTTCGATAGATTAGCCCTTTTCTAACTTATACCACCTTAAGCATTTTTGGAGGTGAGGTCACTTGACCTGCACCGGTGACCTGACGTGAGATGACCCAACCTTAAATTCTTGAGGAAAGTTGCGGAATTGATCAGGGAATAAGGTGTGCTAAGGACGACCGTGCTTCGTGCTGACGTTTTTCGTGCCGCCGGAAAAAAGCCGATGGGGTGTTCAAACACCTCACACTGGGGCGAGGGTTAACTACTGGCATCTCCGGGGAGATGGAGCCTCCCCAAAATTTATTTAACATGAGCAGAAGTGCTCATTATTGTGCCTATGCTACTAATATCCGATCTGCTCTATAGCAACTAAGCACTTATAAGTCATTGGCTTCGCTTACTAAAAGTTTCAAAGCTCTCCGTGTTTTTATTAGGGGCGGCTCACAAATATCCAGCCCGCGATGGCGTAATAATAGTCAGCCCGCGATGGCGTAATAATAGTCAGCCCGCGATGGCGTAATAATAGTCAGCCCGCGACGGCGTAATAATAGTCAGCCCGCGATGGAGTGCTGGTCGAAAAGTGGCGTGCCATAACGTGGTCAATGACCACGTTATGGCTTAGGGTGTCCAGATTTCGGTTTTTTCGAAAAATTGTAGAAAGCCGTGGTTTTTCCCATGGTTTCAAGCATTCTAAGTTCATTTATGCACAAAAAAACAGGTTTAAACAACATTTAGGGGTCGCGAATTTGATTTCAAAATAGGAATTTTGGCCATTTTTTGCCAAAATTGGGATAAAAGTGCATATAACCAGACCGTTATGGATAGTATCAATACAAATCCATGTTTATTGAATAAAATAGCTCATTAGCTTTCGTTTGATACCAGTTTGGTATTAATACCACTTTTGGTTGACGTTTTATAGGCGTTCAGTCATACAGTTATGGCCCGTCTCTGAGCGTCACTGACCTAGCGTGGGTTCAATTCCAGCTGCAGGGCACTCTACCGGAGGCAGGGAAAAGCTGCGATTGACTGCTGTTTAGCGAAATGCTACTGGTATTGCACCCATATTTTCGGACGCACTTCACAATTAAGTAGCTACTTGACTATTTAATTAGCTAATTAATTGATTAATTCAGATATTAATTGATTAAGCCCTGCTTGTAGGTACAGTTACAGCTAATGATGCACATTCTGTTTTCAGGCCGGGACAGACGCTGCGGCCAATTAGGAAGTAAAGAATAGTGTTTCTGTCTGTTTGGCCTTTGTGTTTTGTATGGCATGGCCCAATCACAGTCAAGAACGTGGTTCACCACCACATCCGACTTGGTTGGGCACCCGTTACCAACCATAACGGGTGCAAAGTTTCCAATTTCCAGCCAGGTCCTGAGGCGTTTTCTCCACGCCTTACAATACGCAAAATACCGGATGAGGCGTCTATGAATACTATTGACGAAGGTGAGCAGTTTTGGAAGATGGCGCGCATCAAAACATTGCAGCACAGAGCCCATAAGGTAAAGCTGACTAAGCTGTGGAAGACATGGAGGTGCTTGCAGAAAAGCAAGAGCGACGCCAGCTCTGATGCCGCTCCAAGCAGGAGGATATAAGCTTCTACCAAAATAAACGCGAAGACCTTGTCAGTACCATCAGAGGTCTGGATAAGCTATTCAAAAGGAGAAACAAAAGAACAAAAGAGAAGATATGGAGCTGAGAACCGAAAAGAGCTAGAGGAGAAAGCAAAGCAGACGACGCCGGGACGATGCGAAGTCTTGGATGACCAGTCGAAAGCAGTTCACTCACCAGAGGAAATGGAGGTGGATGGGGACGAGATAGACGAAGAGCAGGACATGGCGTGGACACTTGGGTACGATGCAACCGAGGAAAAAGGACGTCATTCTTATTCTGCACCAAAATATCATGTATCAGCCAATACGGGGGATGGGTGGCTTAGTGGATAGCGCGTCTATCCACTAAGCCATCGGTCCCAGGTTCGAGTCCCGACGGAGCTTCTGAATAGGTCGATCTTACCCCCAACAGGGTGAGAGATGGTGACGCCGTATAACCTTGGCACCTGGAGCGTCGTTAAACCTAACAATTATTATTACCATCAACCAAGACGCTTTACTACACAAAGCTTTTTTATGTTTGCTGACCGGCTGAGCCTGGAGGAGGAGCTGTAAGCCCTGCTGCGTCGCATGGTGCGGTTTCTTGCGTTGGTGCACGCACCATGCGACGCAGCACGGCTCACAGCTTCTTCTTCAGGCCCAGCCGGTCAACAAACATGAAGAGCTTGGTGTAATACAGCGTCTTGGCTGATTCATGATATTTTGGTGCAGAATGAGGTTGACATCCTTTTTCCTCGGTTGCTTCGTACCCGGTGCCCACGTCATGTCCTGCTCTTCATCCGTCTCGTCCTCATCCACCTCTATTTCCTCTTGTGAGCGAACTGCTTTCGGCTGGTCACTCATGAGTCTTCTGCTTTGCTTTCTCTTCTCGCCTTTTCTCGGTTCTCAGCTTCATATCTTCTCTTTCGTCCTTTTGTTTCTCCTTTCGTGGAGCTTATCTAGACCTCTGATGGTGCTGAAAAGGTCTTCGAGTTTATTTTGATAGAAGCATATATCCCGCTTGGAGCGAGCATCAGCAGCCTGTCGTCCATTATCCCTTCTGCGAATAAGGTGTCGCGATGTCGCACAGCTCGTTAAGAGCCTTCCGAAACACCTCGCGTCGGTCAGAGCTGGCGTCGCTCTTGCTTTTCTGCAAGCACCTCCATGTCTTCCACAGCTTAGTCAGCTTTACCTTATGGGCTCTGTGCTGCAATGTTTTGATGCGCGCCATCTTCCAAAACTGCTCACCTTCGTCAATAGTATTCATAGACGCCTCATCCGGTATTTTGCGTATTGTAAGGCGTGGAGAAAACGCCTCAGGACCTGGCTGGAAATTGGAAACTTTGCACCCGTTATGGTTGGTAACGGGTGCCCAACCAAGTCGGATGTGGTGGTGAACCACGTTCTTGACTGTGATTGGGCCATGCCATACAAAACACAAAGGCCAAACAGACAGAAACACTATTCTTTACTTCCTAATTGGCCGCAGCGTCTGTCCCGGCCTGAAAACAGAATGTGCATCATTAGCTGTAACTGTACCTACAAGCAGGGCTTAATCAATTAATATCTGAATTAATCAATTAATTAGCTAATTAAATAGTCAAGTAGCTACTTAATTGTGAAGTGCGTCCGAAAATATGGGTGCAATACCAGTAGCATTTCGCTAAACAGCAGTCAATCGCAGCTTTTCCCTGCCTCCGGTAGAGTGCCCTGCAGCTGGAATTGAACCCACGCTAGGTCAGTGACGCTCAGAGACGGGCCATAACTGTATGATTGAACGCCTATAAAACGTCAACCAAAAGTGATATTAATACCAAACTGGTATCAAACGAAAGCTAATGAGCTATTTTATTCAATAAACATGGATTTGTATTGATACTATCCATAACGGTCTGGTTATATGCACTTTTGTCCCAATTTTGGCAAAAAATTGTCAAAATTCCCATTTTGAAATCAGATTCGCGACCCCTAAATGTTGTTTAAACCTGTTTTTTTTGTGCATAAATGAACTTAGAATGCTTGAAACCATGGGAAAAACCACGGCTTTCTACAATTTTTCGAAAAAACCGAAATCTGGACACCCCTAGACTGGTCATGGGGTGGGCCTAAAAATAACGTGCTATGACATGGGACAGGTTTTTCCGATAACAATTTTTCACAGTTGAGTTCTTATTTGTTTTTTTCCGTGGGAGGTGGTGCTACCTAGAAGTAGGGCTTTGACCCGAAGGCATGACTTTTCCTTTAGGAGGCAGTGGCTTGAAATGCCAGGATTAAAGACAAGGTTTAAAGCAGCGGTGTGGATTCTCATCTCTTAGGGGTGCCCTGGCAACCCTAATGATGTTCTGGGCACCCCCTGGTCACTTCCTATGATCTATGTTCTGGTGATCTCTGGTCACTTCCCACGAAAATGTGAAGCAAATTCCGTATGAAGTGCGTAAATAGAGGATATGTTCAACAAATATATGTTCCACAGCATTATAGTGATATTTTGCATCGGATAACTTATATTTGTGCATTTTTGACAGCTTAACTCTAAAACTTAATATTTTACCAAACAACGGAAATACCCAGACACAAGTGAACAATAAACATTGATATTTTATGCTTATTCACCATTCAACACGGAGCAAAGCAGCAGAGGTGGGCGCCGCTACCAATTTCTTTAAACCGCTACCGCTACTCCGCTACTTTTTTTGAAAACACGAAAGCGCTACCCGCTACTCGGCTACTCCGCTACCGCTACTTTTTAGTATAAAGCGCTACCAAAGCGCTACTCCGAAAATGTCCAGGTCGATCTAAATAAATTCCACAGACAGCCAACTTTTATTTGTATATTGGAGCCAAAGCTCAATCCATGCCCAAAGCATGCACCAACACAATCATTCACACAATCTTCACGTTTCGTTGGACCTCCGCCAGTGGTTTGACCTCCAGAGGTCACCTCGTGACGTAATATGACCTGAGGTCACAAAAGGTCAGAAAGTGACCTTAATGTATATCAAATGAAAACCAGGGACAAGACAAACACGATGGTGTTTGTTTCAGCGCTCTAGCTTAATTAGGTCAAAAGTTATTGTCAAAATACTGTTTTTGACCCCTGGTGACCTTGGGTGACCTTGGAAAAGTCAAAGGGCAAATATGACCTCTGGGATCCGTGAAAGGGTGTCCAAAAACGCTGTTCTGAGCAGTCTGAGTATTTTCAATAATTTTTGTGGCTTTTAGATCCTGGAGATAGCTTTTCCCTATGTTTTTCCAATGGGAGAGGTCGTCTCGTGACCTGACCTCAGGTCACGAAATATAAAAATCCCGGATATACACGTTGTAGACCCTAGAAGGGTAGCAAGTTTCAAATCGATTAACTTAGAAATGTAGCTCTTATAGAGCTTCAAAGTTGAAGTGAGGTGACCTTGGTTGACCTCACCTGGTGACCTGACCTTGGGCGATCTGGGATAAAATTTTCAGGGATGGTGGGAAAATGATGAGGTGAGAGATGGAGCCCTCAACCACGGTGCTGCGTTTCGTCGTTTTTCTGCTTTCTCGAAAAAAACCTTAGGGGGCATCGATGGCCCCAGTGGGGCGAGGGTTAAAACAACAAAAAAATATACTGAAGCCACGAAGTCAATGGCCTTCAGAGGATTTGCTTGATATATATTTACTCTTTCACCTTGTTGGCCTCCATTACAGCCCCTGTAAATTACTTTTGAGGACGTTTCTACTCCAAACTCACACATGAATCCCCTCGTTGGCATAGACCTTGTTTTGTGTGCCTAATATTTTGAATTTAGAATACGCTTAAAAGCTGCGGGTAGCGGTAGCGCTTTTAATTCTCTAGAGTCCGCTACCCGCTACTCCGCTACTTTTTTGGTAGAGAAGTCGCTACCGCTACTCCGCTACCATTTAGGGAGTCCGCAAGTTGCGGAGTAGCGGAGTAGCGGACTAAAGTAGCGGACCGCCCACCTCTGCAAAGCAGCGCGTGCTTTCTTTTGGTATGTTATCTGGTTGTACTTTGGCAGTGCTCCCTATTTGTCCTCGCCCTAAACTCATCCGACGATTAAGTTCTATTTTCATGAAGGTCTGTCTCTTCCTTCGATCGGTTACCTTGGGACCGGGCTCTATTCCTCTCCACTCAGCAGAAATCTATCGCGACACTCCTGACTTTAGCAAACACGGCCGCTGACTAGCCTGTGCTGACTCTGCCGCTGCCTCGCCCCACGCTTTGCCGGTACCAAAGAGTATCGGATCAGGATTGCCAGATGAAAAATGGGATTTTCGCCAAATTTGATTCACCATTTCGCCAAATTTCGCCAATTCCAGACATCAGATCGCCACGAAAGCGCCAATGATGAAATCTTACGATCGTAAGCCGGAATATCAGAATCTCAGAAAAACACCTCGTGCACTTAGTACCGGAATGCCGCACGAGTTGTTTTAACTGATTTAGCCAGAATATGTACAGAGTACATCACAAACCTTGGTATTCAGTATTGCATTTTTCTAGAACGCACCACTTATGTGCGGTAATGAAATTTACATCACCGAATCTAAAAGGATAGGATATGTTCTCAAACAGTTTTCAACCCGTGAGATAGGTCTATTTTTAAATTATCATTATTTTTCACTTAGTTATTTTTTACCAAAAATAAAAAAATATTTGCTTTATTTCCTTTTTTGGGAAAAAATAAAGATTTTTAAAGCAAAATTCTCGAAATTTCAATCCATATAACATCAAAATGATTGCTAAGCCGTTTGTAAAAATATCAAATAAAATATTTAGGACTTACTACAAAAATAGCTTAGTATTTCACTATTTGGAATCTCTACGCCACAAACATCTTCGTTTCTTCAATTAAACAAACCATAGAAGCATCCACGCAAAAATAAAAAGACAGTTGAATCTCAAAGCTGGTATGCATTTATAAATAAGTGAAAGTTAAAAATTCTCACTATTTCATGTCTCAGCTGTGTTATCTTCATCCTCTTCCGTAGGTTCCGTGTTTTTAAGCATGTAGGCGTTCGGGCAGGCTTTAAATATTGCATCAAAATTTGCCCCATTTGAACCATGCTTTTATCTAAGTACTTAAAAACCTAAGGTGTTATGCCTCGCAAAATATTATAGCTGAAACACTTAACCTGTGTTAAGAACTCGCTGTATCTGATTGTAAAATTTAAGCCTAAGGTCCTGCTTGATTGCTTGATATTATTGCATTGTTGTCAATGATGTGAACTGTTTTGAAAAATATATGTGCGTTATAGGTTTGCGAATGTTAGCGCAAAATAGGTGATAAGTTTATTATTTTTTTACTTTTCCTTGGTATTTTTCAACTTTAGATTGTTCGAGGTTTCATAAATCAGTCCTTGAAGGTTCAGTCGGTTGTGGTATAACACACTGTTCGTCGCACTGTGCTGTGTCATTCTGTGTTGCTACTGTTTGTTGCGTCAAAGTATAACACGCTATGTGCATATTGCAAGGTCTATCAAAGTTATTGCTTATTAAACCAGAAGTTATTCAGCGCACTATTTCTTTTCAGAGTAGGCTCACTTAATGTGTGTCATTTACACTCTCAGTGTGCTTACGCAGATAAGTAATATGTTTTTTACTTTGATTGGGTTCTCATACTTTGTGTCTGGATTTGAAATTTACTTATATATCGTGAGGCTGTTGATGTCCCGCAAAATGCACCACAAGCTGCCTTCAGTCCCGCTGTAGGTGCTGAGGGACTGTGTGGGGTTTTTCTTGCGGGACTGCAGTGCTTAACCCTCACCCCACGGGGGGCATCGATGGCCCCCTAAGTTTTTTTCGGAATAGCAGAAAAACGACGAAACGCAGGACCGCGGTTGAGAGCTCTATCTCTGACCCAATCATTTTTACATCACCTCTGAATTTTTTTACCCCGGGTCACCCAAGGTCAGGTCACCAGGCGAGGTCAACCAAGGTCACCTCACTTCAACTTTTGAGCTCTATAAGAGCTACGTTTCTCAGTAGATCGATTTGAAAATTCCTACAGTTCATGGCCCCGCCAGGGTCTACAAGGTGTATATCCGAGTTTTTTCAATTTCGTGACCTAAGGTCAGGTCACGAGGTGACCTCTCCCAGTAAAAAAAACATGGGAAAAAGCTGTCTTATAATCTAGAAGCCACAAAAACGATTGCAAATGCTCGGCTTGCACAGACAAGCGTTTTTCGACACCCTTTCCCGGATCCCAGGTGGTGGGGCGAAGGTGGCGCCGGACCCCCGGTGGGGCGCGGGTTAAATCTTTCGACTCACCTCTCTCTCTCCTCCCCCGTTAACATTCGCTCCTAAATATCTATAGAAACACCCCGGGTCATGGCCTTCCCTAAGCTTATTATTTTCATATTTAATCCTCATGCGTTATGTGGGGATAAAAACCGAACAAAACATATCCCAACCCACCCCAATTAATTTTCGGGATGAACCTCTTGTTATGGTTTAAAACGAAAAAAGTAAAGTGACAGTACTTTCGACTGAATTTTTTTAGAAAAAAATAGCTGTAGTGTTTCGCATGCACAATAAGTTTTCCGGCGTAAATCACTAAATTTGACTGATTTTATCACCAATCATTCACAAGAGTAATAAGCCGATCGCCAATTGAGGTCCAAAATCGCCAAATTTGACTGATTTTATCACCAATCGCCAAACTGAATAAACCGATCGCCAACGGAGGTACGAAATCGCCAAATTTGACTGTTTTTATCGCCAATCGCCAAACAAGAATACCGATCACCAACAGTGGTCCGAAATAGCCAAATTTGCGAAATTTCGCCACATCTGGCAACCCTGTATCGGATGGTGGCGCAGATAATCAAGCCAATGTATGGGTAAATATGGCTAGTAATGCCTGAAAACGATAATTTTAATACATCTGGTTTATGGTGTAAGCTTTATCATTCTCATGGATAAATTTCCGCTGAATTTCTCGCTATACAAGTGAACGCATCTTCACCAATCAGCGGCCGCCATCCGCTGACTGCCAATTGCCTGCGGCGCAGAGGTTAGAGAGGTCGCGCTGGTCACCGCCGACGCCGAGTTCAAGGCTCGGTGGGGAGGGGTCGCAGGAGGATTGTAATGCCGCCACGCGTGTGGTGTTGAGAATGGTGGTGGTTGTGCCTCCTGTTGGACTGAGGGAGGGGGCAGGTGTAGGAGACATTCTGTGTACGTGGGCGGATATATGGGTTGGGTGTTTGTGCGTGTTTGTTGTAGGATTGCCTGCTACTAACAACGGGCGAGTAAGCATTTATCTCTGGATGGTAAATGCGTGCCCGTTCTTCTCAAAGTCAGGTAGGCGAGTTTGGAAAAATTATTTGTTTTCTACCGCACGAGAAAGTAGTGATAATTTCTGTGAAATTTACTATTAAACTACCCTCCAGGACATTTCCCGCTGATGAGATGGGCACCATCGAAGGTGCCTTGGACGAAAACGTTCCGCCGCGCTGCACGTGGGTGGACAATGGGTTGGGTGTTTGTGCAATGTAAGGTGCCGATAGCACTGAGTGCGAGTTCATCAAAAGAGTATATAAATATGTTTGGCGGACAAAATTGCATGCACCGATTCCGAGCCCACATTATTCGGCATCAGGGTCAGGGACGGCGGATTCCAGGGTGCAAGTGATCAGGGTAGATGATGCGCTTTTAATGACTCCAAATTGACACACTTATTAGTAGTAAAACACACATGGTTCATGTCACATACATGCCTAGCTGACGTTTCATGCATATGCGACACTAGAAGTTTAAAATGCAAAAGTGATTATTAGAGGCCGGGGGTAAGAAGCAGGAGGCTTTGAATAAAAGTAGTTCTGACCAGGTAACCAAGGAGGGTCCAAGGGAAATCACAGGATGCACTAAACAATTAACTGATAAGTATGTATATTCTAATGAGATGATCATCACTGTATTGCTTTAGCATGTGCCATTCCCCTATCACATTTTTTCGAGGTTACCGCTAACCGGCCCCCAGGTAGCCGGAAGCCACGGTGCACGACCGTCTAACTCTGATGGTCTGAATTTGTATTTTTCTGCGTATAAAAATCGCTTTGTACGCTACAATACTCCGCTACTTATGTCCCGGGTGACTTCGCGTTCCTGGTGGTTAGCTATTGTTTAGCATTATCATTAATTGTCAGAAGTCATGTACCCTTATTAGATTAAGACGTTCAACTCTCAGATTTCGAATTATACCTGATTTGGTGCAACTGAGGCAGTGGGTGACCTCACGAGTCGTGTCAAGTATTGGAAAGGGTAAATCCTAGGAAAAGATGCTTTTTTGTAGATGTTGATTTTTCAGGCCAAAACTTCCGTACTGACCGAAACAATAGTGTACTGAAGCTCCCGTATGAGGATGGGAGAGGCATAGGCGTAGGAACCGGGGGGGCCAGGGGGGCCACTGGCCCCCCCCACTTTTCTGTGATGGGCCCCCGCAACGGAGATAAGAATATCAACAACTGTAATATCAAGCAAGAAACTCAAACTGGCCCGATAGCTTGCCCTGGAACCCCGTTAAACTTACCTGTGCCCCTAAACTAAGTTAAGGTCCTATGGGTCGATTTCAAGGTCCCCTGAGCTTCTCGGGGGCCCCTGAACTGACCTCTGATGCCATACGAGCTAATCTGGGCCCCTTGAGCTGAACTGAGCGCCCCTGAGATGGTTTGGACAGCATGAACCGTTCTAGGATGCCTAAACTGAGCTAGGAGCCGTGACCTTGAACAGGGCCCCGTGAGTTGGCCAGACCCTATATCCACCGACCTGGGGGGGGCCTGAGCTGAGCTGGGACCGTAAAGTTGATATTGCCCCTTGAGCTAATCTGGATCCCCTGTGATGCACAGAAGACCCTAAACTTATCCGAGGCCCCTCAACAGTAATAGGGCCCCTGCCCTGAAATTGGGTTATAAGCTTTAATTAACACGCGCATTGACGGGGGTCTGAGCCACCTTCGCATTGACGGGGGGGGCGGGTACCCGCCCCCCCCTAAGATCTCGAGAACCACGGTAGGTAGCGAAAAACGGTAAACGGCGTTGGGCTGCCCATCCACTTCTCCATCGAAAACATTTGAACCATTTTTTGTCAGGTCACATTTAAGGTCACCAGAGGTCAAAACATGCCCGTCATAGGGATAACATGTAAAATTCAGTTTTTCGGGCATTACATCTGAACAAGTAAAGATAGAGCAAAACGACTTGAACTATATGAATCCTCTTAGCAAGCCGAATCGAATGATATATAATTTGACCTTGCTAGGTCAAATCAAGGATTTGACCTGAACTGAGGTCAGGTCAGGGTCAAATTATATAAATTGCATATCATTAGAACTGCAAAGGCCAGGCGAGTCTAATGCAGCTAAAATAAATGCTCTATCACCATCCGTTACTGAGTTATTCCGTAAAAACCATTTTTCCCATGTATTTCCAATGGAGAGGTCATGCGTCGTACCTGACCTTAGGTCATCGATATCAAAAATACCGAAACATATTTTAGAGAACTCGGTAGGGCCATTATGTGATATGAGTTTCAATCGGATAAGTTCACCCTGCTCCGACTTATGCTATCTTAAACTTTTTTTGAGGTCGGGTCACTTGACCTGTACTGGTGACCTGACCTGAGATGACCTAACCTTAAGATTTTCACAGAAGTTGTAAAAACGATGAGGGAAAAGGTATACCAAGTACGGCGGCGCTTCGCGCCGCCGTTTTTCTACTATCTCCGAAAAACCCGAGGGGGCGGGTACCCGCCCCCGTCAATGCGCGTGTTAAAACCCTGAACTGTTCTGAAACTCCATATATGCCGACAAGGGGCCCATGGATGATTCGGGCCCTTAAGCTTATCTGGTCATCAGAGCTAATATGGGCCTCTGTGTTGAACTGAGGGCCCCTGAGATGGTCTGGGACCCCCTATAAGGCTTTACAGCCACTGACCTGGCGGCCGTGAGCTTCAATGGGCCCCTTGAGATGTTCTGACAGTGGCGTAGCCAGGGGAGGGGGGTCCCTGGGGTCCGCAGACCCCCTTGGGCTGACCTTATGCACTAAAAACACGAACATTGATTTCGGGGGCCCTTGAGCTTGGTCTCGGGGGGCGCTTCCGAGCTTGGTCTCAGGAGGTCCCCGATAATCCGTATCGTATCGAGGGCTCCAGAGTACCGAATACATTGATGTATTGATGTATTGATCTTGGGGGACCCCTGTGCTCAGTCTCAGGGGGTCCCGAGCTTGGCCTCAGGGCCCCGTGCTTGGTCGCAGGGCCCCTCCCCCGAGCTCGGTCTCACGGACCTTTCGATCTTGGTCTCACGGGCCTTTCGATTTTGGTCTCAAGGGCCCCCCGAGCTTGGTCTCAGGGCCCCCGAGCTTGGTCACAGGGGCCCCGAGCTTTGTGTCTGGGGGCCCTCCGAGCTTGGTCTCAGGGAGCTCCCGAGCCTGGTCTCAGGGGGCCCTTCGAGTTTGGTCTCAGGGCCCCCGAGCTTGGTCTCAGGGCCCCCCGAGTTTGGTGTCAGGGAGCCCTCCGAGCTTGGTCTCAGATAACCCCGAGCTTGGTCTCAGGGCCCCCGAGCTTGGTCTCAGGGGATCCCCGAGCTTGGTCTCAGGGGTGCCCCCAAGCTTGGTCTCAGGCCCCCTCTCCCCGAGCTTAGTGTCAGGGGCCCCGAGCTTGGTCTCAGGGGCCCTGAGCTTGGTGTCTGGGGCCCTCCGAGCTTGGTCTCAGGGAGCTCCCGGGCTTGGTCTCAGGGGGTCCTTTGAGTTTGGTCTCAGGACCCCGAGCTTGGTCTCAGGACCCCGAGCTTGGTCTCAGGGGCCCCCGAGCTTGGTGTCAGGGACCCCTCCGAGCTTGGTCTCAGATAACCTCCGAGCTTGGTCTCAGGGGTAGTCCCAAGCTTGGTCTCAGGCCCCCGTCTCCCCGAGCTTAATGTTAGGGGGCCCCGAGCTTGGTCTCAGCGCCCCCGAGCTTTGTCTCAGGGGCCCCGAGCTTGGTGTCAGGGGCCCTCCGAGCTTGGTCTCAGGGGACCCCCGAGCTTGGTCTCAGGGGCCCCTGATCATCGGTATCGAGAGCTCCAGAGTACCGAACATTGATCTCGGGGGCCCCCTGAGCTCGGACTCACGGACCTTTCGATTTTGGTCTCAGGGCGCCCCAGAGCTTGGTTTCAGGGCCCCCAAGCGTGGTCTCAGGGGAACCCTGAACTTGGACTCAGGGGCTCCGAGCTTGGTAGCACGGGCCTTCCGAGCTTGGTCTCAGGGGGCTCCCGATCATCGGTATCGAGGGCTCTGGAATACCGAACATTGATCTCGGGGGCCCCTGAGCTTGGTCCCAGGGGCCCGCGAGCTTGGTCTCAGGGGACAACGGAGCTTGGTCTCAGGGGGGAAAGCTTGTTCTCATGGGCCTTTCAATGTTGGGCTCATGAGCCTTTCGATCTTGGTCTCACGGGGTCTCGAGCTTGGTCTGAGGGAACCCCCGAGCTTGGTGTCAGGGAGCATCCGAGCTTAGTCTCAGGGTCCCCTCGAGCTTGGTCTCAGGGGCCCCTGAGCTTGGTCTCAAGGGTTCAGGGCCCCCTCGGGGTGCCCCTGACTATTGATATCGAGAGGCTCATGAGTGAGGCACGAGCATTAGCCTCATAAGACCCAGAGTTTGGTCTCAGAGGCCCCGAGCATCGGCATCGAGGGGCTCCAGAGTACCGAGCATTAGTCTCGGGGGAGGGGGCTCGAAATTTTGATCTTGAGAGCCTGGAACATCGGTGTCGAGTTACTCCTGAGCAAAGCGCGAACATGGGTCTAAGGGTGCCCCTGAGCCTGATCTAAGTGGGACCCCGAGCTTGGTCTTAGGATCCCCCGGGCATCAGTATCAAGGGGCTCCGGAGTATTGGTCTGGGGAGCAATTATTTTAGGGACCTCCAAATGGTGATTTCTGAGGGCCCCCGAAAGTGTGGATGCAGTAGTGTAGCCAAGGGGGCCCTAGGCGTCCGCAGACCCCCCCCTTGGGCCAATCTGAACCACTGCAAAGGATTCCCTGATCACAGTGCCCCCAGAGTCAGTCTCAGGGGCCCCTGAAGATTCATTCTTAGGGCGTCCCGAGTCGGCCTCAAGGCCCCCGCCCTAAGAGTCGGTCTCAAGGCCCCCTGAAAGTAGATTTCGGGGGGCCCCAGAGGGTTGATCTCAAGGGCCCCAGAAGTCGGGATCAGGGGCCCCGGGAGTCTGTCTCAGGGGAGGGGGCCGAGCTAGTCTCATGGGCCCCCAGAGAGTGGTTCTCAGGGCCCCGCAAAAGTCTATTTCAGGGGGGCCCCTGAGAGTCAGTTTCAGAGAACCCCAAGAGTCGGTCAAGGGGACCCTAAGAGTCTGTCTTAGGGGACCACGAGATTCGGTCTCGGGGGTCCCCCTGAGAGTCTGTCTCAGAGAACCCCAAGAGTCAGTCTCAGAGCACCCCAAGAGTCGGTCTCAGGGGGCCCTCATTGTCTCACGGGCTTCTCCCTCAGGAGTCAATATTTACTTTCCGGTGGCCCCGAGAGTTAATTCGGGAAGTCCGAGAGTTAGTCTAAGTTGATCCCCAGAGTGCTGGTTTAAGGGGGGCCCAGAGGGGTATTTTTTGATGCCCTCGAGATTTAGCCTCAGGCTGTGCCCCTCCCCGAGTTTTGGTATAAGCGGCCCCGAGAGGCAATCTCAGGGAGCACGCAAAAAATAGCCTCAGAGGGCTCCCGGTTGTCAGTCTCAGGGACATCCGAGGGTTAATCTCGGGGTTCTGAGAGTAATTCCCAGAGGTGCTCCCGAGTTTTGGTCTCACGGGCCCCGAGTTAGTCTTAGGCCCGTGAGAGCTAGTCTGGAGCCTCCGAGAGTCAGTCTCAGGAACGCCAAAGACTCAGTCTCAGAGGTATTTCCACCACCCCCCCCGGGTGTTTGTCTGAGGGGCACCCTAGAGTAAGTCTCAGAGGGCTGTCGAAAGTCATTCCCAGCCTATTTAAAGCGAGTATGACACCTTGGTCGAATCCTGGAATTTAGTGCAATTAGGCGTACTTTTAGCCGAAAATAATGAAACCACTTATGATTTCTCTGAAAAATGTACAATAAGCTCAATATTTTGATTTTTAGAATACTCCTCTAGAAAAAGAAATAAATATCAGCCTGTGGATGATGTCACGATCTGGCAACCACTACCATACTTGAAACGATTCAAGGGCTTCGATTGGCTGATGCTCATCGTGTCGTCAGCATATGCCGTCACACCAGCGGCTCACAACAATGGCCGCCCGGCGGGGGCTGATGAGGGGCTGGTGTCAGGTAGGTTTTAGCTTTTTCTACGGAAATAGCGAGTTCCAAGACAAATGATATATGGAGGGAGTACCGGGTTTTCCGACTTGTTTTACAACTTGGCTCTCTCAGTTAAAATCACGTTATGAATGTGCCACATTCCCTTTAATATTTGGTGACCTTAGTTTACCAACACTTGGTCGGATCGAAAAAATCAAGCTATAAACAAAATAAGAATAAATGCTTAAAAAGGCACAACAAAATTTCCTTCATGCGAATGTTGTAATGTTAAAATACTATAAAAAATATAGGAGATGGGCCCCGGTTACTAAAGGGACCACCGGCCTGGGCCCCCCGACGGTAGTCGGACCCCTCCTTGGCCGAATCCTGGCTACGCCACTGTGTTCTGAGACTCTATATCAGCCACCCTGGGACCCCTAAGCCTAGCTGGGGCCCTGAGCTAATCTGGGCACCGCTGTGCTTAACTGGGGCCTCTGATCTGGTATGGGGGCCCTGAACTCTTCTAGGGTCACTGGGCTAAGCTGGGGGCCGTGAGCTTGAATGGAGCCCCTGAGCTGGTATGAGAGGGGACCCTATATCAGCCGATCTGGGCCCCTGAGCTGAGCTGGCCTGTGGTGAACAAGAGCTCTGAGCTGGTCTGGGGCCCCTGAACTGTTGTAGTCATTGAGCGAAGCTGGGATCCGTGAGCTTGAATAAGCCCCTTGAGCTGTTTTGAGACCCTACATAAGTCGACCTGGGGACCTCCGAGCTGAACCGGGCCCCTAAGCTAATCTGGCACCTTGTGCGAATCTGGGGCTCCCCTGTGATGAGCTTCTAGGGGTCCTGTGCTTATGTAGGGTCCCTTGATAAGCTGGTCCTGAGGCTAATGCACCGGTCTGGGCCCTTGAGCTGATTGATCTGGGTTCCTGAGCCATGGTCTGAACCTTGGGGCCCTCCGAGATAATTTGGCGTTCCCTGGGCGGCATAAGCAAAGGAACCGGGGGTCAGGGGATACTGCCCCCCCCTCATTTTTAGGTGGGCCCCGCAACGAATATACAAATATCAGCAACTGTAATATAGAACAAGAAACCCCAAACGGGCCCGATAGCTTGTTTGGGAACGTTCAAGTTCGGTAGTACGCTGCCTGCAAGCCCCTGGAGGTGGAGCGCTTCATAAAAAAGCCAAGGCACCTACTACCCGAGTGTTTCTAAATGAGTCCCGAGAACTGGGCCCAATCAAACTCCATCCCGTATCAATCCCAACACAAAGCATGAATCGGACACGGACCCCTTACCAAATGCCGAGCAACAGTCGTCCCTGAGCCATCGAAAGGCGCGACGTCTTTCGATGCCAGGGTTATATGGCGTCGCCAACTCTTTCCCTGTTGGAGGGGTTTCTTGGGAGTCAAATTGCTCCTTGTACAAGGAATCTGCCGTGCCTTAAACCCGGGTTGGTTGCGTGGAAGGAAAGGTTCCTTACCACTATAACACCACGCCCATACCTCCTCGGCATCGCAAAGCTGGCCATCAAGTACCTACATGGCACTTGCAGTCATGCTGGAACTCTGCATTTTAGGCATCGAAATATAGCTAGGCGTATTTATTAATGATGGAAAGAAGGGATCCATAATAACCTAAATAAATTTTCCCATTTTGTCATTAAATAAGCAAATACGAGTTGATTAGGCATAGCGAAGTGAGGCTATTTGGTATCAAAGCATTGTCTGTAGTTTTCTGAAAAGTTTTTAATTTTGTAAATGTGATGAAGAGGGCCTAAGCATCTGTAAATATAAAAACGCGCTCGTGGTAGAACATGATTGAAATCCTCCAAAAGAGCTTAAAAATGTATTTCGTATTTGAAAAGGGTCTAGGTAAAACACCAAAAAATGTTCTTTTGGCGTTTGACTATGATTTATTATATCATAATAAGTACAACTCGAAATCATAGGGCAAAATTTAATTTCTCAATTTTCCACATATTGACATCCTAGTGTGCATGCGTGCCTTATTGACACCAAACGAGCTAACAGATTCAAGATTCAATTTATTCAGGTACGTCCTAGCAATGCGAGGCTTTTCACGTCCTATCGTCAATAAAGGTATGCAGGTAAAAGGTAAAATGACCACACATACATCACAAATAAAATTATCACACTCTGGCTCTCACGGCATTTCTAACACCTCTTTTGTAGGCGGCAAGACTAAGTGCGTTGCGTAATTCCGGTGGTAAGGAATTGTACGCTGCGGCAGAGGCACAACATAATCTTCTCTGTCCAGCAGTGCTCCTAGCACGTGGTGGCCTGAGTTGGGTATGTCGACGCGTATAATGATCGTGGTTAGAGAATGTAAAAAAGAGATTTCAGGTCATGTGGCTCACCAGTATACAGCACATTCCTCATGAGACACAACTGGTGGTACAACACGAGCTGTGGCGCTGTGAGGAAACCCAGCCGCTCTACATCGCCAGAAATGTGGTCGAATTTCCTTTTGCCGCACAGTATACGAGCACAGAAGTTAATAATCTTTTGCACTCGGTGAAGCTGCGTCGACCCACAAGTACCGTATACAGAGATGCAGTAGCGAATAGATGAGATGACTAAGGCATCGACTACTAATTTCAGAACAGAAGTGGGGATTACATGTCGTGCGTGAGTGAGGCCTATTAAAATCCCAGTACATTTAGCTGTGAGATGATTGATGTGGGGCTGGAAAGTGAGGTGGCTGTCGAGGTAAATGCCTAAGTTTTTCACTTCGCGGGACTCTGTGACAGAGGTGTTGCCAACGCGGATACTTACTTTTGGTACTCTCTTAAGCATAGCCGAGGTACCCATCACCAAGACTTGCGTTTTTGATGCATTGATTTTGAGTGAATTTTGTGAAAACCAGTCTAGTAGCGATGCCAGGTCAGTTTCTAAGGAACGGATCATCTGTGGTAAATTTTGAATACGTCCAGATATGAGAATTTGAGTGTCATCAGCGAACTGCACTATTGTCGACGCTTCTGTGTACAGGCTCAATTCGTTGGCAAAAATTGAGTACATCAAGCAAGAGAGCGATCCACCCTGAAAAATCCCGCTCGAAATAGGCAGCGTTTGGGACATCGTTGTTTTACCTCCTGACCTTATTTTGACTTGTTGGGTGTGGTTTTTCAAGTAGTTGCCAAACCAGTGATCTTCAACGCCGTATGTCTGAAATTTGTGTAGCAATTTGTCGTGACTGATGACGTCAAAGCATTTTGACAGGTCTAGGAGTACAAGAATCGATATTTCACCATTATCCATCGCCTGATAGACTTTGTCGGTCACAACCGTAAGTGCAGTCTCGGTAGAGTGATTACGTCTATAGCCATGTTGAGAGTTTGAGAATAAACAGTTCTGATTAAAGTAAGTATTTAGCTGGGTGTGCACAAGTCGCTCGGTTACTTTTGTGATCGCTGGCAGTGTTGTGATGGGGCGCCAATTAGATGGATCTGCTGTACTACCACCCTTGTGTATTGGGACAACGATGCCGTGTTTCCATGTCTGTGGCACTATTCCCGATGTAAAACTAGAGTTGATAATGTGAAGTAAAACATGTTGAATTCCGTAAAAGAAACGCTGAAACATCGATACACTAAAACCAAAAACATCAACGGAGGAGGATGGTTTCATCGAGCCTAGGGTTATACAAAGTTCGTCAGCAGTGACAGGTTTCACTTTCATACCGCAGGCCGGCACTCGGGGCAACCTCACAGGCACACGCGACGTAGGTGGGGCCACTCCAGACGCAGTTTGGGGGCCCACACGGACAAAATAGGTGTTGATGGCATCAGGGGTCACACTAGGTAAGGCAGCAGTAGTCTTTCTGCTGCCAAGTATTGGCCGCATCACACTCCATGTCCGGCTCGGACCAGCCTCTGTAAGCCGGTGCGTAAGGTGGTCCCTGCAGTCCCTACGTATTGCTGCGCGGCACTGGCGGTTGAGGTCTTTATACTCGCCGCGCGCTGTCTCGCCGGCCGCCAGCGCGCCACGGCGCCGGGCCAGCAGCTCTCGAGTCGGGCCGGACACGTGTGGGGCGGTCGGCTGCGGTTGTCTAGTTCTCCTCAGTGGTGCCACGGTATCGAGTAGGGAGGTGAAAAGAGAGACGAATCTGTCCCACTTGGCCGTAGGTCCTTCTGCCTCGTAAACACTGCTCCAGTCAGAAGTAGCCAATGCTAAATTGAATTCAGTTTGGCTGATCCGACTTAGTCTGCGAGTCTCTATCATCGGTGGTTTGTATTTGTCACGCCGGCTTCATCAGCACCCTGGTGAAGTCGTGTGGTCCACCATAATGGCACTTGGTGACATCACACTTCACTACGATGTCTGATCGGTTAGTAATGACGACATCAATCAGAGATCTGGCTGGTCGATAAGTTGTCATAGTCGTGTTGCAAATGCGTAGTCCGTAGGTTGAGATGATTTGGCGTAGCCTATGACTGGGTGTGTTGCTAACATCGGTCGGTTTCAGTAGGCAAGCATTGTTCAGCACAACTTCAACTGTTTTACCTGACGCACGCCCTTTACGAATCCTTAGACAAAGAAAAAGACGCCACAGTCCTATACCTGGATATCAGTCGCTACTTCGACAAAATTTGGCACAAAGGACTTCTCTACAAATGTGAACATGAATTTGGACTGACTAACATCATCAACTGGTTACGCTCATATCTGACAGACAGACAGCAGAGGGTCATTGTCGACGACACTTCGTCTTCTTTATTGACACTGAATGCAGGATGCCCGCAGGGTTCCGTTATTGGGCCCCTGCTTGCCCTTCTATATCTAAACGACCCTTCTACTAAAGTTAGGAACGAAATTCTGTTGTTTGCTGACGATACTTGCCTATTTGCTCGACACAAACCTGAAAATGTTCAAGAGGTTCAAGCATCCCTCCAAAATGATCTCTCTAAAATTCAAGAGTATGGTAAGAATTGGCTCATTACTTTCAATGCCTCAAAAACTATTCAACAAACCTTTTCCTACAGAAGGAATGCAGAACCCCCACAATTATTTTTTGACGGCAAAATCATCCCGGATGTTAACGAGCACAAACATTTAGGCATGAATTTCTCAAAAGACCTAAGATTCCACTCACATGTAGACAACATTGTCAGAAAAGTTAATATCACTCTAGGTCCTCTTTACCCAATCGCCCCATATTTATCTCGACCAATCCTTAACTATATTTATAGCACTTATATCATGCCTCATTTTGATTATTGCGATATAATTTACGACGGAATCATAACGGCAGCAGATTGTCTGAGGCTTGAAAGATTACAAAACAGGGCGGCAAGACTCGTTACTAAAACACTACCTAGAACCTCTACAGAAAAATTAAGATTAGATCTAGGTTGGAATAGCCTAAAAAATCGACGTAAAATCCACAAACTTCACTTTTTACGAAAACTACTAAATGACGATATTCCCCAATACATCAAAACCACTCTTCCTAATATACGCAACGCAACGGCTAACAGAGAATTACGTAACCGAAACCAAAGAACGGAACTATTGACTAGAACGTGTAACTTCAGTAACTCGTTCTTGCCAAGCGCAATAAAACAATATAATGAGCTTCCAGAACCAATAAGAACCATTCAATCGCACAAATCATTTAAAAGCCATGTAGTCGAATATTTCTCTGTTCAACAACCTCTAAAATACTACTCGTACGGCAACAAAATTTTGAACTCCCTTTTGACGCAACTCAGAGTTGACATGTCCAAATTAAATGGCCACACTTATCAAATCCTCGGAGCCGAAACCCCATTCTGCAGCTGTGGTCATCAAAACGAAAATACGAAACATTTTCTTATTCATTGCGTAAATTATACAGTGCAGAGAAATGTCCTCCACCGAAATATATCGACCATAATCGCCACAGAATTTTCAAATTTATCAACTGAACAAAAACTTAAGATGCTGCTGCATGGAGGAAATGGAAACGATGACACAAATCGAGCGATAGCGAAAGAAACCCTGAAATTCATATCAAACACCAAAAGATTCTCACATTGAACTCTTGAACAATTTATGCAAAGGACGCCGACGCCGTTGTGGGTATCCTGTGTGTGACTGTCGGGTGAGCGGCCATGGGCCAAGGGTGGTGCGACCGTGGCACTTGAATTCGCCAATGTTGTCGAGAGGCGCCAAGAGTCAAGCGCTAGACGCTTTTGCGCCAATCGATAGATATCAGAACTGTCATTGTACTTGTTGATAACCGAAATAAATGTATGTATGTATGTATGTATGTAAGTCACCGGCAATAATAAGTACGGATCCCGGGTATGATGCAATCATAAACTGCAATTGTGACTCTAAATCGTCGAAATCGGACGTAATTTGGGAGACAGTGTTCGTTGGATGTCGGTATGCCGAGGCTATGACACTACTCCGGTGTTTTTCGGTTCTGACAAGCAGCCAAATTATTTCCAAATTGGATGTTCCCGATGTACACGTTGTGGGTCTCAGAAGCACCTCCACATTTAAATGGTTCTTGATAAGCAGGGCCACGCCACCATGCGCTTTGGGCAGCTTACTACTCTTTGGTCGGTCACACCTGTGCAGCGTGTAGCCATCGATCTGGAGAAGACGTGCAGGTATACTAGGCGTGAGCCAAGTCTCACTCAATGCAAGCACGTCAAAATTGAGCACTTCGTTCAAATCGAACCGAAGATCAGGTAATTTAGGCTTGATGGACTGAATGTTAAGTTGTCCTATCATTAGGTATCGGGGGTGATGTCCTTTCGGTCCGACCCAGCGGGTGCCGGCCCTGCGGCCGCGCGCCCTGGACCGGCGGCCTCTGTGTGTGCGGCGGCGCCTCGTCTCTCCGGGGTCAGCTGAAGCATCCTCCACTCGCGTGCTAGACTGCTCGCTCCTCGGGTCACGTGGGCGGCGAGGCGGGCTTGCTAGTCTTGGGCCGAGAGTCACGTGATCATGCCCTGGGGGCATTTTTTTGGTGGACTGGCCAGGGTCTTGTGGCCGGTTGTGTCGAACGTATGACGGCTTGCAACACAAAGAGGAATACGATTTGACGGATAACATCAGTGTGAACCATGATGACTGGTTTAAGCACTGGCTTAGGTACTGGACGGTTCAGATGTAGGCTTGTAGCTAGTGTTTGGACTCACGATCAGTTGTTTGCCCGTTGTCGAGTCGAATCGGACGGCGATTAACACTCTCAAGCACTCCGGTCGTTAAAAACTGCCGTTTCACCAGTCATTAGGAGGACCAGGCAACTAGGCGGCGGGGCATGGGAGGAGAGTATACCGGCGCGTCCGGCCACTGGCGCCGCGACCAGGCAACTGGTCGCGGCGCCAGTTTTTTATTAATTAACTATTTTTTTATAATTATGGGCCCCGTGGACTGGGGCCCCCCTTGAGGTGGGCCTCCTCTAAGGTTGGCCCCTCCACTTTTCAAACCGTTCCTACGCCCCTGGGGAGAGGACAATAATGACACATCAAGCAACGTTAAATACATTCTGTCGAGGGGTGACAGTTTTTGAACAGCAATTTTTTTAGCATGTCTAAAATGTTTAAAAAATAATTGTGAAATTTTTATAGCGACGGCACATGTCAGTGGAAATGGTAGCTGAACGTCCTCTAAATAAAGCAGTGGTGAGCTGCTGCGCGGACCTTAATGATCGGTTCTAAGCAGGGTTGTACAATTACACCTTTATCGCTTTGGGCTGTCCGGGCACCCGCGATGAAATATCGAGTTAGTCATAAAATACCCTCAAAGTTTTATTGTTCATCATCTTCAGGATTTAAAACGACTGTGTGATGGCTAAAGCTAAGATAATATGCTAGCTTCTTTCATATGGTGGTCATTGAATTTTTTATTCAACTTTAGGCACCCCCAGGGGTGTAATTTTCTATCTTTTTTGGGGTGCCCGAGCACCCCCAATCCTAATTTAAACACCCCCAATCATGTGCTGAGCACCCCCAATACATGTGCCGCCCCTGACTTATCACCGCTGCCCTGAACAGTGTCACCCTATTTTATCACTGCCGCCCTGATTCGTGCCGCCCCCTGGCAAGTTTCCCCGTACCGGATGAACCCCGATTGGTTCCACCTCTAGCTTATCAATGCCGCCTGGCTTATCACTTTCTCCATGATTTGATGATTTGTGACACCACATCACTGCCGCCCCCGCCTGATCACTGCCGCCCCCGCCTGATCACTGCCGCCCCCTGGCTGATAACCGCCGCCCCTGACTGATTGCTACCGCCCCCTGGCTGATACTGCCGCCCCTGGCTGATTGACAACTGCCACCCCCTGGCTGATAACTGCCGCCCCTGGCTGATCACTGCCGCCCCTAACTGATAACTGCCCCCTCGCTGATTACTGCCACCTCCTGGCTGATAACTGCCGCCCCTGGTCGATCACTGCCGCCCCTGGCGGATCGATAACTGCCGCTCTGGCGGATTGATAACTGCCACCCACTGGCTGATAGATGCCACCCCTGGCTGATCACTACCGCCCCCTGACTGATAGCTACTGCCCCTTAGCTGCTAACTGCCGCCCCTGGCGGATCACTGCCGCCCCTGACTGATAACTTCCGCCCCCTGACTGATAACTCCCGCCCCTGGCTGATCACTGCTGCCCCTGGCTGATCACTGCCGCCCCCTAGCTGATCACTGCCGCCCCCTAGCTGATCATTGCCGCCCTCTGGCTGATCACTACCGCCCCCGGACTGATAACTGCCGCCGCTTGACTGATAACTGCCGCCCCTGACTGATCACTGCCGCCCCTGACTGATCACTGCCGCCCCCTGGCTGATAACTGTCGCCCCTGCCTGATCACTGCCGCCCCCTGGCGGATCACTGCCGCCCCCGGACTGATAACTGCCGCCGCTTGACGGATAACTGCCGCCCCTGACTGATCACTGCCGCCCCTGGCTGATAACTGCCGACCCTGCCTGATCACTGCCGCCCCCTGGCGGATCACTGCCGCCCCTGGTTCATCACTGACGTCTCCCGGAGCAGTGAGCATCCCGGGGATATCTGGGCAGTGAGCGTTCTGGGATAGCATCCTTCTGTGGATATCACTAGCATCATGTCATATCTGAGGAGCGTTAGTTTTAATTTCATACATTCATCCTAGTAGTCTTTCATGTTTTACATAACGTCGAGTTTCATATTACCTACTCGCTGACCCTAGTCTGTCGTGTGAAATTGTCTATGTCATTTTTATAGTACTTGTATTTATTTTTCATAATGTTTTATATAATTTTCTGATACAATTTTCACAACCTGATCTGTTTTCCCACCTGACTTGTTGAGTCTCGTGCGGAAATGTTCTATTTACGTATGTTATTTCGTGTTATGGTCGCCGTATGACCCTAGATGACGGTGCGTCCTAAAACCCTAAATATGACGATAGACCGTCTCCCGGCTGATCACTACCGCCACTGGTTTATCACTGCTGGCCTGATTCATGCCACCTCTGGCTCTTCGATGCTGTCCCCGGCATATTTTGACCCAAATCCACGCTGTTCCGAATTATCGCTGCCGCCCCTGGTTCATCACTGCCGCCCTAATTAATCATTGCTGCCCTGATTCACGCCACTCCTAGCTCCCTATTTTAAATTAACCCATATATGAGCGGCCCCTGGTTAGACACTTCCTCCTTCCAATCCTCACTGCCACCTCCAGCTGATCACTGCCACCCCTGGTTTATCACTACCAAGGAGATTAATCCAGCCATGGCCCCCAAAACCGGTCAAACTTAGGCCCTGCTGTCAGCACAATTTGTCAGCAGGAATCTCTAACACTCTTCCAGAAAGCAAACAGCAGCCCACTATCGTCTAATTGCTATATGTTTGCCTTTTGGAGGAATTTCCCAAACCGAGTAAATGGCAGTTTGCTGCTGCCGTGCTTTTACTGTTTTAGTGCCAGCCAGGGGTGAATTTTTATCTATTTGTGGTGTGCAACCACCCCCAATCATAATTTGAGCACCCCAATACATGTGTTGCCCCCCGGCTCAGCATTGCTGCCCTGATTCATGCTGCCTCCGTCTTACCACTGTGATTCATGTCGTCCCCAGTTCATCACTACTACCCTGATTTATGCCGCCATGGTTCATCACTGCCGCCTCCTGCCTATCACTGCCACCCCGACATCACTGCTGCCAGTAGCTCACCAGTGCTATCTATCCCCGGATTATTACTGCCACCCTGTTTCATGCCGCCCTCAACTCATCATTACCGCCTTGGCTAATGAATGCCGCCCCTGACTTATCCCTTCCGCTCTAATTCGTGCCGCCCTGGGCTCATGACTGCCGCCCCCAGCTCAGGGACGGCGAATGCCATTTTCGGGAGAGTGTGTAAGATTTTCTGGAGGGGGCGCCTTCCTTTCCAGGGGGCGCCTCCATTCCTAGGGGGCGCCTTTGGCTTCCTAGGGGCGCCCACTCAGTGGGGGCCGACATCATTTCGCTGCGTTGAGTGAATAAATTGTGTATATTTGCTCTCCATCGGACAGGTTTGATGACAGGGGATATGATGGGGATAGAATATGATGACATTCATATGTAAAACTGATTTATTTTGCATAGAGGGTCCTACCTCATCAGGTAGGCGGTGTTTTGGCCTGACTTTTTATTGGCCGGCCGGGGGCGCCGCCCAAATCCGGGGTGCTTTCCCGGATCAATCCAAAAACGAGTGTGAAAAAATACACCTTTGCTTACCCTCATTCTTTTCAGGGTGTGCAACTGCACACCTTGCCCCCGGAATCCACCGTCCCTGCCCCCAGGTTATCTATTCCGCCCTGATTCGTGCTACCGGTATTTTATAACTGCTACCTACGGCTCACCATTACCGTCCTCGGCTTTTCCCTTTGCCTTGATTCGTGTCGCCCCCGGCTTATCAATGCCGCCCACTCCCCAACCTATCACTTCCGCCCTGATTCACGCCGCCCCTAGTTCATTACTGCTGCTCCCGAGTCATCACTGCCGCCATCGCCTTATCACTTCCACTCTGATTAGAGCCGCTCCGAGTTTATAGCTATTGGCCCTGGCTCATCACTGCTGCCCTCGACTTACTTTGCCCTGCTTCTTGCCGCCCCGGCCAATCACTGCCACCCCCAGCTTATCACTTCCATCCTAATGTGTGCCGTTCTTAGTCTATAACTGCCACCCAGGGCTCATCACTGCAGAGCTGATTCTTACCGCCGCTGGGTGCTAGGGTAAAAATAAAGGGCGTCAGGGTAAAAATAAAGGGCATGCACGGGTACAGTGGAGCTGCCATATTTATTAATATTTACAGAACAATATACGCGTTGTTTGGAGTGATATCAGTGTTTGTTGCTTTCTTTTCACGTAGTGATTAAGTCCTTTGCTTTCATTTCAATATCCATCCACTCTGCCATTCCGAACGTAAAATTTAATCCCGCAAAACTCATAAACTTCAATCGTGGATAGACTTACAACTCAGATTAGATTCTTTGAAGACGCGCATGTAGCTTTGGGATGTCGCCTAAAAAGCAAACATATTTCGAAAAAGCTGTAGAATACTTGCCCAACATTAAAATAGAATGTTCCCTGTGCTATAAAAGGCTAAAAAAGCGATGAATAACGGGATTTGATGCAATGAAGGGGTGCCGCCCCCGCAATGCAGCCGCCCGCCACCGGCTGAGCACCCCCAAAGGTTTTGGGAAAATTACACCCATGGGCACCCCCTATGATGTTCGGAAATTTACACCCTGGCTTAAAACCTTGTTATCATAAACTTAAACAGAGACTGCAACACGCAGTGTGTTTTATAGCTGTATCATTTTTAGCGTTTACTCCAAAAATGACGCCATTACTAGGGGTCTACCCAAAAGTGACGTCAGGACGAAGGGAGGGGATGGGAGGGTTAGAATACCCTCCAAAAAAGTGCCATTATTTATGAACAGCCCCTTACCCCGGGAACAGTAAAAACTGTTACCTCCGTAGGTCCCATACTGGTCCCAGAGGAGGCTCCAGTATGATGTATGCTTTCTTTTTAAAATTATTTCCGGGAACATTGCCTCCGCTCCTGCTCGGAGCGTTCCCCTTAGGTACATGAACGCCGGCGAACCAGGGCTATGAGAGAGCAATTGCTCCATGTTCCGGTGGCACGCGTGCACGCGTGCCAAAATTAAACTACTGGAAACTAAAAAAAGAGTAATTAACTCTCGAAAAAAGGGGTTTTTGGCCGCCCTTAGATGGAGTCATTTTGAACCCAAATGGAACACTGTTTTTCGGAGTAAACTTTTTTCTCAGTGTGGAAACAATAAGGCGTGGTTTGTTTTCGCGGGCGGCGCTCTGTTTTAACAGTCATGTTACGCGATATCCAGAAGCCGACCCTTTCAAATCAGCATTGGCAGATTTTAAATCGAGTGTCACGAAACATATACGAAGCCATCCACTTTGAATGTTTAAAGACCGGCATATTTATTTGTTTCCGTGAGGTGAAGTGCAGTGTTTTTCCTGTTCATTTAAAAATTTTCACAGTTACAATTTTACAGTCTTATTATCTTACCGTGTCTCATGTTTACTGCCATTCATCCGATGTTTTTCACTTCGACTTCAGCTATAATTGGGTGCATACCTGTTGTTGATTATTCTCAATAAACAAATAAACAAATAAGGTTCCATAGGCTTACAACAAGGCAGTGTACGTTTCTCCGTCTAGATTTTTACTCAGCAAAGCTAGAGCAAATATTCATGCATCATTGGATTCCTCTCATCGTGGCAAATCGAATAATGTATGATTTGACCTTTCTAGGTCAAATTGTAACAATAGCCTGACATCGAGCTAGGTCAAGGTCACAGGGTGACCTGGTATGGTCATGTTTCATATCAATCAACTCCCCGTGACATTATAAGCAAAATGCAAGCAAAATGGGAGCTTTATCTCAATTCAGCAAGAATTCATTGGCAAAACAATCACTGTATGCTCCTGACCTGACATGATCTTTGAGAGGTCAGATGGTCAAAAACTCAACCATATGGTCAGGATCATGGTAAGAATATACGGCTTGAGGATTTTCAGCTTTATCTATCCAGTATTTACCGAAAAAGAGCCGTTTCTATTGTTCACCATAGACTTATAATGGGATGACCAAAAAATTGACCCCTCCTTAAGTCAACAATATACAAATTCCGAGATAGCAGATTTGTAGACCCTAATAACCTCATCATATTGTGAGAGTTTCAAACTGATCGGTGGACTGATGTTCCTTAGGCGCCCGTTCAAACTCGTGTTTTTGGGTTTTAAGGTTGGGTCACTTGACCTTGGATAGCTCCTTGACCTGACACGACCTGACCTAAAAATTTTGATCAGATGCGTAAAATTAATCAGGGATAAGGTACTGCAAGTTTCGTTGTTCTGCGTCTTCATTTCTTTGGGTTATCTGGGGAAAACCAGGAGGGGGCGAATTTCGGCCCCCAGCGGGGTGCGTGTTAATGATCCAGCCTTTGAAAAGTAATCTTGGCTGGCAGCTGCCTTGAAGCAACGTATTTACTATCTATTTCGCATAAAAATAGCTTTGCCAAACAGACAATGAAGGAATTTTCCGACAAGCTTGTGCACATCAATGACAGTTTTTTTCTGCCTGTCTTAATTTACATTTTTACTTGGATTATGGTTCATCTTATTTCTCGTCTTCTTCCTAATTGGAAGCGACCTGGTCTTGAATCTATATTGAACACATTTGAACACATATATCTGAAGCTGCCCATCTAGTTGCATGCTTGTACTTTAAGCAGAAGACCAAAAATGACGACTTGGGTTTTAATGTCCCACAATACCATTCCGTACACGAGACTAAGGTTCCAACTGATAACAGGAGGAACAATACTTCATACATATCAGGATATTGTGCTTAGTCAGAAAGATAAGATGCAGTCACACAACCATTAGAAACTGTTATACTACGTCAGCGGCTTTTAAACACCGATTTGGCTTCAATGACTTGTTGAATTTTCATGATAAGTTGGAATAAGAGGTAACTAAAGCATCTTAATACACAACCAGGTAAGTTTTAATGTCAGAAGATTTAGATGTGACGTTGGTATTTCACGGAAATATCGGCTCATATTCCGTTGTGAATAGTTTTTGCCGGTAAGGGTTTTGCCAGGCGGTTTAAACCGGTAAAAATCAGTGGTTAAAACTACTTTCTGCCGGCTGCTGCTAACCCTGGAAAACAGCCTGGGCGGTGATGGGTGAAAATGACATGCCGCATGTCATTTGAATCGTTGGGTCAAGAAAAACACTTTGATGCGTTTGGCTTTGTTCTTCCTCTCATTATTCCCGCGTTAGAGGTAATTTTCTAAATGACCCTAAATTCTATTCATTTTTGACTACTTTGACGTCACTCATTTCCTAAATGGCCTTAAATTGTACACATTTTGTGCCACTTTGGTATCTCAGGTCAACGGGTACGATTCAAACTAAACTAAAAAATAGAAACCAGTTAGACGCTTTCAACGGCGTTTTATTTTTTCCGTATCACCGCCAGTTCCCGAGATCAACAAATTTGGGGAGGTGGGTGGGTCAATCATAGCCCAATGCCCGGCGGCGGTGGGTAACAAAAGAGCCCAGGCGGTGCCGGGAAATATCGGTCTTATAATGTCTTATAACCCCCATTGTGGTACCTTAAGGGTTTTGTTCTTCAGTTAGTGAGCAGACCTGGTTTTGCTGCTACACGCCAGGCCTCATCCACCAGCTATATCCTGCTGCAGGTTTTCTGGCTGATGGCGTGAGGCTACAGGGGCCCACGCCGGCCGTTACCCTGTTTTACTGCGGCAGGCGCACACTAACTTACCGCTGGCGCTCGGTGCAATGCCAAAAGAATGGATGACGTCGCCCGGGAAGAAAAAGATTCCGCGATCGTCCACTCGAAGGGAGCTGAGGACCGGGTCGGATCCTGCGCCGCGGGACTGCCACTGTTGTTATCTTTTGAACTTTCAGTGGATTCCTGGCTGTCGCTGTTGCCATCGTTTGAACATTGTTTCCGGCAGATTCGGACTTCATCGGACGGTCATCGGACCTCGGTGCAGGATATACTGCGCTGAGATAAACGTACGTGGCGCCCGCGGAGCTGATGCTGACGGGGGCAGGGTCAGAGACCTGAGTACTACGACGGGGACAGGGTCAGAGCCTCGGCAGATAGGAGTCAGAGCCTCCGACAGGAACAGGGCCAGTGCCTGAGTGTGCAGCTAAAGGAAGCAGCTCGCCAGAGATCCGCTGGTCCTGTGATCTTCGATTTATACTGGAAGAGTGCACTGAGATTGGTGCTGGAGATTCTCGCTCCAAGCGTTTCGGATCATCCGGTGAGACCTGCGGCTCTTCCGCCGCACTTCTCCGATCTGACTGCGCTGTTACAACGTACAGAGAGCCGTCCTCGGCGGCCAGCAGGTAGGCTGATCCACCATTGACGATCTCCACCGGGTCCGCAGACGCGACAGGGATACTCACGTTCTCCAGCGTTAGGTCGGATTCTTCCAGGGCACCTCCGAACGCCGGAGGGTCAGATACACGCACGTGCCGATCATTTACAACAACGGTTGGAACGGGGGAGGAGGCAGTTGGCTGCAGGTCCAGGGCCTCGTCGCTCGGAGGTGCTGCCACGCCGACCAGTTCCATAGCCCTGACCACGCCATCAGAGGTCTGGATCCAGACCCGGAGGTCGCTGGACACCGACGCCGAGTCGGCACCCGAAGGGACAGCACCGCTCCTGGGGTGAGAGACTGGTGACAAGTCTTCGTCAGATCCATTCAGGCCTACTTCAGCTGTACGGAATGCCGTAAAATCCTGTGTTTCTCCGGTGACTGCGTCGAAGAGACTTGTCGGTTCTCGCGCAAGGCCACCGCTGGTGCCTGAACTGTCAGTAGTGATGATGCTCTTCTGCCTTAGCGGCCGAGTTTTGCTCAGCTCAAAGAGACGCGACCTAGTGAATCTGCTAGTTAGGGGCCCAAAACTGCCCCGACGGACCCCTGAGTCCGACACCTCTGCAGGCTGCAAAGGACTATCGTCTGAGCGGATTGTCAGAAAGTCGCCTGGCTCTTGGTCTCTTTGAAGGCTCTTGAAGGCTTTAGGAACCAGCGTAGGGAGTTCGGCTCTTCCCCGGCGGAGCAAAGTCGCAGCAGGCCTTTGAATGGGTCGGTCTACTGTACCTGGAGTCAGCAGCCGGATGCGTTCTTGGCGGGACACATCGGCTTCAGCAGACGCTGCACCTGAGTCCAAGTTCAACCTCCGGAGCTCATCTTGTGCCTGGAAAGTTTCTGGGTCTGATGTTCTGACCGAGTCCACCGTGGGTAATGCCGGCTGCTGATCTACACTCGGTCCTGTCAGCAGATTGCCGCCCTGGAGAACTTTTCTCAGCTCCTCTTGGGCCTGCAGCACGCCATTGGAGTTGATGCCACCTCTGTTTAAGTTAGGACTTTCAAATTTGACCCTCCCTGCCAGGGATGCTCCGGCTGGCACTGGCGAGGCCAGGGTCAGACTAGAAGGCGCACTCGCTCCGCGCTGGCCCAGTTCCTTCAGCTTCGCTCGGCGCAGCGCCTCGGCACGTTCGGCCTGCTGGGACAGCCGGACGTGCTGGAGGTAGGCCTTCAGTCGGCGCAGCTTCTCAGCCTGGACTGGCGGGTCAGCAGGCGCCGGCAGCCCGCCGGGTATGGAGTTGGTGCCTCTGCTGGGCGTGAATACGAGCCTTCCACTGTCTAGTGGGGTTGCATCGCTCGAGCCTGCGAGTCCTGTGCCAGGGCTGGTCAGCTGACTCGACCCGCCGACCGTGAAGGCGCTGAAGGCGTCCGCTGTAGCAGACGGCTCGTCCCTGCCGGCCTCCAGCGTCTGAACACCACCACCTGCGTCCGGAAACAGCACCAGTCCGGCGCGTTCGATGCTCTGCTGCTGAGTCGGGTCAGCGCACAGCAGCAGCAGGACTGTCGCCAGACACTGGCACCAGGCGCACGGAGAGGCCATCCGGAGCGACTGGTCCGCAGCAGGAGACTTTCCAGATCTCTACCCTCCGATCGTGGGTCTTACCTCTAGTGCCACTTCCAACGATTTACGAGACAGTCCTAAAAACATTCACGCGCATCGTGCTGATAACGTTGACTTCTCTGAAGCGTTTGTCCTTGAATAATTATCACCATAAATAAAGAGTTCTGTTCAATGAAGAACAACCCGGGAGTGAAATGTTCCGCGCTTGCTCACGATGTCCAAAACAAAGAGCTATTGACACACGGACAGTCGCGGTGTCTTTTCCTTCTCGTTCACCACAACAAACAACGTAATATCAACGCCGCCGCCATCGAATGACGCGCCTGCTCTCCCAACTTCAGCAAAACCTCCGCACAGTTCGTCCACGAGTGGTCCGAAATGAGGATTTGCTATCCTCTAAATGCACTTGCTTCGTTTCCGTGCTCCAGATTTGTCGAGCACATTCACTGTCCTTCATGGAATTCAGGGACGAGCTTCTCTTGTACTGAAGAGTCAAGCCCGGGGCGGCTTCCTATGGTTCTCCTTTTCCAGTCATAAAAATAGTATCCGCTCTACCATGGCTTTCACTCTCATCTCAGTCACGATGCATATCGAACACTGATCTTGACACTGTCTCAACTGTTCCCAGCGCGTCAACCGCGCCAAATCGGCTGACTCAGCGACAGCGGCTCATGAACGACACCGACTGCCCCCCGGTCGGTTTCACTGTTGGCCAGTTCCAGCCGCAGCGGTACCAGTAGCGACAGTACCGGTCGTACGGGGAGCTGCACCTTCACTGGAAGGAGAGCCCCGGCCTGCAGCCGACCCCGGGTGAGAGCGGTGCGGGGGCGAGCCACCACCACGCACTTTCTCCAGCGCCAGCGGCCGCTGCCTCCCCGATCAGCGGCCAACGGGATGTTTTCCAGACAAACACTTTACTGGTCACGGAGGCTGGTCTGGAGCACTTGAAGAAAGGATGCGATGCAGCACCGGTTGCGAGACTGATTTCACTAGCGTCACCATTCACACTTACAACCGCGCCATGGGCCGTAAAATATCATGTTTAGTTTTTTAATGAGCTCTAACGGAATTCTGCGTGGATCCAAGACAAAAGACGAAGCCCGGTGTCGGAGTCAAATCAGTGTAGATGTCGACATTGACCCTGGCATAGGCGGATCCAGGATTGGCGATCGGGGAGGGGGAATCTTCCCGGGGGCGCAACTTTGACCGGCAAAACCTATCAGGTGGGTGCAAAATCCTATCGATGGGCACTGATTTTCGCATCCTGGGGATGGAGGGAACATTTCAGGGGGGGGCGCCATGGACCTTTCAGGAGGGCGCCGTGACCACTTCAGGGTGCGCTGAGGGTCGATCGGGGGGACACGTGCCCCCTGGATCCGCATATCGACCATGGGCCGCATGTCTTTCCGAACCCAAAAACCTCCCGGCGTTCACTTTCTTAACCCTCGCCCCACCGGGGGCATCGATGGCCCCCTAAGGTTTTTTTCGGGATAGCAGAAAAACGACGAGGCGCAGCACCACGGTTGAGGGCTCTAACTCTCACTCCATTATTTTCCCACCATTCCTGAAATTTCTTACCCCGGGTCACCCAAGGTCAGGTCACCAGGCGAGGCCAACCAAGGTCACCTCACTTCAATTTTTGAGCTCTATAAGAGCTACATTTCTAAGTAGATCGATTTGAAACTTCCTACACTTCATGACCCCTCCAGGGTCTACAAGGTGTATATCCGGGATTTTTTTCGATTTCGTGACTTGGGGTCAGGTCACGAGGTGACCTCTCCCATTGAAAAATCATGGGGAAAGCTGTCTTATGATCTAAAGGTCACAAAAACGATTGCAAATGCTCGGCTTGCTCAGAAAAGCGTTCTTGGAGACCATTTCACGGTTCCCAGGAGCCATATTTTCCCTTTGACCTCTTCAAGGTCATCCAAGGTCACCAGGAGTCAAAAACAGTTTTTGACAATAACTTTTGACCTAATTAAGCTAGAGAACAACACCATCATGTATCTCTCGTTACTGGCTTTAATTTTATATACGGCAGGGCCACTTTCTGACCTTTCGTGACCTCAGGTCATATGAGGTCACGAGGTAACCTCTGGAGGTCAAACTACTGGCGGGAGGTCATTACGTTCCCCCCATAGCGGAAAAAGGTCTGGCATTTTCCTATCCAATGTACTTCACCAGATCTCAATAGCTCCAATGGCATAAGAGTTATGCCCAGTTTGCTTCAGCATTGGATATTTAACCCGCCCGGGCGGGTACGAGCCACCTCGCCGGTGGGGGGAAAAGACCCCCACGATCTCAAAAACTAAGGTAGCTAAAAAACCAAAAGGCAATCGAAAGCCTTCGAAAATATATCGAAAATACTTCGGTAATTTTTCTTGTCAGGTCAATATCAAGGTCACCAGAGGTCAAAATAGGTCAAAATCGCTAATAGAGGTGTACTAAGAAAACCCATATATCCAGAAACTATGATAGCTAGACAAATTTTCCAACACCATTCGAAAGCTCTTGAGATGCGCTTCATTACAGTGGCATTCATTTTCGTGTCAGGTCAAAGCCTAGGAGCTACAGGTCACTACATATTGGGCATATTCTGGGAATGTCCAAGCCACCCATCATAAGGGCGTTTACTTTTGCTAATAGCTTCCAAACCAAACAAGATACAGCCATAGTTTATGCACCATTGCAATCCTCTCGTCAATACGAATCGAATGATATATGATATTCTATGCCAGGTCAAATTAAGAATTGACCGACCCAGGTCAACGGTCTGACCCAACTGACCTGGTATAGTCATGATGTATACATTTGACTTCCAGTGACTATACAAACACTTTGGTGACAAAATTAAAGCTTTATCTTATTTTATTCAAAATTTATAGAAAAAACACCAAAAATGCTTATTTGACCTAAGGTGACCTTTTAAAGGTCACAAGTCAAAAATTTTGTTATCAGCTCCAGAAATGGGCTAAGAGCAAGTCCAACAAATGTTTGAAGTTGATTCCATCCATACTTACTGAGAAAAGCTCATTTCGTGATTTTCCCCATGTATTGACAATGGGGAGGTCATGCCCACATGACCTTAGGTCACCAATATCAAAAATCCCGGAACAAATGTTGTAGCTCCTGGTGGGCCCAATATGTGGTATGAGTTTTAACTGATCGATAAACCCTTCTTTAGTTATGCGGTCCTAAGTATTTTTAGGTGAGGTCACTTCACCTGGCTTGGTGACCTGACCTGATAGACCTGAGCCAAAATGTTTAGGAAAAATGTAAAAATGATAAAGGAACAGCTAGACCAAGTTTGGCGGCTGCGCGCCCTTGGTCACTTCGAAAAACCCAGGGGTCAAAAAGACCCCCACCCGGGCGAAGGTTAAGTGAAAATAGCCGATCTTGACCTAACTTGACTTCTGGAGGCCAAACCATTGACCTGAGCGCTTAAACATGCAAAGTAGTTTCTTACTGAATTCACGCGAACTTTCTAATGCACTTTGCGGATTTGCGCTAACCCCCATATTTTCAGAGTTAGAGGGGTGGGCCATCGATGCCCCCGGTGGGGCGAAGGTGGCGCCGGACCCCCGGTGGGACGCGGGTTAATATTTTATTATTCTTTGCAGCACCAAACTAAGCTTGAAAGCGAGTATATTTGATTTATTCCTCGGAGTCGATTTGGTGATCTCAGTAGACGCCGCGGTCGTGAAGCTAACACGGTGAGATGGCTCCCGTGATAAACCTGGCCTGACGACGTCCTTAAGCAGATGGCACAAAAAGATCCCTGTAAGTGGTCAAACTATACAGCTTATACCTAGTAAAGAAAACGCCCATGCATTTAACACGCGCATTGACGGGGTGCAGGTACCCTTCCCTCAGGTTTTTCGAAGATAGAATAAAAACTGCGGCGTGCGTACTTGGTATACCTTTTCTGTGATCATTTTTAAGACTTTTTAAGGTCATCATTGCAAGTGACCTCAGCTCTAAAAATGTTTAAGAAAGCAGAAGTAGGATTAGGGTCGACTCTCAGACCCGAAACTCATTGCACATGATGGGCCTACCGGGTACTACAAAATATATTCCAGGATTTTCGATATCGATAACCTAAGGTCAGATACGAGCCATGACCTCTCCCTTGGAAAAACACGGGACAAATTGTTTAAACTGAATAGCTTAGAAGTGGACGGTGATGCAGCATTCATTTTGACGGCACAGGGTTTGTCTTATCCTTGCGTTTCTAATGTTATGTCTAATGTTACTGTGACCCAATTTGAACTGACCACAGGTCAGTTCAAATCATAAATTTGACTTAGCACGGTCATACTACATACCATTCGATTCGGCTTGCTGCGAGTATTCTGAACGTATAAATTATTTTGCTCTATCTCTACTAGTTCAGATGTTATGACTGAAACCCTTCATTTCCATGTTATTCCTACGGTGACAAGCCTTGACCTCCGGTGAGCTTAATTTGACTTCGCTAACAAATTTCGAAGGCTTTAATACAAAATTGGATGGGCTTGCAGGATTTTGGTTGGGCTTCCAGTGTGGTTCTCGAGATCTTAGGGGGAGGAGGTACCCACTCCCCCGTCAAAATGAGGCGGCTCAGACCCCGTCAATGCGCGTGTTAGGCTGAGTTTGATCCACTGATTGGTGCAGGGCTTTTCTCCGGCTGACACCGGACCAGCCACCACAGCCAATTGGCAGCTCGCAAGCTGCCGGAGCTGCCGGAGAACACTGGTCCCCGACGCTCCAACCTTGGCACAATTCCGCCAACAAAGACACCCGCTCAGATCATAACAGCCACCGGAACACGCACCACACAGAACACCACACAGAACAACTCCCATTACTGCACCCCGCCATCGCCGACCTGTATTTAAACGCCAACATCGCTGCACGTGACAATGGTAAATGTTCTCCGGGCGGGACCGAGTCGACGATACCGCACCAGAAGACTGTACGTACGGGCGGTACCCTACTGATTTGTATCAGGCCGCGGTCGTTTTTGCGAACTAGCTCGCAAGTGGTGGTCCTTGCCGACACCATTGGTGCCTTACCTGCTGCGTTTGAACTGGCTGCATAAAATGACGTGCGAAATACTTCCTAGTGTCCAAAATTCGGAAGTAATTGAGAAAAGACACGGAAAAATCATCGGGATCTGTGCAAACATTTTTTGTCCATAATTTTCCCAAATTGACGTCTCATGCAATTTGAAGGGTCTCAGGTTTAAAGAGCCCGTCAAAATACATTACTTAAGACGAAATCTTTTGTGAGAGGTGTAATTATTTTTAAGATATGTTCTAAAACAGCTGACACTTATACCTAGCAATCAGTGTGGAACCGGCTGTACAATGAATGCATCGAACAGGGCTAGTAAAATACAACGTCAGAGATGTCAACAATAGAAACACTGCGTCACGGTAAACACCATTAAAAAAACACCTCGTTATTCAGCATCATTGTCTAGCAGTTGCAGTAGCTTTCTGGCGCGTCCGTACGCCTTTTTCGAGGGTCTTTCCCTGCCCAGGGTATTCTGGACCTGGTCGTCTGTCATGCCCTCCTCCCGGAGAGAGGGCCACCTGTCGCGCGCCTCCACCAGGGCTCGGAGCTGGTCGTCCAGACGCTGGCGGGCGCCGCCCCTCACCGAGGCCGCATACTCCATCACCAGGGGGAAGTCCTCTCTGCTCACCTGCCGAATCCCACTCTGTCGTCATCGGCTCACACTCAGCTTCGGACACAAAGTAAACGTTAGCGTAATGGAGTTATTTCACGACAGCTTTGCTGACGGAACGCGGAAGGTTGAGGCGGTTGGGGACCAGCCGAGGGCTGGCCCTACTGAGGCAGGCGCGAAGGTGGCCTCCGCGGCGGCTCGCACCTCCCTGGGACGCATAAGATTACTGCCGACCTAATTCATAATTACGGCTAGTGCCAACCTCCATACGATTACTGCCGACCCCCCCTCCCCCAGTAATCAGAGCCGGCACAGTGTTTCACAGACGACGAAGGTGGAAATCAGCTCTGGGTCTAAACACTCCGCAGTCCCCCTATCCAAAACCGGCCCAAAATACTCAGCAGTTCCCCCCCCCATCCAAATACTATACTAGAGAAGCCCACTGGCCCAAATACTGAGCAGTTCCTCAGCGGTCCGCCAGTCTAAATACTCAGCGGTCCGACAGTATAAATACTCAGCAGTCCGACAGTCTAAATACTCAGCAGTCCGACAGTCTAAATACTCAGCGGTCCGGCAGTCTAAGTACCCGCCACTTTAAAGGAAGATACGCGAAAAAATTGTATTGGCTAGATCAAAAGGTCACAAAAAGTTGTTTCAGAAGTCCTATTCTCATTTTTGCGAATTCGACCTGCAAATGCCTTAAAAATGCTCTCAAAATAAGCATTTCTAGACGACTTATCGAAAATTCTCACTATCGTTTAAACGACGTTTTCTCGGCTATGACCATCAATTTCTCTAAGAATAAGATCATATCTATCCTAAACAGTGATATAGAACTTAAGACTACCACAGAAAAAATCATTTCAGAAAAACAACATTCCAAAACTCTTTTGAACCAGAAATATAGGGCTTAAAAGAAATCACAATAAACCAATCAGAACCCTAGGAATTCTCATACCGGGGGCCCGTGACTTATCCGATGCAAAAGTTTCGTCATCCTGGGGCTGAAGCAGAAAACGACTCAAGACCCAAGGTACGAAACGGCTGAAGACTTGAGTAATTATGTTTTCCGTTTCTAGGGCAAACTAATCCATTTTGTAGTTTTTAAAGGCTTTGTAAAATAAATTCAAATACAAATACAGAACAGACATTTTTTATTAAAACAACATTACTTTTCAACTTTAAATAGTTTTCAAAAAGTATATGATGGGTGAAGGTTTCAGGAATTTTATCAGAATTGTTAACCTTTTTCGATAATAAGTGAGTGGCCTCACAAAATTTTGCCGAAGATACAGAAATAATTGACAGTTTCGTAATCAGGATTTTTTAAATAGCAAGAAACCACAATAATAATCTTTCGCGTATCTCCCTTTAAATAGTCCGTGCAGTTTTCATCTGCGAGATGGCACTGCATGCGTTCTGGCCCACTCACGGATAGCATACAAACTCCAAGTCGAGAATTTACCACGTATATCGCGGTGTCAGATCGATCGGAGGTCGAAACATCGCCGACTGCTCCACGATCGCTCGGCACGAGTGCGGATATTGCGGGTCAATGTGGCACAAACCGATATGTTGCCACCACTAACGGCACTCCCGTTTCTCTCCCCCTCTACTGGTCGTCCTAGTCACCTGCCTCGTGACAGATTGATTATTCAGTCTTAACACGCGCCCCGCTGGGGTCCCTGGCATAACGCGCCCGCTGGGGTCCCTGGCATGACGCACCCCGCTGGGGTCCCTGGCATAACGCGCCCCGCTGGGGTCCCTGGCATGACGCGCCCCGCTGGTATGACGCGATGGGAGGCGTATTTCGCCCCTCCTATCTGTAACTCATTTCCCAGGGAAGCTAAATAAAAATTACGGACGGTGTTTGAAAGCTCTTGACGAGACATAAATTATACGAAGTATTCTTATGTTAGGTCAATATTGAGGTCAACATAGGTCAAGTAGGTTCCGTAGGCTTACAACAGGGCAGTGTAGGTCCCTCTATAGATTTTTTACTCAGCGGAGCCAGAGCAAATATTCATTCATCAGTGGATTTCTCTTATCGTGGCGAATCGAATGATGCACAATATAACATTGCTAGGCCAGGGTCACAGGGTGACCTGGTATGGTCATGTTGCAAATCAATTGACTCCCGTGACAATATAAGCACAATGCAAGCAAAATAGGAGCTTTATCTCAATTCAGTGAGAACTTATTGGTAAACAGTCATGTATGCTCCTGTAGGGCGTCCCAAACTTATATGGGTAATAACAAATTTGCTGGGTTTTATTTGCTGGTGTGATGCCCCGATGCCACTTATGAAAAGAAAAACATCCGTGCCAATTTTTTGGATCATCTAAGCACATTTAAAGCTCGCGCCCATTGACCACTTTTGACCATAGGCCAGCCAGAGCAGACTGCTCCCGAAGGCGCTCTCCAGCCTCAGGCATGCCCCTGCAACCATCCCCGCATTCGCAGCTGTGGTGCCGAATGAAAGTGCGATGATCTTGTTCTCAATTCCGAGAGAGGTGGTGGTCTCGTGCACAACGACTGCAATTTCCCGCCCACTTCCACCAACTGTTTTCGGGGCCACCCACTCCCAGTCAGGACTAGGACTAGGGATAATGAAGAAAAGGGCACAGGGAAGAGCTAAACCGAACCAACAGAGTACAACTGAAAAAGATGGCCAATCTCTTCGTCACGGATAGGGAAAAAACATTTTACCAATACGCACTGGCCCGCAATATCCCCCAAAACGCCTAAACTTCACTCATCACATCTCTGTATCCCTCGCCTGGCTTCATTTCCGGCGGCTGGATTTGACACTTCCGATATGAGCTGCGGGTGCGGGCCTGCAGCGGCGCGCCGCTCTCACCTTGGTGTGGTCCAGCAGGTTGTGTAGCAGCCACGCCTGCACCAGCGTCTGGAACTTCCACTGCTCCCTCCGCTCCTTCCACTGCTTCACGTACTCGATGGCGTACTCCGGACTCGTCTTGCTGAGGGCGGCAGCGCTGACGGTGCGCGGCTTCGCCTTCTTCACCCGCTGTTTTCTCTTCTCTCGCTTCAGTGCTCTGAAAATCAGATACAACTGATCAGCATAACCACTGAAAATCAAACGAAAACCGTCTCCGCCAGGGAAAAAACCAGCACACGTGTAAGACGATAGAGGGATGGTCGGAATTTATTTACCAGTTCCATTCTGGAAAGCTCTGAATTCAGTACCATTCCGAACAATACTGCGGACGATTCAATATCGATGTGACGGGAGGCAGTTCGGTGTTTTTACTCAGTGGAGCGGGTACAAATAGATACAGAGGTCCAGCAGATGCACAGCACAGCTGACTCGAGTGAGGCTGTAAACACAAGGCTCGCAGTTTTCCTCTCGACGTTGGCGAACGCCCACCTGGTCCGGTAAGACCCGGTTAACAATGAACGAAAGAGGACTAGGTTGTCAAAACATTCCCTTTACATATAAGGGGTGTACCGTGGTCTGGGCCTGAGTGCGCCCGTGCCATGTGATGCCCAATACCCGCCACCGCACGCTGATTGGTCGGTCAAAGACCCTCTGCGCCTTAGGCATCAGGACCGGTGTGACCGGCGACCGCTGTGTGCCAGACGGACGCAGTACACTCATATCTCAGAAGCAGCGCGTGTCGGTTGACCTGGCGGCTGAGCAAGCAGTAACGGACCGTAACGTAACAAGGGGAAGGGGTGATATCTGAATGCACTGACGGGAATATTCCTTCCCACCACACCATGTAAATATCAACTTCGCAGGTGTCATGTGCTGGGGACCAGGTGTTAGGCTACGCGAGAGCAGAGACTCACACCAGGCCATGCTCTGTAATACACTGCCGTGTTCAGGTCATACAGGGACACAGCACACGCCTGCATTCTGGCGGTCTCTGCTGTAACTACGTAGAGCCAGGTGACTGCGGATAAGGTTTTATAACCAAATTTTATTTATACATGAACAAAAATCTGCATTTTTGCCAATTTCACAAGAGATTTGAAAGGCTGAGAACGCCGGTATTAAAAAGGTAGCACATTTTCGGGAGAAGGTTCTAACTCCTGGCCAAAAAACACAAGCAACAACGCCGAAACAGAGGAGCTGAATGCTATTTTATTGGGATAGGTTCAGTGGGTGAATATAATTCGCGACTGTTGACACACATAAAAACAAATATTTATTTATTTATTTATTTATTTATTCAGCAGCATCACTAACAGATAAATCCGGTTACAGGCGAAGTCCAAACATTAAAAGCGTATTTACAGTGGAACACATCAGACAGTATACATACAAACAAGTAATAGGTAAAAATAAAATGAAAACAATTCAAAAGTAAAATTTAGAAATAGGCATAAAAGAGATCGCGGTAAAATTGCGGTAAAACCGCTCACTATAAAAGTAAAATAAGACGTAAAAGGCTTAAAAAGATGAACCAGCACGGCCAACAAGCCTCACAACCTTGCCACATATCTTATAACATGGTTTCTGTAAGTGGCTAAGTCATTTGCAAAAATATCGGCTTCAACATCAAACATGCCGCTCTGTACAGTATTTACACGTGCTCGGGGAATATGAAACAACGTCAGGTTGCGGGTCGATCGGGCAGGCTCCTGCAAGAGAAAGCAGCTGAGCAGAGCAGGTACATCGAACTTTGCACGGATTATATTTCTAGTAAAAGTAAATCGTGCTGTACCCTCCGTGCAGCGAGAGAAGAAATTTTGAAATGTGTTAGAAGATGCTCGTAAGAAAGAGAGAGTGCTTGTCCAGAGGGAATGTGGTGGATAAGCCACAGAAGAAACTTATGTTGAACCCGATCGACCCGAACCTTGTGGGAGTCAGCCGCCCCCGCCCAGACAACGCTGCAATATTCTAAAATAGAACGCACGTTGCAGTAGTATGCAGCCAGCAGAGCTTTACTGTTGAACTTTGACGTCATGAGACCGGTCTGAAAAGATCGAATGAGTAATCCGAGAGATCAATTGGCCCGCTTAACTATATTATCTACATGATTGGCAAAGGTGAGTTTAGAATCGATAATGACACCAAGATCACGTATTGTTTCAGTGTGCTCCAGCACCGAGGGGCCTATACATATACAACAGAGTGCTCGAAGAAGTTGCCTAGACTGCGCTCGCACGCTCAATTCATCCCAACAATTTAAGCTGGATATACCTGTTGGCTTCGGTGATTTTCTTTTGTTTCAGCTGCTGCTGTTGAACCTGTTGCTGGCGTAGTTTCTTGGAGGCTGACGCCATCTGCAGAGCCGACAGATCGGCCTCGTCAGCCGACGGCGCCGCCCCGGCAGCTGCCTCACCATCGCCCTCCGCTTCCACCTGCCTTCTCTTCAATGACCGCTTCTTCTCGCCCATTTTACAATAGCACTCCTCTCAGGTGACAGTCTGCAAATATTGTGAAAATTAATTCATCTCCGGGCCATTTCACGTGAAATCGACTAAAAAATCCGCGACCTCTCCGATTTTTACGAAATTTCTCTTAGCATTTTGCTTCCACCTTGTGTAACACCATATGCAGATTTGCATTTCCAAGTAACCCATAGATAGATCTAGAGATAAACAAAGATCACTAGATTTTGTGGACTCTTCTTCAATTAAAAAGAATCTGGCACCCTCAAAATGGGATTTGAACAAAAATAGCCATGCGATAAAATATGCCCGGAAAGTACTTGATCAATATCTAATTTGTCCTAGAACTTATCATTTGCAGAGAAAAAGGTAAAATTCACTCCTTTCTCCCGGCGGGTATAATCAGGGTAATAGAGGACAGGTATAATGAGGTCACATTGGGAAAGTGACGTTTTGCTCACGCCCTGCTGCGCGAGCTGCGCGGTCAAACTTCCCTTGCTCGGAGCTCTTTAAAAGCTTACGTGCTATACATGACTTTGACACTGACGATTAGTAATGCGCAAAAATCGTTTTATTGGCTAGTTTCAATCGTGAAATATGCTCCAATACATAAAAACAGCAGAAAGGAGTCCTTTTGGATCCGACACCAGTCTCTTTCATCATTATCATCATCATATTTTTATTGATTTTCTCGAAATATAGGAGAATAGAAACGAGGAAAGAACGAGCAGGCACAAGAAACACAAACTTCATTGAAGAGGAATGCATGCAATGACAGTTGAGAGCAAATAAAAGCAAGAGCAAAAACCAAGCGCAACTAAAAACTTTCATTAGTACTCTGAATATTCTTTATGGCTCAAATGAACATCTGAATAACTGTACGCTCATTAATCGCTAAAACTACCTGCGCTTAAAAGCTTAACACGCAAATTCACAGGGGTCTGAGCCACCTCTGCTTTGACAGGGGAGGGGGAGGTGGAGCAGGTACCCGCCTCCCTAAGATCTCCAGAACCATGTTTCATAGAGAAAAACGGTAAATGACGTTGGGTAGCCGATCCAATTCTCTACAGAAAATACTTGAACCATTTTTTGTCAGGTCACATTTAAGGTCGCTTGAGGTCAAGGCATGCTTTCAATGGTGGTAACATGTGAATGAAGTTTTTTTGTCATCTAATCTGAACAAGTAAAAATAGAGCAAATCAATTCAGACCATTGGAATAATCGCAGCTAGCTAAATAGAATGATATAAGACCTTGCTAGGTCAAATCAAGGATTTTACCTAATCTTAGGTCAGGTCAATGTCAAATAAGGTCAAAATGCATATCATTAGAACCGCAAAGGCAAGGCCAAACTAATGCAGTTAAAATAAACGCTTTCTCACCATCCATTACTAAGTTATTCAGTTAAACCATTTTCTCATTATTTCCAATAGAGAGGTCATGGCTCGTACCTGACCTTAGGTCATTTATATAAAAATACTGAAACATAGTTTAGAGAGAACTCGTTCAGCCCATTATGTCATATGAGTTTCAATAGGATAAGTTCACCCTGTTCTGACTTATGCTATCTAAAACTTTTTTTAGGTGACATCACTTTTTTATAAATTTTGTTCAAGTTGTTCCTAGTACGACTGGTGGAGTCGGAGTCTCACTAAAGTCATCAAGGGACTTGTCACGGAGACCCCGACCCAACCACCGGAACGAGCAACTCCCCAATGGAGGGTTAATTTAGAAGCCAAAGTTTAACGTCCCACAAAGCACAGGGACGGCCGCCCCGCTCAGGTCACCCTCTCACCAGTCAGTTGCCAGCCGACCTGTACGTCGGGTAAACTATTGAGCGCCGGAGCGTCTCAGGGGAACCGATCCCAAGCCTGGGCATGCCCTGCCACTGCATGCTTCGAGCAGCAGGCCGGACCCCAACGCTCTACCAACTGAGCTACCGGGGCGGCTTGTACGGCGGCCTCACTTGACCTGTACTGGTTGGTGTCCTGACCTGAGATGGCTTAACCTTAAAATTTTGACAACAAATGTAAAAATGATCAGAGCTGTGTATGGTGGCGCTATGCACTGCCACTATCTCCAAAAAACCTGAGGGGGAGGATACCTGCCCCCATCAATGTGCATGCTAAGAATCCAGTGTACAAAGATGGCATTTCGACGAGATCTCGTCGGCGCGAGTGCCATTGGGGACAGGACCGAGTGGTGCGAATTTTATCAACCTGGTGCGAATTTGCAAGGTTAGTGACACTAAAATAAACAAATAATGGCGAATGGCTATTAAGACACAGGAGGGGCCTTATAAAAGCCCTTAATTAACTGTCTAATGATTGAGATAGCATTGCATTGCAGGGGTAGGAATGGGTGCATTTTTCCCTGGTATGTGGCATATTGGTGCGAATTTTTGAGGATGGTGGTGCGAGAATTTTAGATGGCTGGTGCGACTCGTCTGGCCTGCTGCCATACTTTGCAGACTGGCTAAGAATAAATACATAAGTTCCGGTCATGTTAATTCATAACAATGACACAACAACTTGAGTTTTTGTGAAAAAATTAGTTATGATTATTTGTTTTCCAAGCTTAAATATTTGGAGAGGTTTTCTTTCCTGGATTTTTATTTTATCTAGAAACTACCACTGTGTTTACTGGACCCCTAACAAAATTTTCAACAAATTTATTCTACCAATCTACTGTTTCCGAAATATTCACTATTACTCAAACCAAGTATGCAATGCAATACTCAGGGCATTTGGAACCAACTGTTGGAAATTTGTTACAGCTGTAGTGGCAGCATGGGGAAATTTTAGTTACTTATAATCTCAAATGGCACTAGCCTCAGGACTAAAAAAATTCGCTCGCTTCACTAGTACACCATCTCGACTCAAGAAACTGTTGTTCACCTTCATTTTGTGCATTTCAAATTAATGGGAAAATCACAAAATATGCATTTATCAAGTTTATCCTGCCAGTAGTTGAGGACAGCCCAGTCTGCAGAACGTGGCAGATATCAACGAGATCTCATTGGGGCAGCCTCGGGGCAGACCTACCGATTTGGGGCAGCTTTTGGTCGATCTTGGGGCAGATGGGGGCTCTTGGGGCAGGAACTAGTACTTGGGGCAGCGGTCGGTACGGGTAATCACCGAGGAAAGAAGAAAAATAATGAAAAGAAACGACAATCATTAGTTAAAGTTGCGCTGTAAAAGCTGAATTGTCTCAAAAGCGTCATATTTGTCATCTAGAGAAAATATGCTTAAAAAGATACCAAACAAAGGAAATTTTTAATAGACGTAAAGTCAAAGTTCCTGGAAGTGAATAAAAAATCAGGCAACAGGCACCTTTCTAAAGCTAAATTTAAATTTATTTTCTAAATTTGTAATCTAAACCTAGCTTTAGTTACAAAATACAATCTTAGAACTCGAAATAAAATTTCCCTGTATGTAGTTTTTTGCATTTCCTCTGCTATGTTTTGATCGCCAAAGGCCGGCAAAGCGGGTCTTTGTCAAAAGGTCCACTGTTCAAAGAGTCCACCGTTCAAAAGAAAATCATGCCAGCCCCCTCCCCTTAGAACAAATGCTAGTCAGTGATGTGATGTCACAAGAGCGTACGGGAATCTTTCTTCGCTTGGGTCTTCTGAAAACCAGGGGTGAAAATCGTGAAAATATTCCAAATTTTGTCATGCTTTCATGCAAATGTGAGAAAATGGAAGGGGAGAAATGCTTTAGCTGTGGAAAAAATTATTCTTTATCGAATTTAGTTATCAATTGAAATGTTTTTTAAAGTTTTGATTATACGGCGTGAAAGCAGTGGCAAATGACGTCTTTAAGGTAAAATACTTCGCTTGTAAATATACCTTTGAATAAAACTATTCTTGAAGTTGTGCATCATGAATGCAAGATACCTGCTGCTGTCGCGTGGAGGATCGTGAATGCGTTATCATCGTCGAGTTGGACGCACGGTTTTCTTTCATTTCTGGGTGTTTTGTTTAAAATGGAGTAGATAAACATGTATCGGTAAAAATACCCCCCCCATTTGAGGAGTCTGCCCCAGCATCCAAATTTCTGCCCCAATTGGGGCAGGCTTTGGGCTGCCCCAAGCGCCTCGTCGAGTCGCCTGCCACGTTCTGCAGACTGGAGGACAGCAAGACTAAAGTTTCTTAGGAGTGTTTTAATATCTCATTTTGACATGGTAGCTGGCATCTTAATCAAACCATCTTGTTGCGGTGTTATTACGGTGGTAGTCCAGTCTGCAGAACGTGGCAGATTTCGACGAGATCTCGTTGGGGCAGCCTCGGGGCAGACCTACCGATTTGGGGCAGCTTTTGGTCGATCTTGGGGCAGAGGGGAGCTCTTGGGGCAGGAACTAGTACTTGGGGCAGCAGTCAGTCCGGGTAATCGCCGAGGGAAGAAGAAAAAATAACGGAAAGAAACAACAATCATTAGTTAAAATTGCACCGTAAAAGCTCAATTGTCTCAAAAGCGTCATATTTGTCATCAAGAGGAATATGGTTAAAAAGATACCAAATCAGGAAATTTTTTAATAGACGTAAAGTCAAAGTTCCTGGAAATTAATAAAAAATCAGGCAACGTGTGTGCCTTTCTAAAGCTAAATTTAATTTTTTTGTAAATTTTTAATCTAAACTAAGTTTTAGTTACAAAAAACAGTCTAAGAACTCTAAATAAAATTTCCCTGCATGTAGTTTTTTGCATTTCCTCTGCTATGTTTTGATCACCAAAGGCCGGCAAATCGAGAGTATGTCAAAAGGTCCACTGTTCAAAGGGTCCACCGTTCATAAGAAAATCATGCCAGCCCCTTCCCCCAAGAACAAATGCCGGTCAGTGATGTGACGTCACAAGGGCGTACGGGAATCTTTCTTTGCTTGAGTCTTGTGAAAATATTCCAAATTTTGTTATGCTTTCATGAAAATTTGGGAAAATGGGGAAATGCTTTAGCTTTAGAAAAAATTTTTCTTTTCAAATTTAGTGATCAATTGAAAATTTTTGTTAAGTTTAGATTATACAGCCTGAAAGCAGAGGCAAATGACGTCTGTAGGGGAAAAGACTTCGCTTGTAAATATACTTTTGAATAAAAGTATTCTTGAAGTCATGCATCATGAATGCAAGATAGCTGCTGCTGTGCGTGGAGGGTGGTGAGTGCGTTGTCGTCGTCGAGTTGGATGCACAGTTTTATTTCATTTCTGGGTGTTTTGTTTAAAATGGAGTAGATAAAAATGTATCAGTAAAAATAGCCTCCTATTGGAGGAGTCTGCCCCAGCATCCAAATTTCTGCCCCAATTGGGGCAGGCTTTGGGCTGCCCCAAGCGCCTCGTCGAGTTGCCTGCCACGTTCTGCAGACTGGGTGGTAGTTGTTGTCATGGTGTGTATGATAGGTAAAAGCGAGTTGGTGTGGGAAGATAGGTGATTAATTCCCGGGGAAAATTGTTTGTGGAAATAATTATTACTAACATCATTTTCGGCACATAAGATTGTGTAATAAAACGGCTGTTAGAAGGCGGTATACAATTGCTCACCTTATTATAAAATAATACCCTAATTTCTAAGCCACAAAAATTATAAAAAAATGCTCATATCTCTCAGAAAAAATTCTTTGCCACTATTTTAAGGATTCCATGTGCAATGTTCGCCCTTCAATCTATAAGAGGTCATCACAGGTCACCAGGGTCAAAAAACAATTTCTTGATAACATAACAAAATAAAGACAACAAGATAATTAAGGAAAACAGCAATTATCACCTTACCCCGCAACGCCTGCTAGCCCCTTACGCTGCCACCATGTGGCTTTACAAATACGCGTCAAGCACAAATTCATGATCAAGTACAACTAGTAGCTACAATTCTTGTCTTTGATTCCTGTAATTATGGCATCGTCTTATTTTAAGCAAATTGACGATAAGAATTTTACATACTAATAGTTATACTTGATATTTATGAGCAGGATTTATAAAGTAGCTGCAGACGGCGCATTGAAGACAATCTTAGGGCTTGTTCCAGCGCTTCTTCTAACTTCCTCCAAACTGATCCAGAAGAGGTAGAAGTCTCTACTAATCTCTACCATCCAATAGAAAACTAGATCAGGGTATTCTACTTTTCTGGGAGGAGGTTGGAGGAAGTTAAAGGAGGCGCTGGAACACAGCCTAAGTACACATGTAAGAAGTGCTAAATTTTATTTTGTGAATTATCACGTGACTTCAACAAACCTCTTGTACCCTAAAACTACTACACTTTGGCTCTACTTTGTTGCACAACCTGCTGTCACGCGTTGCAACATACCTACCGAGTTATATCACCAAACTGTGGGGATATAACGACGCACTATATTCCCGTCTATGAGGCGAGCGCTGAGCCCTGTTCCAGCTGTCAGCACAATTTTGTCAGCACCAATCAGCGGGCCGCGTTGCGCCTACGTCACAGGAATGTAGCCTCTCCCCGGGAACCAGTTCTAGAGGTTTTACGGGCTGATGGCCTGCTGTTTGCGCTGATGAAAAATAGTAAGTGCACGAGGTGGCAGTCTAATATTTTTAATGGTGTAAAGGTTTGAGTTCCCTTTGCTTAGCACAAACAAGAGGCGATTATGGCGCTGATGTTACTTTTCTGGAGGAGAGGTTAGAGCAGGGTACTTTAACTACGGGTACAACCAAGTTTCCTACTAAATATAGTCCTCCCATGATGACGTCACCGCCCTTTCCTACTAAGTTTTAGGAGATTCTACTAAGTTTTTGGAAGGATCAGCTGAAACATACCAAGTTTGGGCGTACTTGGCACCAATCTAGTATAAATCGAAATCAACTTGTTTCACCCATTTGACAGTAACCTTGATCTCAACGGCGAGCAGCGTATTTTACGTAAATCTAATGAAAAAATTATAACACCTCAAAGAATTTGTTGAAAGGGCATGCATTTATTTGATCAACTCAGGCCTACCTAAAAGCCGAGAGAAATAAATTTACCTTCGCTCAAGAGATCACCGGTGTTTATTGTCTTCTGCTGCAGGGACCACCAACAGCCAATCAAAAGTCAGAAATCAACAGCCAATCAAAATCGAGTTTAGTCTTACTGCAAACAGCTGTTAGTGCTGAACATGTCCTTATTTTGACACGCTCTGGAAAATTTGTAAAAATAATATTCTTCACTGGAGTTTTTGCAAAACGTCTGATGGTTTCACAAATAAAAATCTTTTAGCTTTCTGTTCAACCATATAAGTTTTGTTGATACAGTTCTAAAATAGGTTATTTAGAGCTTCGAAAAAGTGCAATTTCTCCAAAGCCCTGCATAGTAACTGTAGTGCCTCTCCAGCCATGATGACGTAATGCTGCCAAACAACTTGAACGGGGTCTGGGTTAGAGGTCCTACTGACAAAAGTGTGCTGACAGCTGGAACAGGGCTCTGGACTGGGCTAGAGGAAGTTGGAGAAGCTTTGAGGAGGTGGGAGCAGGTTTGAGGAGGCGCTGGAACAGGCCCTTATATAGGAATCGTGGTTTTTGCAAGAATAGAAGTGAGCATTAATGAAATTAATTAGAGTGCACGTAGGTAAAGCTTGTGCTGAATCATTCCACTCCATGGACCGATTCGTTGAGGCTCCCTTGTACTGACGTACGTACGCGTTCAATTACCTAAAATACTGAATCCAATTAAGGGCGCTGGCAAGTGTGGATGGACAGCAAGTGTGTCAAGTGTGTTAGTAAGTAGTGTTTAGTAGACTTTCGATCTAACTGCAGCAGCATGAATCCTGTGGGAGTGGGAGATGATCAACCCACTGTTGCAGCTGGCATGGCAAAGGTTCGATTTGTCAACTTCAATCAAGATTTCAGGTATGTTGGGCTGTCTTTTATAAAAAAGATGCACAGCACACAGTTGTGTGTGACAGGCTTGAGCTAACTGTGTTAATTTTTTTATCCCTATTATGTATGTCACATCACAGACTTAGACTCCATGGCCAAAATACCCCACTAAACACTATTCCACCTTCCTTTACCCTCATGTTCCCTTATCCTTACCATCTCCTTCCATAGTTTGCAGTACCTACTTCTTGTTCTTCTTGTTCTCTTGAAAAGCTGCCTCATGTCTAGAAGTGTACCTAGCTAAGAAATAAAAATGTAAACTGGATCCAGTGTTCCAAACTCCAGGGTGCTGGGTGGAAAGCAGCACTCAGGAAAGTTGAACTTTTTTCTTGCTTCTCTGTTGCTTATGCTCAGTTTCCCACTAACTTTTCAAGTGGACATTTTTTGGCAAAATTCACTAACTCTGGTGTCATTGGCATATCCAGGAGCAGCTTTTGGAGGGGTCAAACCAATGTTTTGGGGGCTTAATTGAGAAAGAAGTAATGTAAACAATATTTTTTTAAAGAAAAGTGGCTTAAAACTGGTTCTTTGGAGGGGGCCTAAAGATACTATATTAGGCTTTGGAGGGGGCAACTGTCCCTTTTGCCCTCCTTGGATCCTCCAGTGTCTGGTGTGTATGAACTGATCAAAAGTATGGTAGCGGAAGGGACCGAATATCGGACGGTTAAGCGCCGATTCTGCTGCCCTGAGTTATACAGGGCAGTATACTAAATCAGAAATATGTACTTGTTGTGTATGTACCAAATATACTGGAGAATTAAACAGATAATTTAATGCAATTAGAGAAATTTCAAGGAAATTGTTTTAACAACTCTATTTTTTTCTTGGAAAACTGTCTTCGTTTTTTGCTTTGGTACCTAATTTCGTCATGGCAAACGCTTTGTTCCGATTTTTTTAACCGTACCGTACATGCTTATTACATTACATCCACTCAACTCGATACAAAACTACACAAGTTGACACTCACATTCAGCTACAACTGTACATTGTTTGCCAACAGGTGACCCACACAACCAAAGGTGATTCCATCGTAACGTGAGGTCATGTTTTGCACAAATTGGCAATTGAGACGGGGGCGAAGTAATGGGTTGGCTGATGAGGGTTGCATTTCAGCCACTGATGGCATTTGTTTGTCCCTAAGTTTGGACATTTATCAAATTGCTTAAATTTCCTAATAAAAACGATGTGAGAGAAAATATTTTCATATCAGGCAAATCTTTAGTCATTTCACCACCTGAAAAGTAGTCTCACAAACTGATCCTGGTCAGTCGGGTCTTGAACAGCACTGCTAATGGAAACCTCTTTGTGGTGCTTCACAGCAAAGTGAAATTCAACAAGGTTGGTCGCTGAGGCATGGAAAGCTGATGCTGGCACCTGATAATGGGTGAATCCAGCATTTCAATGGGAGGGGCATGGTCAGATTGCTACCCATAGGCGGATCCAGGGGAAAGGGGGCACATGCCCCCAATCGACCCTCGGCGCCCCCTGAAAGGTCGATGGCGCCCCCTGAAATGTCGCTTCCCCCCAGGATGCGAAAATCGGCGCCCACGGATAGGATTTTGCGCCCACCTGATGGGTTTTCCCGGTCAAAAGTGGCGCCCCCCTGAAGGTACCCCCCGATCGAAATTTCTAGATCCCCCTCCCCGATCCGACCTCGTCCAGGGGCGTAGCTAGGATTTCGCTCAGGGGGGTGGCGCTCCAAAAAGGGTCCCTGGGACAGCGCCAAAAGGGCCCTGATGGGTAAAAAGCGCCCTGCTTGTTCCAAAATCGTGCCCTCAGAGGGGGGCGACCTTCCCTGCCACCACCTCCCCCGCCTCCCTTGACTTTGCCCCTGACCTCGTCTGACCTTGAATATCCTAGGCCAAAGAGCCCTAACTATAATGTAGATCACTATTGGCCCCACATACTCCCAAACGGGCTTTTGACGCGCTCTTGGTTTTTTTATTTCTCAGAGGATGGGGCACTTTAGGACCTCCTCCACTGCACGTTGACATCAGACCCCCTCTACTATGTGTGTTATGACTGTGAACGCATAATAAGCATACACATATAGAGGGGGCAAAAGGGGGATGTGCCCCGCCGATCGACTCTACTCTCGGTGCCCCCCTGAAAGGTCGATGATGCCCCCTGAAATGTCGCCTCCCACCCCCACCCTCCCCCTCCCCAGGGTGCAAAATCGGCGCCCATCGATAGGATTCGGCGCCCACCTGATAAGTCTTGCCGGCCAAACGCGCCGCCCCTCTGTTCCGGATGGCAACTTAGGTGTTACTAATCATGGTTCCGAAAAAATGTCAATGCCAACTTCTCAGTCCACGACCATAACCACTTCGGTACCCTTAACCTAAATCGCAACTCCTGGCCAATGAGTTTCACTCCGATAAGAAATCATAAATCTGTCAGTGGTCCCCGCCCCCCATAGGCGGATCCAGGGCGGCAAGGGGGCACGTGCCCGCCCCCCCAACGACCCTCGGCGCCCTGTGAAATGGTCACGGCACACCCTGAAAGGTTGCTTCCCACCCCTCCCCCCAGAATGCGAAAATGGCACCCACCGATAGGAGTTTGTGCTCCTCTGATAGGTTTTGCCGGTCAAAAGTGGCGCCCCACCCCGGACCGGATAGCGCCCTCTCTGGAAGGTGCCCCCCGATCGGCAATTCTAGATCCGCTCTAGGGCCCCATATTATATATTCTAGTTTGCCTAAAAAAGCAAAGCACAGCTCGACTTTCCACGATTCATACAGCAAGGACGAAATTAGGGGTAGCCTGTATTGGGCCGGGTCCGAAATTCGGACGGGGTGACGAACTTCGGGACACCTATTTTTTGGGTTCCTAAATTCGGACAGTTCAATACATATCTCTATTTGAAATATTTAAGGACACATCATCATAAAATTAACGTAATGACAATCCCTGAACAATTCTAAATCAGGAGAAATAAATTTAAACTTCACTAAATGAATGTAGTAAAACTGAACCGTCCTCAAACAGGAGGCTCACTCCTTAGCAAACCGGTAACGGAAATGGCTGGAACGCAGAAAATCGAAGCAGCTCTTCTTGTGACGTCAGTGGCGTGTAAACCAATCATCGAAAATAAATGAGGGGGTTCACAACGGAGAAAGAATTCAACATTCTACAGTATTACTGACGCAGTTGTGTCAATGGTAATCTGTTTGCAGCAGGAAAGGGGTTGCCTACGAAGGTGGCCGAAATTAGGAACCGGCCGAAATTCGGTCCCTTCCCCTATTAAGGCAATTATGATGACAGTTATTCTTAAACTTTGAATTATGGCTTTAATAAGAGCTATATTTGGCTCTCACAATAGTTTAAATTTTGAATTTTCTTCTCACTGACTATCTTTCCCTATTTGAATTTTACACTCAGCACCCTAATGCAAAACCAGTTCGGGGACACTGGATTTGACTGTCAAGCCATTCACATATACTTCACATGAAAAGCATACACTGTGAAGTTCTTGAGTCCATCAAGTAAGATCTGGTGACTCCACGATGGTTTTTTGTAGTCTGATTCTAATCACATTTTGGCCATAGAAATTAAGTCAATGTGTCAATACTATCCTGATTCAGGAGTGTTGGAATACAATTTTGTTTTGCTAAGGCATTTCAAATGTGATCAAATTTTTATACTCTGTGTCAAGAGGTTAGTAGAAAGGTAAGCAAGCACCAGTATTTTGCTCCTACTTGCATACATAGGAATCAATTTAGAGACAGTTCTATGTCATTGCATTTTACAGTGACACAAAAATGGTTCAATTTGTGGAAACCTATTCTTTGAGGTGTGTGAAATGATGGTAGATATGTGCATTTAGCATATGTTGCTTGATAGGATAAGTTTCAACAGCTTTCAACAAAACCTCATTGGGGTAGTGCTTTATTTAATTTTTCTGGTAGTGGGAAGGTCAAGGGCATGCAGCATTGTTCATTATTTTGGGACTGATCACGTTAGGCACTTCAGTCCAAATAATATATCAGTTGAAGCTAATTCTAGATGTGATTCTGTTGCAGCTCTTTTTAAACATGTGGGGGCAAAGAATATTATCGGAGGGAAAATTGTACTCCTAATGAAAAATGGAACATATTTTCTGCCCTCTTTGGAGCAAGCTTCCAACTTCCCCAAACTGCTCATTGACTAGCCTGTGTCTGTTAAGGGACTGACACTGAGCTATGGGGAACTATTGTTTGTCCTTTTTAGCAACCAAATGTCTAATTGTGGGCTGTGTTGTTTCGTTGCAGCTCACTTGCAGTGGGTACACACACAGGATACAAGCTGTTTACAATCAACAGCATAGACAAGATTGAACAGATTTACGAAGTTGGTGAGTACTTGAATTTGCTTGACCACTGTATACTAATGCATGAAGCACTCTACCCTATCATGCATTTGATTTGAGCCTGTTTTGGGTTTGCCAAGAGTAATCCATACGTGTTCACGCAAAGGCAGCAGAACAGGGAGCACCAGGACACTGGGCCTCCTGGATGGGCAAGGGGACAAGGTGCCCCCTTAAATTGGCAAATATAGCTGTGAAGTGGTGCCATGCTTTGGCTTTTGGAAATAGCCTTTGAGTTTGAAGATTGTTCACAGACCACAAAGCCTGACAGCAGACTGCCGCTGTTGATTTTCCTCAGAGGCAGGGTTGGCACTACCCACTGCCCGGGTTTTTTGTTTTTTTAGTGGGTTGTTTTATTGGATAAAACCCACCCGGGTTTTTTCATAGATCATTTTCTAGATGCCCCTACATAAAAGTTTTGTCTTTTTTGCTATTCACCTCGCTTTTAAAGCTACTAAGCCTTGGTAGGTGTACAACATGCCAAAGTTTGGCAGAATTGGTACCATATGCCATAGGAGAACCGGGGAGGGCACTGCCCCCACTTTGGGATGGGCCCCGCAACGGAGAAAGAACACAACAACTGTAATATCAAGCAAGAAACTCAAATGCCCGATAGATTGCCCCGGACCCCGTTAAACTTACCTGTGCCCCAAACTAAGTTGAGGTCCTAGAGTTGATTTTAAGGTCCCCTAAGCTTCCGGGGCCCGAACTGGCCTCGATGCCAACGAGCTAATCTGGGCCCTTGAGCTGAACTGAGCGCCCCTGAGATGGTTTGGGCAGCATGAACTGTTCTAGGATGCCAAACGAGCTAGGAGCCGAACCTAAACAGGGCACCGGAGTTGGCCAGAACCTATATCCACCGACCTGGGGGCCCTGAGCTGAGCTGGGACCGTAAAGTTAATATTGCCCCTGAGCTAATCGGACCCCTGTGATGCACAGAAGACCCAAACTTATCTGAGGCCCCGCACAGGAATAGGGCCCCTGCCTGAAATTGGTTATAAGCTTTAATTGAAACCCTGAACTGTTCTGAAGCCCCAAATAGCCGACAAGGGGCCCTGGATGAGCCGGGCCCTTAAGTTTATCTGGTCATCAGAGCTAATATGGGCCTCGTGAACTGAGGGCCCTGAGAGTCTAGGACCCCTAAAGGCTTACAGCCACTGACCGGGCGGCCGAGAGCTGAATGGGCCCCTGAGATGTTCGACAGTGGTGAGCCAGGGAGGGTGGTCTCAGGGATCCGCGGACCCCTAGGCTGACCTATGCACAAAAACACAAAATGATTTCGGGGGCCCCGAGCTGGTCTCGGGGCTAGCTGGTCTCAGAGGCCCCGAAATCGGTATCGAGGGCCCAGAATACCAAATATTGATCTTGGGGGACCCCTGGCTCAGTCTCAGGGCGTCCCGAGCTGGTCTCAGAGGCCCCGAGCTGGGTCTGGGGCCCTGAGCTGGTCTCAGGGAGCCCGAGCTTAGTCTCAGGGGCCCTTCGAGTTTGGAATCAGGGCCCCCGAGCTGGTGTCAGGGAACCCTCTGAGCTGGTCTCAGATAACCCGAGCTGGTCTCAGGACCCTCGAGCTGGTCTCAGGGGACCCCGAGCTTGGTCTCAGGGAGCCCCGAGCTTGGTCTCGGGGGCCCTGAGTTTGGTCTCAGGGCCTCCGAGCTGTCTCAGGGGCCCCCGAGCTTGGTGTCAGGGAGCCCTCCGAGCTTGGTCTCAGATAACCCGAGCTTGGTCTCAGGGCCCCGAGCTGGTCTCAGGGAACGCCCGAGCTGGTCTCAGGGGACCCGAGCTGGTCTCAGGGGCCCCTGATTATCGGTATCAAGGGTTCCAGAGTACCGAACATTGATCTCGGGGCCCCTGAGTCGGAGGGACCACGATCATTGGTATCGAGGGCGAAGACCGAATATTGATCTCGGGGCCTGTGCGTCGGTCTCAGGGGCCCTGAGCTGGTCTCAGGGACAAGAGCTGGTCTTAGGGGGCAAGCTGGTCTCAGGGCCTTCGATGTTTGGACCATGGGCCTTCGATCTTGGTCTCCCGGGGTCTCGAGCTGGTCTCAGGGAACCCCCGAGGTGGTGTCAGGGGCCGAGCTGGTCTCAGGGAGCATCCGAGCTGGTCTCAGGGCCCCGCTGGTCTCAGGGGCCCCAAGCTGGTCTCAGGGTTCAGGGCCCCCTCGGGGTGCCCCGACTATGATATCGAGGGACCAGGAGGCACGAGCATGACTCAGAGACCCAGAGTTTGGTCCCAGGGGCCCCCAGGCCTGGGTTCAGGACCCAGTATCGGCAAGGGAGAGCACCGAGCATAGTCTGGGGGTCGAAAATGATCTTGAGGGCCCCGGAACATCGGTGTCGAGTTACCCGAGAAAACGAGCAGGGTCCAAGGTGCCCCGAGCCGATCTAAGTGGGACCCGAGCTTAGTCTTAGGACCCCCGGGCATAGCATCAAGGCGGAGTATGGTCTAGGGGAGCAATATTTTAGGGCCTCAAAGGTGATTTCAGAGGGCCCCGAAAGTTTGGATGCAGTGGTGTAGCCAAGGGGGCAGGCGTCCGCAGACCCCACCCCTGGGCCAATCGAACAACGCAAAGGATTCTCGATCACGGGGACCCCAGAGTCAGTCTCAGGGGCCCTGAAGATTCGTTCCCAGGGCGTTCCGAGTCGGCCTCACGGCCCCGCCCTGAGAGTCGGTCCAAGGCCCGAAAGTAGATTTAGGGGCCCAGAGGGGGTCTCAGGGCCCAAAAGTATCAGGGGCCCCGGGAGTCTGTCCAGGAGAGGGGGCCGAGCTAGTCTCAGGGGCCCCCAGAGAGTGGTTCTCAGGGCCCTACAACATAGTCTATTTCAGGGGGCCCCTGAGAGTCAGTCTCAGAGAACCCCAAGAGTCGGTCAAGGGGACCCTAAGAGCCGTCTTAGGGGACCCCGAGATGGTCCGGGGTCCCCCTGAGATCTGTCCAGAGAACCCCAAGAGTCAGTCTCAGAGCACCCCAAGAGTCGGTCTCAGGGGCCCTCAAGTATCACGGGCTTCTCTCAGGAGTCAATATTTAGTTTCAGGTGGCCCCGAGAGTTAATCCGGGGTCCGAGAGTTAGTCTAATTTGATTCGCAGAGTGCGGTTTCAGGGGCCCCAGAGGGGTAATTTGGGAGCCCTCAAGATTTAGCCTCAGGCTGTGCCCCCCGAGTTTGAAAGCGGCCCCGAGATCAATCTCAGGAGCACCCAAAAGTTAGTCTCAGAGGGCCCCGGTTGTCAGTCTCAGAGACATCCGAGAGTTAATCTCGGGGTTCTGAGAGTAATTTCAGAGGTGCTCCCAGTTTTGGTCTCACGGGCCCGGAGTTAGCCTTAGGCCCGCGAGAGCTAATCTGTAGCCTCCGAGTCAGTCTCAGGAGCGCCAAAGACTCAGTCTCAGAGGTGATTCCACCCCCCGGGTGTTTGTCTCAGGGCGCCCTAGAGAAGTCTCAGAGGGCTGTCGAAGTCATTCCCAGCCCCCCCCCACCCCAAAACAGCCTCAGGGGACCCCAAAGCTAATCTGATGACCACGATACTAGTCTCAGCCCCCTCCAGAGCAAATCGGGGCCAATAATAGTCTCAAGGTGCGCCGATAACTAATCTCAGGAGCCCCGAGAGATTCTCAGGGCCCCCAGTTTGATCAAGAGGCGCCGTGAATCGGTCTCGAACCCACGAGATCTAATCGGGAGAGCGGCCGAAAAAACTGAGCGCCGCCAAGTGTGGCTTAGGTGGCCCCAGAGCTAAAAAAAAATTTCAAAATCATATGCCTCGGAAAATGTACCTACCCCTATTGCGTACTAAAAAGCACAAATTGAAACATGATTATCGAAGGAAAGCAAAATTAATCTAATTTTATCATGAGAGCAAATCGAACAGGAATTGGGCACTTTAGTCAATTTTTAATATATTAGCTTAACACCAATAACTACATTCCTAAATATTCGAAATAAGCAACTTCCAATATTTTCGTAGGAAAACAACAAACAAGGGTAATGACAGAAATTGATGAACATAATCCCAAAAAAAAAATAGGTATGGAAGGTTGAAAATAACAATAAAGAGTGAGCCAGGCGATAGATATCTTGGGCGCCTTTGTCTGGTAATTTGCTCGTTTACAAGATAGCAAGGGAAGAAAGTAACTGGATCTCAACAGGATCTGTCACGGAATAGAGGTTAGTAACGTTCGGGACACACTACCAATCCCTTGTATCTTTATTCGTTTTTCGTTTCTTTGGAAATTTCCGATTAAGAGTCCATGGATTCGACACCGGGATATAATGGTAATCATTTCCCGTAGAAGATCATTTCTTCGTACCAAAACGACTGACCCAATAACTAATGTCGATTACCCAAGTGAATGAGGTAACCAGTTTTAACATCATGCGTGCATCAACATTGAACTTCCCGAAATATGGCTCAAAGCTGTTATTATAGCCACGCTACCATATAAGGTATGGGTCACCCTAATATTGGTGACCTAGTTTACCAACACTGGTCGGATCGAAAAAACCAAGCTATAAACAAAATAAGAAGAATGCTAAAAACACAACAAAATTTTCTTCGTGTGAATGTATAATGATAAAAACTATATAAAATATAAGGAGATGGGCCCGGTTACAAGGGACCCGGCCGGGGCCCCGACGGTAGTCGGACCCCCTCGAATCCGGCACGCCACGTGTCGAGACATATCAGCCACCCTGGGACCCCTAAGCCTAGTGGGGCCGAGCTAATCGGGACCGCGTGTTTAACTGGGCCTCATCGGTATGGGCCCGAACTGTTCTAGCATCATTGAGCTACGGCCCGGACTAACAAGTCCCTGAGCTGTTTGAACCCACATAAGTGACCTGGGGACCTCGAGCGAACGGCCCCAACTAATCTGGCACCCTGTGCGAATCTGGAACTCCCTGATGAGCTCAGGGGTCCGTGCTATGTAGGGTCCCTTGATAAGCGGTCCCGAGGCAATGCACGGTCAGGCCCGAGCACTGATCTGGGTTCCGACCATGGTCTGGACCTGGGCCCTCGAGATAATTTAGCGGTCCCGGGCAAGGCAAGGAACCGGGGTCAGGGAGATACGCCCCCCTTTGAGGTGGGCCCCGCAACGAATATACAACTATCAGCAACGTAATAAGAACACGAAACCCAAACGGGCCCGATACTTGTCAGGGAACTTCAAGTTCGGTAGTACCGCCGCAAGCCCGAGGAGGACGCTGAAAAACCAACACCACGCCCGAGGTTGCCAAATGAGTTCGAGAACGGGCCCAATCAAACCACCCAATCCCAACACAAAACATGAATCGGACACAGACCCGCACCAAATGCCGAGCAACAGTCGTCCCTGAGCCATCGAAAGGCGCGACGTCTTTCGATGCCAGGGTTATATGGCGTCGCCAACTCTTTCCCTGTTGGAGGGGTTTCTTGGGAGTCAAATCGCTCCTTGCACAAGGAATCTGCCGTGCCTTAAACCCGAGTTGGTCGCGTGAAAAGCAAGGCTGCTAACCACTATAACACCGTGCCCACACCTCCTCGGCATCACAAAGCTGGCCATCAAGTACCTACATTGCACTTGCAGTCATGCTGGAACTCTGCATTTTAGGCATCGAAATATAGCTAGGCGTATTTATTGTGATCAGGCTTCACCTAAATCAATCTCTAATGATGGCAAGAAGAGATATGTAATAACATAAATAAATGTTCGCATTTTCGTCATTGAATAAAAATACAAGTTGATTAGGCATAGCGAAGTGAGACTATTTGGTATCAAAGCATTGTCTGTAGTTTTCAAACAGTTCCTAATTTTGTAAATGTGATGAAAAGTTTTGTAGATGTGATGTGTACTTAGCCGCGCCAATTTGTTTCAGTAGCAGAATTGTCCCATTTTTTGCCAAATGCCTAAGTATCCTTGGACACCATGCAAACGTTAAAAGCTTGCTTATGGTCTTGCGTGATGTCCAAGGAGATACCTGATTTAATGCTGAAGGTAGGAGGATGCCCTTTGTTCATAAGCGTATTTAAATTTTAAAAAGAAGAAAAGAAAAAGGGCCTAAACATCTGTAAATATAAAAACGCGCTTGCGGTAAAAAAGGATTGAAATCCTCCAAAAAAGCTTAAAAATGTATTTCGTATTTGAAATGGGTCTTGGTAAAAAACTAATTTTTTGGCGTTTTACTATGATTTGGTATCAAATAGGTACAACTCGAAATCATAGGGAAAAATTCAATTTCTCAATTTTCCATATATTGACATCCTTGTGTGCATGCGTGCCTTATTGACACCAAACGAGCTAACTAATTTTTTTTTATAATTATGGGCCCCGTGGACTGGGGCCCCCTTGAGGTGGGCCCCTCTAAGGTTGGCCCCCCACTTTCAAACCGTTCCTACGCCCCTGCCATATGCCACCTCATAGGTACAACCTGCTGGAAAAGTGCATTTGCAGCCATATGACATATATTTTCGCTAAGCGGTACATAAAGCATACAAGGACCTAAGAACATGGCCGCGCAGCCATGACACCCCCGACGCGGGGCCCCTAAATAACATCGGGGGCATCGGCGTGTCAGAGCTCGGCATCCAAAATCGCCGGGAGCCATGAATACAGGTTAAAGCATACAAAACACACCTTCATGCATTATAGCATGAATAAATGCATAATAGCCGACCAGGCGGCAGAGCCGCCGGGCAGAGGCGGCAGAGCGCGCAGGCGGCCGCCGGCGGACAGTCACGCAGCCAGGCGCACATAGGCCCTAAATGCCTCCGTCCGTGGCCAATATTACGAAAATGCAACTTTTTCTAAATCATTTCCTGAGCACATATACTGATAGAGTATTCTTCACTGCACTTGAAACAGGCATGGAAAACACAAACCATGCTCTGGAAGTCTTTGTAGAGTTGCTTGAAGTAAGCACTCGGGTGCGCCACCCGCGGACCAGAGATCTGCAGCGAAAACTACGTACATTTCTAAATGTATTCTATGCTTAAAATCGACCATGAAAGCAAGAACAGGTCAAAGTATGGCAATACCACTGTTCTGTGAGCCCTTTGCAATGGGTTTTGGTATAAAATAATGCAAAAAAGTTTTGACAACTATTTTATAGACCATTCTCTCAGTATACTGCATATCTCAAAAACTGGTCAAGTTACAAATACAAAGAGAGGGATTTAAAACTTGGCCAGCATCGGCCCAGCATAAGACTACCATCAAACGATTCCCCAGGGTGTGCTCTACAAGGGCAAGTCAAAATATCTTGCGTCCACTTGCAGCCCCGTGCTCCAGATGACATATAATAACTCAGGTTGTGGCTCCAGCCAGGCCGCTGCGGTGCTAACGCAATGCCGTGGGTTACCGAATAGAGGCATGGACCGGCCAAGAATGAGCCATATGAGTGGACTATCAGAGAACGATGCTATAATAAATGCCTAGAAGTGCTGAAGTTAGTTTATACAATTTCAAAGCACTATAACCGTCTAAATTTGTGTATTGACTGCTGTGTTGACTGTTATCCAAATACCCGGAGGGACTGCCGACAACGAACCATTCATTGCATGAGAAATGTTCCTGTTAGGTATGTCAATCTCGGGATTGGGATCCGGCTATTTTCAAAAAGCCACAATCACGGGATTAAGCCTCTCGTGATTCCGGGATTCAGACATTCATTATAACACCTACAAGCAATGCCAGGACAGCAAAAAACGTTACCTAAGAATCCTGTTTTGCTGCATATCACACGTTAAACCACATATGGTGAATACCAGTCATACCTTTTCATCCAAATGAACGGTCGCCGTAAACATCGGAGTTCCGAGGTGTCCTAGGGATTCAATCGGGAATCGAATTTCCTCGCCGTTCCCACTGTCACGAGCTGACGCAAGATGACGCTCGGGCTGCTCAGGTGACCAACGTCCCATAGTTGGCGATACCGCGATATCATATGTAGCGGAGGGTGGGCGGGGGGGGAGAGAAACGTACTGACCTTCACGGACTGATATTTTAATATGCCTTGTTGAGGAAACACAAGGTAGGGATATATTCTACCCCTTTCTTCTACTCTGCGTGTTTACACGCGCACTGGAGGGGCTTCGGATAGGTACTCTCCCAACTGTTTTTTTCCGGGATGACCGGAGAACCGCTCGTAGCCAAAACACGGGAATCGGTCGCATTTGAGAAAATTTAACAGCGCGTCGAATAGTGAAATAATTTTGAAAATTTGTCGAAAATTGTTTGATTTATAGGCTTCTAAAGTCAGACCTACATTTTGAAATCGCCGCGACCGCGCAGTCGAACCGGTTTGCTTGCATTGGAGACCAAGTGGTGACGTCACAGTGTCATATAGACGGGATGATTTGTCAAGGTCACCTCACGTGAAGATCGAGGTCAAAGTCCAAAGTCATACCAGCAATTTCAAGGTCATTGACCCCGGTGATTTACGTGTCCTAGTCTGACGTATATTATGCTATGACGTCATAGTAAAGGTAACCCAGTTGTAAGTTCAAGGTCAAAGGTCAAGGTTAAAGATCCTCCTTTCGTCTGGAAAGGCCAATCCTCCTTTCCAGCACAAGGTTTGCTATATTGCTACTTTAAGTGTGCATAATAGGGAATATACCATATTGTGACGTCATAGGTCGATGACCTTGAATGACCTAGACCTCAAAAATGAAGGAAAGATTCTTTGCGACACAGCCTCTATGACCGTGGTCCGGCTTTAGCTTACTCCCGGCTTTTTCCACGCATTATCATGGCATTTACCAACAGGTCCCAAGCATGGCCAAAATTTGACCTTTATGACCTCGTTTGACCATGACAATATAGACCTAGGTCAATGGAAATTAGTTATGATGTAGATCACCATAGCCCCCACCCACTTCCCAACCGGCATTTCTTAAGCCTCTAAGTTTCCGATATCTCAGGGGGCTTACCAGCCCCCCATCCTGTGTGCGTTAAGGTCGGACCCCTCTCCAGTGTGGTTGTTAATAATCACTCGAATACCGGTTATAATAGAACATTCCCATGCAGAAAAGGTGTTACAATTATACCAAAAAAGCTGGCTTAGAAAGAAAAAATCTCAAATACACATTTATGATGCCTCCCGTTTTGTTGTTCGTGATAACGCTTATGAATTTATGGCAGACCAAGATTGCTGTATCGTTATTCATGGATTCCATATTTATTGTTGGCAGTGTTTCAAACTACAATTCGGTCACAATTCATGGCGCCACGACAACATCTGCAAAATATTTTACGGACACCTTGGGCTGGATTAAGTTGCTCCAAATGCCCCTCTTTTCACTGTCCTGATTACGCCCATGTAAAATAAAACCTATATGTCGAATGCAAGTTTTATGCACTGTTCAATTATCTGTCAAATGAGCTCCTTGGTCCAAAACTCGGGGAGTATTTGCGGTATTACGAAGGAATTTTCCACGAAAAGTAATATTGGCCACGGACGGAGGCATTTAGGGCCTATGTGAGGCGCCCCGGCCGACGGCCACACAGCAGAGCGGGACCGCGCACCGGCGATCCAGCGGTAAAGTTGTCGGCGGGTAGAGGCGACAGAACTTGCGGGCAGCCGAGTTCTGGTTGGGTTGGGAGAGGAGGAGTAGGAGAGGAGGAGGAGCAGGAGGGAGGGGCAGGGAGAGGAAACATGGTTGTCGAGGGTGCAGAATGGGCAAATACAGGATCTCTTATGGGGGGACACATGATTGAAAGCGGGTCGCCATCCGAGCCAGAAGGGGGGAGGGGTGATAAACCAAAACCTATCGTGGGGGTGCTCATTTGAATCATGAAGGGAAGAGTAAACGGGTGGCAAACGAAAGTTTGTCATGGCGCCACTGACATTTTAGGGGAAGCCGCGACCATTTCAGGGGCGTTGAGGCTCAGTCTAGGGAAGGGAGCAAGTGCCCTCACTTGCCTTCCTTGAATTCACCCATGAAGTGCAAGGGATGCAGAACTCAAGCTAATGACTGATAGCTAGCCCTTAATATGATCGGTCTCTTGACACTTTGCAACACCATCTTACCTATGAAATTGAGCGTCACAGTGGTTACAGCGGATTGTTGTATCTTAACTGTTCCGAAACATCGATTTCAATAACATTTTGAGATGCCAGCGCTTTCTGGCTTACTCAAGCGTTCAACGCCAGATTCCGTCACCGCCAGTGACCTTGATTAGTCGGAGGTACCGGCGGCAGAGTCACGTGACCTCCTAACGGGTCGCCTGTCCGGACTAGTGGGGTGGCGGCAGCGTGCAGAGCCGTGGTGTAGTAGGGTAGGATGTTCCGCTCTATTACAGAGCATCCTGGTTCGAACCCGGGTTGGCGGTGCACAGATTGGCAGTTTTGTCCAAAACTGAATACTGATGCCAACCTATCAAATGATGCTTCTAGTAGCAAGCATGTTCAGCTTTCCACACATTGTCAGGTCGGAGACGACCCTCGCCGTTACATGGCTTGAGGGGGTGGAGCTGGGCCGACATCGGAATGCGGGCAATGTAACCTTGTGACCCAACAAAGGGGTAGCAAATGTCACGCAGCGCATCGTTCAGGGGTGATAGTTTGGACCCGATTGCATTGTGATTGCGCCTTTGTAAACGTGTAGGGATGCGTGACTTTAAAAAGATTTGATGCCAAATTTAGCACATTCGTGAAACCTTGGTGCTAAATTATCCAAGCTCCATTTTGCACATTCAAGGGCCGTGTTTCGAGAGAGCATTAAGTCACCCCGGCGCCATATGCAGCGCCGCGTGCAGGCTAAGATCAGCAGAAGGCCTGGCCTCTCCGCCATTATCATCATTAGCGTATGTGCCGCGTTATATCTAAATGGGGGACACCTGTCTTTCATACTTTTATATTGCATGTTTGCCTACCGTTCTCAGCTCCGTGGCAGCAGGGGCGGCAGCATACAGAGACGATGATGAAATCATCATCGTCTCTGTATGCTGCCGCCCCTGCTGCCACGGAGCTGAGTGATCTGCTGAGACGACCCTGGCTGTCACCTGACCTGAGCACGGAGCTGAGTGGTCTAAGGAGACGACCCTCGCTGTCGCGTGACCTGAGCTGGTGGTGCCGGTGCGAGCTGAGCCGGCATCGGATTGCGGAGAATGTGACCTTGTGACCCGGCGAAGAGGTGGCAGGTGCTAGGAAGCGCGCCGTTTAGGGGTGTTAAGAGAGCCAATTGCACAGTAACTGTACCATTGTATAGCTAGGGACGCGCGAATGTAAGGCACGTTAATTCCTCAACACGGGGCGTGATGTATTGTTTTTCAAACTGCTGCCCCTTTGTGCTGTAGTTTGCCTGCGCGATGAGCCGTACTGGGCGTGCCCTTGACTAACTCGGACAGATGCATGTTACTGGGTTTGTTGCGTCCATACAGAAGAGGTCGGGATTAATAGAGACGGATAGAGATCGATAAACGTGGTGATCAGTGGGGATAGATGAAAAAGCAATTACTAATTAACAGCGGGAAAAACCCATGGGTGACATCGGAGGTTTTAAGAAGCATTCGCAAATGCAATCGCAATTCAAATTGGCTAAGAAGCGTGACAGGAGAAGGCGGGGAAAGATGGAGGGTGCAAAGGAATTTAGCGACGCATGTCCAGCTTAAGCAAATCCATCTCATTATCACAATAGATAGGTGTCGGCTGGCCTGTCTCCTCGAATCCGGATGTAAAAAAACACTTAGATTATTCCAGGATTAGGATTCGAGGAGACAGGCCAGCGAACATCATATCTACTTATGATTATGCTCCTCGCCGCAGCACTCCAGCACCTATCAATATCACAATACATTGAAAACACTTATAGGACGACAGAAACTTTCCAGCACAACCCCTTTGGTCTATGACTCCGGCGATTTAGTCTCCGAGGACACAGAGAAAGCAAGCTTGCTAAACAAATATTGCGCTTCGTTGTTCAGGCTACACATCGATGATGAATCCCAGCCTCACATGGACACAAACAGAGAAATCAGCCCTTCTTCAAACAACATCGTTATCACCGAGCGAGAAGTGTTGAACCAACTAAACTCACTCAATTTCAATCAATCCCTAGGTCCCGACGAAATTCCCCCTCGTATTTTGAAGCTAACGGCGATACTGATATACAAACCAAATACCGCTCTTTTCAACAAAACCCTAAATGAGGAGAAATTGTCATAATTGTGGAAACAAGCCAAGATCCAGCCAATTAAAAAATGGTTCTCCCTCTGGCTGCTCAAAATACAGACCCATTCCGCTTGGTACCATTAGTCCGCTAGTACCATATCATATGTGATCCTCCAGGGTCCGAACGGCGTTAGCTGCGGCTGCGGAGCGAAGTCCTTTACTTTATTTTCGTTCAGAATTGCACGTTAGACCGTGTTCTTCTGAATGGTGTTTGAAACCACTGGAAAGTCAACCATGATGTCATTAGCTGCGTACAGTTAGTTGTGATGATAACCGTGCTTTTTTAGTCCACGTAACTAACACTGAAACACAAGGAGTACCTTTTGAAATAAAGATGTCATATTCTGTTATTGACCTTCGCCCCGGTAGGTGGGGAGTTTGAACACCCCCTTCGAAGTCGGCTGCTGTGCGGGATAGAAAAAAACGTGAATGCTGGTGGACCACTTTTAGGACCATTTTTTGGGCACCATTCGCTTTCTCTCGTCACGGTGAATCAAATGATGTAGAATATGACCATACTAGGTCAAAACACAAAAATGAATCTACCTCAGGTCAGGTCAAGGTCACTTTTTACCCTAGCGTAGTCGATATGCATATCAATCGACTCGCAATAGCAATATGAACGCAATGGCATCAAAATAAAAGCTGTTTCATCATTGCATGCAAAGTTTTTTACCTAAGTCTAAAAACTGCTTAAATACGCCCAGATGACCTCTCAGAGGCCATAGAGCAAAAATTGCGAAATGAACCAGGAAAGGGGCACAGGATACTAGGATTTTGAGAATATGAAGGTATTCTCAGCTGTATCTACACAAATACAACCCAATATATTTTCTTCCATACATTTCCAATGGGGAGGTCATGGTCTGTACTTGACCTTAGGTCATTGATATGAAAATCCCGGAATATACGTTTTAGCACTTGGTCGGCCCATTATGTGGTATAAGTTTCAATTCGAATAGATTCCTCCATTTCTTACTTATGCCACCTTAAACATTTTGTAGATGAGGTCACTTGACCTGCACTGGTGACCTGACCTAAGATGACTTAACCATAGAATTTTGCGGAAAGTTGCGGAATTGAGCAAGGATAAGCTGTGCCAAGTACGGCAGCGCTTCCCGCCGCCGTTTTTTTACCGCCAGAAAAACCCGAGGGGGTTCAAAAACCCTCACCGGACGAGGTTTAAGATCTGACCCACGGATCGGAAGAACGACTCCATCCCGTGGCGCAATTGAAGTTCACATATTCAATTTGAAACTTGAACCTTCTGTCCCTCATCGTTCGAGAGCTCATGCACAATAATGGTCTTCGAATTAACCAGCACGAACTTGTGAATATTCAATGTTCCTTCTCTCGTGATTGCCTTATTGAAGCATTTTCTGGACTTAATAGCTAATTTGAGTACTTTTTGTTTCCGCACATACATTTCAACGATGGCAATAACTTCCCTCTTGTTATAGTTTGTTAGCCATTACGATACAAGATTTAAGTTTCCGTTGTATTCTTATGGAAACATACTTTGGCCTCTCGAAACCACAAAAATGACCTAACCGAAAAGTTGTATAAGCATTTTTGGTAGAGATCGAGGCAAGCAATGGAACACTGCTTTCCTTTTCCCTTCCAGGCATGGTTGCAGAGATCGTAGGGGGATGGGTACCCCCATGCTAGTAAAGGTGGTCCAGGACCTCATACCAGCGCGTGATAACAAGCACACTGGCGGGGAGCCTCGGAAGCCCTCGCCTACTTTTTCTAGGTGGTCGGAGTACCCTTCGTGGCCAAAAACGCTATATAGCTATTTTTGAGAATATCCAATGGCACGTCGATTGGTCAAATAATCTTGAAAATCGGCCCCAATTTTGTAATTAAGACTTTCAAAGTTAAACCCTTTATTTTGAGATCGCTGCAATCGCGCGGTTGTACGAGTTCGCGTGCATCAAAGACCGACTGGCAACGTTATAGCGATATATAAAATAAGATTATATGTCAAGTTCACCCAACATGAAGATCAAGGCCTCAGTTCAACGCCATACCAATATTCTCTAAGTCATTTGTCCGGTGCTTCCGATCGCGTGACGTTACCCAGTATGACGTATATCATGTTACGACGTCAAAGTTAAGATAACTCAATGTAAAGGTCAAGCCACAGGTCAAAGTAAAATGTCATGGGTAAAGGTCAATCCTCATTTTCCGTCCAACGGTTGGTTTGGTGCTATTCATGGTGTAATTATAGGGAATATGTCAAATTGTGACGTCGTAGGTCAATGAGCTTGAACGACTTAACCCTCAAAAGTTAACTTTACATTTTTGAGACGCTCTCATAATGACCTTGGTCAGTTGTCAGTGCATTCTTAACTTTTTTGCGCTTAATCACAGCATTTCTAGAAAAATCCCCAGCAAGGCTCATACATGGCTATTATGACCTCGTTTGAATCCCATTTCCATCCTACTTACCTAGGTCAATTGAAATCGGTCATAGTATAGATTTCAATAGCTCCCACCCAGGCTCGAACTGGAGTTTTTCTACGTCACTTAATTTCCGAGAGCTCAGGGGCCCACCAGTGCGCGTGTCAGACCCCCCCCCAGTGCGGGTGTTAAGGAATGGGACATTGATTACAATTTATTGTTTTAAATACATCCTTACCCTCTTTGTTCTGCGACATTAAAGTAAACACCCCTCCCGGAAAATTCTCCCCCACACTTTAGAGGCGGGCAAAGGTGCTTTGCACAGAACGCCTTATAAAAAGCCCTTAACTAAGTAACTAACATGCCCCACGAATCCCACCATTGACACAAGTGTCAGTGGTGGGATTCGTGCTAAAGAAGGTCTTTTTCGTGACCAGAGACGTTTGATAGTCGCAGCGACGGCGGTCTGCGCTGGCTCACGAACCTCACAAAAAAGGGGATCGGGACATTTGGGAACTCAGAACTCGCTTTCGGTTAAAGACTCCATTCTTTTTATTGCTGAATCTTATAGAGAAAAATATAAAGAGTAATATGAGCCTCAACAAGTTTAAAGTAAGGCATAGGAAAATAATGTTCATAGATGTTGAATAAATCAACAATATATAATAAATTCAAAAACTTGTTTTTTGAATTATATTTCTCATGAGCCAAAATTCGTAATTCGTCCTTAACAGACCTAGATCAAGTCTTCATGGTATTTTTAAAAGCATACAGGTAAAATTTCAACTTTAAAAAAGGCATGTAAGTGAATATGATCAAAATGCTTGAGACTATAATTTTCAAACCGTAAGTCAGGGAACACAATTAATAGAAACATGGTCATCAGCTTCACAAATAGCCCCCTCACAAAAACATACACCGAAATCTGAGATAAGAGGGTGTTATCAACTTGTCGATCTGCCGTGGAATGCCCCCTATACGCCATGGACAAACTCTGACAGTGATGTCCACTCCAACTAGGCATCTTAAATGATGCTTTTGATGATGATGCATTTCTTTCGGTAATTACGCATATACATATTTAGGTCTAGATTCGTATAGAGGGTTTTTAATATGCCAAAGGTAGCATCAATCTTCCCTAAATATCTCGTTCTAGGTTTATCTCCCAACTGGAAAAAATCAAGAATGTCGGGAGATTTTAATCCAAAGAAATTTACAATTACCTGCGGTTTTGAACTGGTAGTGTGGGGGACAACATACCTAAGAATCGAAAAAAAGTATGCAAAGGAAATAAGAAAAAACTGTGGAGATGGGATCGGCCAATGTCACCCTTGATTAACCCACTCAATCCGCCACGCTCTGCAATACCCAGTACCACCCAAGGAGAGGACCAGCGGGCCCGGGCCCCCTTCCCCCAAACGCTTCGAATCCGGTGCCGGCCC